>KK499852.1:908081-1019713 GCA_000688715.1 Glossina pallidipes | reverse complement strand
ACGTGTACATGGCTACGATTATATATGTGCGCGCGAGCACCAATGTGCGTGTGTATGTATGTATGTATGTATGTATGTATGTATGTATGTGTGTGTTTATATTAAACGGGAAACACTGTGTTTCCTAAAACCCACCAAAAAAAAAAAAAAAACAAAACGAAGGAAAAAAAGACAAGGGAAACATACTCAAATTACTTATCGCCTCAATTGATTTCAAATTGCATTTCCTTTCCACAAAAGCGAATGAAAAATGTTTCACATATCTTTGTTTGCATTCACATATTATGTTGTGTGTATGTATATTATAATATATATATATATATGTAGGTATATAATAACATATATACACATATGCACATAAATATATATGTGTAACATATATACATATGTAACATATATATATGTATATATATATATATATATATATGTATGTATATATAATAATATATATTTGCATTTATGTTGTGCTCATAACTGCACCCTAAAGGATAAAATTTCCAATCTTTTTTTTCTCTTCTCAACAACATGCTTTTTTTAACAATATGTTACGAACACACACAACAGATATCTATATCTATACGTATATATATATATATAGGTATATATATATAAGTATAGGTGTATAAACATCTATGCATATACATACATACTGCGTGCGTGAAATAAAAGGCTTCCAGTTTTCTTCTCTTCTTTTTTTTTTTGTTTTTCTGCTTTTCTTTTTCGGTGAACTCAAAATACTTTACTTACGTACGTTGTCTCTGTGGCGTACATGATGATGACGGCAATGGTGTTTTTTTTTTTCTTTTTCTAAACTTCTCTATGTTATATTTATACATATACATATGCATAAGTCATAGCAAAGATATCAAACTCTACTCTACATATTTTGCGTATGTGTGTGTGTGTGTGTGTGTGTTTGTGCGTTTGTGCGTTTGTATTTATATGCTTCTATATATGTATATAAGTTAGCCTGTCGGTTCTTTCGAAAATGTCAATAGCAGACACGTTTCTATTTTCGTTTACCATACATTTCTGCTACTGCATCCACTTACTGAAATGCGTTTATTCGGCACATATAAAGTAGCCGATTGGATGGGGTTTGGTTGTGTACTATGCTTCTTATTGTGTTTCCTCGTGCATGTGATATTCAATGTTATAACACATTGCCAGGATATGTGTATAAGAAAGTGTGTATGTGTGCGCGCACTCTTGAGGTAGTAGGTAGCATGTAAAACGATTGTGTCATTTTTTCCAAAAATTTTTCATTTTTTTTATTGTATAAAAGTTATATTTAACACTAAAACTACCACGTGGGCCAAATCAAATTATATCACGTTTTCAGTTTAAAAAAAAAATTTGGTATAAGCCATGTAATCCTTCAAAAATCGTTGGTTGCTTTTATTTATAGGAAAAAACTTTCAATTTTTAATCAATTTTCTATGTGATCCATTTCTACCAAACGATATCATTTTGGACCCGTAATCCTTTTGGAGTTGTCCCAGTCGCAGAAATGAAGATAGGAAGCTGAAGTTTGATACAAACATTGCTTGAGACAAAGTCGATTCAGTAAAAGTGTTTGCGAAATACTGGCCGTAGATAGTCGTCGGGATCGCCTTTATGTTCGGTCTAACAATGATCCCCATTCTTAATCGATTAAGGATCCAAATTTAGAAATTTATAAGAAACTGAGACAAATTCGATTCCGTGATGATGCTTCCGAAACACAATTTGCAGGTAGTCATCGGGCTCGCCTTCATGTTCGGTCCAGGAATGATCTCCATGCTTATATCGTTTAAAGGACCGAACTTAGAATATCTTAAAAAAAAAAAAAATGGAAACTAACTCGATTCAGTGAAAGTATTTTCGCAGCACTGCTATCCAAGTATACGTCAACATCAACGTAATGTTCAATCTAAACAATTGTCTCTCGATCAGTTCACTAACAGGTCCTCATCGAACGGTCGCTTTTTATTTCATTTTTGGAACTGTGGCAATTCCACAAAAATTATATAGAAACTGGTATACGTGGAATACTGATAATTCTAGTGTTAATGGAATTTTTTATGTGATCGAGAACCAACTATAGAAAATTGTTTCTCATATTTGATCAAGTTTATGTATATGTACTTATAAATTTTGTATGTGTACACGTATATATTTTAGAATATCGGTTGTCGTATCTTGAAAGTCTTTTCCAATGTGGCGCCACAGAGCACAGATCGTGTCGTTCAGACGGTGGGCAAAAAGACTCAAGTGGTTGATGCTATACGTGAAGTAATTACCTTAACTCGTGAGACACCGATAAAAGGACCGATACACAATTACGATCCATTGAATTACGATCGTATGTACGCCGACGAATATGGCGGATATGGTAATATACCCGGTAGTAGTCGTCCCTCGCGTGATGGCCGTCGTGGCGAACGTGGCAATTACGATCGTGGCCGTAACGATCGCAGCCGCAGTGGTGGTAGACGTGACAATCCTTTTATAAATCCTTGGGCCAATGATGATGGCGGTTTCAACGGTGGTGGTAATGGTTTTGGCGGTGGTAACTTCGGTGGCAGCAGCGGCGGTTTCGGAGGACCAGGAAATTTTGGCGGTAATAATGGAGGCTTTGGAGGTCCTGGCGGCCCTATGGGTGGCGGAAATTTCGGTGGTGGTGGATTTGGCAATCAAGGTGGCATGAATAACTTTGGCGGCGGCAGTGGCGGTTTTGGAGGCGGTCCTAATGGTATGGGTGGTGGTTTTGGCGGTCCATCCGGTCAAGGTGGTTTTGGTGGTAACATGAATTCTGGTGGATTTGGTGGACCCAATAATATGGTTAACGGCATGGGTGGCAATATGGGTAATACAAGCGGCGGTGGTGGCAGTGGTGGAGGATCTGGAGCGTTCGGACAGGGTCCTACTAATAACAGTCCAATTTCTGGCAATTTACCAGAAGGTCATGATCCCAAAAACAGTACTCAAGTTTCCATACCGAAGGACGTAAGTTTAAAACTAAACAACAATAAAAAAATTCCAACTAATTCTGAATTGTTTTTCTATTCTTTTTTTTTTTTTTTTTTTTTTAAATTATTTTATAGTTGGCTGGTGCTATAATTGGCAAAGGCGGCGGCCGCATACGGCGCATACGCAATGAATCTGGTGCTTATATAACCATTGACGAACCTTTGCCAGGCTCTTCAGATCGTATTATCACCATTTCCGGTAATCCGAAGCAGATACAAATGGCTCAATATCTACTACAACAGAGGTTGGTGTCGAATAAGGCTTAAAAGTATGCATAAAATTTCATCATTTCAATTTCATTATTATTTTGTGTTCATGTTCTGTTGTTCTTTTGTACATCTCTCACACTTTTTTTTTTTTTTAATACACACAAATAATATAACAATTCATTAAATGTTTCACAAAATTAACAAAAAAAAAAAAAAAAAATTTACTAATAAGGGTTACGTAAGAAAATAAATTGAATGGCCTTGGGAACACAAACATCGTCTTTAAGCTGTGACCTCCTTTAAAGGGATGCAATGGCACAATGAGTTATGAGTAAGACCAACATTGAAGCACCTTAATATCTTTTATTGCATATTTTAATCAGCATAGGTATGCCAGGTCAGTTAAACGATAAGCTCCTGTTTTCGTAACTGTAAAAGTCGGAAAAATCAAAAGGAAGTCTATGTCTTGGCACAGATATGCTTAGATGGGCGTGGATTGCCAACAAACCTTGGACTAATGAAAAAAATCTTTTTTTTTAAACTGAAAGCTTTCCCGACGCAGCCCTTTCCTGCATAATTCCGTAAAAAATTTCGTTAGCTGCTAGCAAAATTCAACCCACAAAATCGATAAATTACTTCGTTAATGTTGAGGTTAAGTGTGCCATCGACACTCGCAGAATTTATTCGACATAAGCAGCTATTGAAACGAGGAGCATCTGGAAAGTCGAAATCTAGGCGACTTCCTACTTACACTTTCCCTTTTGTAATCCTCTCCTGACCATTTTTTAATCATTTAACTGTGTATGACGAAGATATACGCTATGGTCCGTCCATCTGCCCTTGTCGGATTATTTCACAAAATTTTTATTATTATGAATGTATGTTTGCCGTAGTAAGCTATTTTAGAAAATACTTTTGTCATTTTATCAAGTTCGTTTCATTACAATGTATTTCCATAATGCACATACTCCGCGTTGGACGAGTATTCGAGTATGTCACTAAAGAGATCGACACACAGTTAACTGGTTAAGCAACTTTACGAAGCATTTCTTGAAATGAAGTGCAATTGGTTCCACTTTTGTGCTAACTGCAATCAAGTCTTTTATTTTTCGTCAGCGTATGTAAAATTTTAGGCAATTTTCCTTCACAGTGATGGATATTCAAAAATCATTCCAACCTCCTTAGCAAAAATATAACTAAAGAAACAAAAATCAAATGAAATTCATGGTAAATACGGAACATAAACATAAGGCGTTCGCTTTCATTGCTGAAGAAAAACAGAAGATGCCAAAGTTTGTGAATATGTTGGAATCTCTGTAAAGAGATAGATTAACATCATATACTTTTTAGTACTTAAGGAGGTTTGGCTGCTGCGTAGACAAAGGTGAAAACTTTCTCTTCTCCTATTCTCATAGTGATGAAATATCCTGAAGAGAAAAGTGTGAACTCCTGGAACTCAATAAAAGAAGAATCTATGGGAAATTAGATTCATAAATTATTAGGAGGATTTAATTAGGTTTCTCTCCCTCTCTGAATGGATCTTCTTAAGGGAAACATTTACGAAATCGAAAGAAAGTGCAAAACATTGATAGACGAGGCCTCTGCAACAAGACAATCATTAACTTTCAAGTACTAATTAGACATTTTTTCTACCTAAACATGAACAGAGAGATTGTTTCGTATTTGACAAAGTCTGCAACTTGTTGAGAAAGCGTTTGCAGCAGGCAGTAAAGAGAATTGATAGTTAAGTTCATTAAATTCTTCAATTTTAAGTATTCTCGAAAGCTTCTTTGGTGTTTAGTCATATAATTGGCGAACTCAATCCTTTAAAAAAATTAAGTTAAGGTGGAAGTTTCTACAAATCTTGTTCAATGTAATATACGTTTTAATTGGAATGCTTGTATATAAAACATGTATATATATATATATATATATGTATATATATATATGTATATATATATTTATAAATATGTCTTTGTATAAAATGTGTGGTGGTGCTTGCAAAAACTTTATTATTATTCATGTGGTGTATTTCTAACTTGTCTTAATATACCTTGTGTGGAAGACTAGTGATTTTGTTGTTTAGGTATTTGTAATAACAATAAATCCCTTGTCTTCTTACAATGTGTATTATTTGCTGCATATCAAAAAAAAAAAAAAAAAAACAACAACAAATAAATAAATAAACTCTAACTCACATCACATCATCTACATCTACAATATTAAAAAAAAAAAAAAAAGTGCTTAATAAAAGTATTGAACTAAAAAAAAAAACCAATTAAATACAAATTAATTATTTCTTGTCTTTCATTTTTTTTTTTTTTGTTTTTTCTATTTTTAGCGTCCATGAGAATCAGCGACGAAATATTTAAAGAGATAAACACAAAAAAAAATAAATAAAAATTCCTTAAAAATTAACAAAAAAAAAGAAAAAAAAAGAAATACTAAGAAAGAGAACAGAAAAGAAACAGAAGGGAAAAGAAAACAAAAACTGATTGTGTAATAAGTTTCGCAAAATATTATAAAACTCCATCATATTAGTTAAAAAGCTACAGAATCTATAAACATGGAAACGTTGAAGTGTGTAATGTAAGATTTTATATAACTTGCAACATAAAACCGTAAAATTTTTCTCCATTGATGATTAATATTCCCTTAAATATACCCTCTTTAGCTTTCTCGTCAATTCTTCTAGTTTAGTTTAAAAGAAAACAAAACAAAACAAAAAAAGCAAAAAGAAAACAGAAATTGTTTTACATAATTGTTAATATCTTTATGACGTAACGGTCTGTTTGCTGAACTGAATGTATTACTAGAAAATAAATTAGGAAAAAAAAATGAAGAAAACATTCACAATACCACCACCATCCATCCATTCTCTTCCTTTCTTTTGCTTCCAAAAACTTGATTAACAACAAACGAGAAAACCCCACCAGCGGCATATAAATTAAACAATAAAAAATTATTAAGGCGCTATAATTATATGTTCTAAGTAAATTAATAACTAATTTAAATCATTAATTTTTTAAAATTTTAAAGAAAAAGTAGAACAAAATCAATTTTCCTGACTTTTTTTTTTTTTTTTTTTTGCCTTTTTCAATAATAATAAATTTTCACTCGTAGAAACCTCAGTTGGCATGGCAGTGCTGGCAACCTCTCCTTTAAATATAGAAAAGTTAACATTAAAAAAAAAAAAAAAAAGAAAAAGAAAAAACCATTTTTTAAAATCCTTAGCTTATTTGATAAAAGCTGATTTTCGTTCTTGGTAATTACTTACAAAAATTTTCTTTTCTATTTCATATAGGTTTTAAAAAATAAGAATGAATCGTTTTTTTTTCTCAATTTTTCGTGCGTTTCTTTATAAAGTTTTTTTTAATCATAAATTTAAAAAAAAAAGAATATTTTGCAAATTGTATTTAATATTAGTTATTTTCTTATAAAAGTGTAAACATTTATAACAGCAAAATAAGCGGAATAAAATAAATAAATAAAGAATATAAAATTAAAACAAAATCTTTTCTTTAAATATAATTCCATATGCATGCAACTTATACGAAAGATAAAGCGATTATTAATTTTCTAAAGTTGGTAAGACTGCATTGAGATACCAGTCGATGCTTAAATCAGCTGTTCTTGTTTATAGTACTTTTAGTACGCGCGCAGGAATAAAACGCACTAATCGTTTCTTTAAATAAAATAAAGGTAATTCGTTCGCCTTCAAAGATTTTCAACAAAACAAAAATTAACTTATGCCCTAGAAGTTTGGTTATTTACGCAATAAATTCCATATTAATTAAGTATTTCGCGATGTTCGCGGTAGAGAGCTTCGTTGAATAAAAAATTGCCTTAGAAATTGTAGTTAAATGAAAAACTGTGTTTTGAAAAAAGTATTATGAAAATTGATGAACTTTTTACATACAAGAACTTTACCCTAAGCAATGTATAAAATATTCCGATAGAAATATTCCGGTTGATTTGCCTTGTTTTGGTCTGATCGAGTATCAGGAGTTTCGAATAAAGCAGAAAGCAAACAAAATAAAGATAACTTAATCTCGTTTATACTGACTAATATGAGAATTGTTGTAGTAATATTAATTCTAGGGGAGTCCCAGAAGTTGCCCTCACGCAACTCAACGATTATTGCACGCAAAAGATATGAGTTTATCCATACTCCTTTCCTCTTACCTAAACTAAAGTAAACTTTTCGAGAAAGGTACGTACAGACGAAAAGCTTTCTCAAGGCGCTGTCCGTAGCGATGAACACGACGATGACTAGGTTGTCTTAAGGGCGATAAAATAGATATTGATGAATACATTTTTTCATTGTTTAAAAGTTTGAGTTACGTCACGCTTAAAATGCCGTCCTGAATCGAAAAAAACCAGGGTGGAAAGTTCATAATTATTAGTATATCTTATAATTTTTGTATCAACCATGGGATTACGGGGGTAGATCTGTGCTTCTTCTTAGTGATTAGATTAAACGATTATATATGCATATATGTTAAGACCAGTTAGAATTCTACTTATTCATCAATCAACTGGTATAACATTCATGGGGGCAGAAATTAAGATGGAAGTTGGAAGCTTTGTATACGTGTTTTTAGTTGGTGGCAAATCGACTTTGAAAATTGTATGTGATCAGCCTATGATAAACAGAACTCTGTAGCAGGGTTTGAGATGGTAGCTTTGCTTACTAGAAGCGTCTCAGAATTCGGTGCTAAATTCCGACTTCGAGTTTTAACCTGATTTCTTTAAACCTATTTATTCGTTTATCGCAAAAAATTGATATAGAAATCTGAAGCTTAGCAAATTTGTGCGTGTTTTTAATAAGCGTTTGAAAATAAATATGATTAACCTGCAATAAATGGAAACATGCGGTAAATATTTATTTAAAATAATAGGTACATTTATTAGAAGCATGTTGGAGTTCTGTGCAAAAATCATTTTCATTTCACCTCTACTTCCGAGTGTTTACATGCTGCCGTAAGTATTAAAAGATGCTTTGCCGTCAATGAAACTTTCTTACTTGTTTTTTCCACTTCAGAGAAGGAAGCATGACACCACTTTCTCATTTCTACGGTCAAAAGACTAATATTATATGTGAGGTAAGAAAATTTGTGCTTCTAAGTTAAATAGACTACGAGTGACTTTGCTTTGCAAGGGAATGCGGATATAAGCGAGTATTAATAAAGATATCCGCTACAGTTTAAACCGCTATTGGATAATTGGACAAGTCTCTATCTTTTGGATGAATTGAGAATCTTATGCATTACACTTATGTTAGGATACAAAAAATTTATCTAGGACGGTAACCTATGTCTTCAATCTTGCTCTTAAAATTAGTATTTCAAAGGAATATGAACGTTATGTGTGAAAGCAGTATTGGTCGGTCGCCTAACAAGCCTATAATTAGTTAGAAGTAGCGTCACTTATTACATGCATCGTAGGAGGATTTGTCAGGGATTCGTGACGGTCACAATAAATGCCAGCACAATTTGGAAATGTCTGTCTGTCTAGGTGGGTGTCATTTGTGAATTTATTGATTGTGAGTTTGAAATTTTGTCCGAAGAGCAAGCTCAGGTCTTACATTGTTTTGCTAGTTAGTGTGAGTTTAGCTAAATCGTCTGAACCCGTTCCTGTCCGTGTTTACAAACGCTAAAAGATTTAAAATTGTTCCCCTTTTAGTCGTGACTGCATGACTGTATCTAATTTACTTTCTCTGACAATCGAATGTCAGAAACAATGGCAAACGCGTTTTTGTTCGATTTGTTTTTTTGTGTTTTTTATTAGATCTACAAAGTTTTCACTTCTCTAAAATATATCTAAGAAGAAGAAGATGAAGACGTTTAATTGTAATTATTGGAAAGTTGCTTTATTTAATCGGAATCATTTATATTTTATATAAATTAATTGCATGCTCTTATAAAATACATACGTACGTGTTACGTAATTACTTTTTTTGCTTTTATTTACAAACTAAAAATTGTGTCAGTTAAAGTTAATTGTTCGCAATGTTGTGGTTTTTTTTTTTTTCTTTATTAAAAGTGATTGGTTTGGATTATTTTTCTTTTTTTTTTTTTTTTTTTTTTGATAACTCTATATATTGCTCTTAATCATCTTCCTCCTCTCCCTTTTGCTATAGCACCAATTTTATACATAATAGTATTATATAAAATAATAAATTTAATTAAAATATATATAAAATTAAAAAAAAAATAAACATAAAACATTAACATTTTTTTTTTTTTTTTAAATTGAATTATGAAAAACTTTTTCATGTGTTCTATATATAAAAAAAAAGAAAAAGTTTTTTTATATAATTAATTGTTTATAACGTTTGCATATATAAAATAACATCCGCATATTAATTACGTTTTGAAGAATTTATTAAATATTTACAACAGTGTGTTAGCAAATGTTTTTCACCCGACGACGAACCTGAACTATTATGCAATTGCTGATGATGATGACTACTATGCATGATTGTACCCAATTCACGGGTATAAATATCTAAACCATATTGACCCTCTTCCGGAAAGCTAGACAGAGAGAGGGACAGAAAAGAACAAAAAAAAAAAACGAGAACATAAATCATTTACTAGAGAAGCTATTCTTGCTTCAGCTTTACTTACGTTATGATAAACGTAACAATATCGTCCATAACATTATGCGAGACATATTTGGATAATTTTTTCTCTTCGATGCCATTCTTATGCAGCGTGGCCATAAAATCGGTAAGAGGTCGAGACATGCGAAATTGTAAATCCAAACTACGGCCAGCAAAGATTAGAGGATCCTTCGAGAGAGAACAGAGAATAACACATTTTTTATTGTAAATGTATTTTCCCGTGAAACTAACCTGATGTGTAATTGGTATTAAGCCGAATAAACGAGTAGCTTTCGTAGGGCCCCATTCACCGCTGGCACAATCGGGTAAAGGTACCATAACAGTTTGTAATTCTTCGCAGCATATCTTAAGGGAGTTCATTAAAAAAGACAAAACACATGACTTTCAATAAACTTCCCCGACTTAAATCATTGCTTGCTTGATTTACCTTAAATTTGCAAACGGACTTAAATTTCATGGGTTCACCGGTTAAATATTCTTGCGGTGTAACGGCATTTGCAAATATATCCAATAGAAAGGCTCCCGAACAAGGCGCATGAACGCGAAAAGCTACTATATTACCAACAACTGATTGCATAACGAAACGTTTTAACGAGACACCGTCATACGAATCCTCATCGCTATCGTAGAATTTCAAATTGTAATGAAAGATTAAACAACTTTGCATATCTGTGGGCATGGTAATGCGTACGGTGGCAGCTCCTTTAATGAAGATCGCATAAATATTCACTTTTGGCAAATCAATTTTTTTACACACATTTCTTACCTGTATCGTCAGTGAATACCACGGCTCCGTAACCCTCATCGGCGAAATGCAAGCCATAACGAAAGAATAATGAACGTACAAAAGGTAGATTTTCAAATTCTCTTAAGGTAATTGGTCTCTTTAAAAGTTGCCATTCCTCTTGCAATGGGAAGAATTCGTATATAAATTCCCGGGGATCCGTTAAAAAATAATGATCATCATATTCGTATCTGGAGAGAGAAAAAGAAAAAAGAAAGAAAGAGAAGAGTATAAAGCTTCGCTCTCTCTCTCTCTAGCTCTTCAAATCTTTACCTCAGACTATCGTTTTTACCGCGTCCGGTTTTTGGCGCTTCTTTGGCATTCACCAAATGCCTCGCGCCCCAATTGCATTGTACAAAACGCCAGGCTCCCGCCACATAAACAGCATTCCAAGAATTACGAAATCTGGAATCTTGAAATTTAACACCTGGTTGATAACCGGCGCTTTTCGAGTAACCTTTAATAACAACGCAATGTAAACCAGCGTAGCTGCATAAACGTTTGAATAAGACGTGATAGCTTTCCGTGCCATATTTAATACCGCGCAATAGACCCATTGGTGTGTCGCCTCGTAAATCATCATCGAAATGCATCGCATTTAAATTTTTCACTGTAATCCAACGGAATATAGTCCGCGCTTTTTCTATATCAGTTGTGCAACGACCCACCAACTGACGTACTAGATCGGTAAAGGTTTTTTGATCTTCTTGAGCCACCTAGACAGAGATAGGATCGAACAAGCAAATATCTTGTGAGCATAACTGAGTGATCATTATTTTCGAATTTTTCCATTAAATGTGATTAGATTATATTGTAAAGAAAGTTTGTCCACTACACTTAATCCTACTTAACGTTCAAGCCGTGGTTGTAGTATCTTATTAATGATATTGTTTGTAAAAGGTGGAATCCGCTTTCCTACTCTATTCTTAAGAAGCAGCATGAGCATGAATGGAAAATTCTTGTCTATTTGCTTCAATTAGAAGTCGCCCTCTGTCAACGGGCCATGCAGAGCTTTTTTTCTCTTTCTTCACTTATTTCGTTATCGTCTTTTTCTGCTAAAGGACAAACTTATCTACTTTCAGTTAAGAATCTGATTAGCTTCTGATTAGCTTTTCCTAACAAAGTTCTATGATTGTAAATAATTCCGCTTCTTTTTTCATTCCTCATTTTAACATATCTCGCGATACATGAAGGTACAGATTGGCAGTTTAATGTGAATGCCTCCTTGCTGAACGGTAGATTCCCCAGTGCCCGATGATATAAGAGTTAATTAAGAGACATCAACAAGCTTTTTCCTGAGAGTGGGATCTTCGCTACCATTCTTTAGGCTCCACCACTTTTGAAGCACAAGAATGAGGCGATGAGACATCAACTAGCATACTCCTGAGAGTAGGACGACCGCTACTATTTGTTAGGCTCCACTACTCCTAAAGCAAAAGAATGAGGTGATGGGCCATTCTCTTCTTTCTAGTGAAGGCGTGGTCAGGCTCACGCTTCAAGTAAAACTATCATGAACATCGCCGAAAGAAATACAGGCAAGGCTTAGGAAACCAAAACGATGAAAAGAAACCTCAGCTGCAGTTACACGGAGCGTAAATACTTTACGCAAGAACCGTCCTCTTCTTTAAGATGTAGCTACATTTGTATGCGGGGCTTCCAATATCTCGAATCACAAGTCGTAGCTGTACTGAAAGACTTTCACCGCCTACGAGTACATATCGGCACAGATAGAAGCTATGTTCTTAGCTCAGTGATTATCTTTTAGATCCAAAAAATGTTCATAGCATAGAGTTCCATAGTAATGCAAGAAACTTCTTACGATATACATTCTAGCTTCTCTTAGGGAAATTGCGCGTCGCCAGACGGCAGGCATAGACAGTTCGGCAATCTAGAATTCTGGACGACGGTTTTGGTTGGAAACTTTCGCTGTATGCGAAAAAATGTTTCAAAAAAGTAAAAGATGTTTCTCGGGCGAATGAAAGCATAATAAGAATTGGCTTCGGCTCGTACAGCAAGTAAGCGCTGCATGGCATCGATCGCAAGGCTTTCTCTTTGAGAAGTTGCGTTTTTGTACAAAGCGGTTTTTGATTCTACATTTTTCGTAACTCTAATTGGATATTATGTGCGACTAAGCAACATGCAAGCGCTAGTCATGGAAAATGGATTCCGAATAATAGATTGAAAGCTTGACTTGATCTATTACCATTACTTTAAATACCCCTAAGTACCATCGTGGACGTTTAAAAAAAAGTGTTAAACTTACCGAAATTGCGATACGATCGACATCTTCAAACTCTATAGGATCGGTATATATTTGAAATTTGCTAACTGCTGGTGGTTGGGGGGCTGGCGCAACTAAAGGATATTCTAGAGGTATGGTTCCTTCGCTGAATTCATCATCCAGAAAGATACTTTCATTTTGCATATATTCGGAGCGGCGAGCACTGATCAATTCCAACATTTCACTAGATTGACGATCGACTAGAGCCGCTGTTTCGTAACGTTCATGTTCGAGCATTTTACGCGTTATACTTTCTTTCTTTTTACTCCGCCTCAATGTCATATTCTTCTCTAAATCCTCTTTTTGTTGTTCATGTCGCAACGTCAATAAACTATGTTCTTCACGGTTGCGTTTCGAGGTGGCCAACTCTTTTTCAAATTTATGCGTAAGTCGTTGCAGTTCACGTTCCCATTCATTTTCAAATTCCGATTGAATTTTACGATCCTCCTCTTCGCGTTTGCGAGCGAACCTTCGATAGAGGTCGTCTTCTTCTTTACGATGTTTCATTTCGAGGCGTGCTTGCTCTTCGCGAGCCTAGTAGAGCGAAACAAACAAAAAAAAAAAGGAAAAAAAGAGAAACTAATTAAAAATTGTCTGGTATTCGCAAGAAAATCTAAAAACAAACATATGTACATATGTATATATATATCTACGAATAATTATGTATATGAAAAATGCATTCACAAAAAACACACACACACATTTCAGATATGTATGCTTTTTATGTACTTATTAATTCCGATATATGTAAAGAAATGCAACGCTTGGTTGCATTTGTTAATTACTATGATAAGCGCGATTTTGGCCTTATTTGTAATTTGTATATATATATATATATGTGTGTGTTTTTTTTTTTAAACAAACTATCTAAATTATATTTTGTTTTTTTTTTTTTTTTAATATTGTCAGCCTATTTACTTTATGATGATTGATATTTATAGCGTGTTATCTTAACGGTTGTATTTGTTGTTCTTGTTACGATTATATATTACGCCATTGGCACGATTATGCGCCATTGTCTTTTGTATCTTTGATGCAAAAATCTTGTTCAAATGATATTCCGCTCATGATATTGAGTTCAGCGTAGATCACGCTATTTACATCAGCATTAGCATGCAAAACAGAGTGAGTGGCAACAAGCAAAGTAGTTACAAAAATCAACACTTTCAGTATATAATGCCTTTTGGGGGATCGTGTCGATAAATTGTGAAGATTGATTTTAATGTTTACGATGTCTAAAAGATCTAAGATCTAACTGGAATTATTATAATTACAAGTTGCGATGCCAACGTTAACAACCATTGAGAATAAATAATGCATTATATGTTAATTATATAGTCCAACCAATTAGGCAGAAGAGTGAGAATGCTCTGAGAGTTTTATTCGAGCATGAAATTTTGTTTAAGCAAGTAACTAATGGATATTTTATCTCCATCACCGTTATCCTATAAAAGATTGAAAAAAAGGTATAATACAAACTTGCATACTCTATAATATTGGGTGGGCGAGGCAGTTTTTTTCTACATTGACCGTGTCTCTCATCTGTGTAGTTCATTTTCAAACTTTTTTTTGCAAATTTTTAAGCGAACGGGAGAAAATTTATTGCAGATACAACAAAGCTAGACAGACGGACAGAGGGTCAGGTAAAGAGACGGATATGTATTCCGAATCTGCATGTCCATCACTGTTGTCCTATGAAAGATTGAAAAAATGGAATAATATAAACTTGCATACTCTATAATATTGGGTGGGCGTGGCTGTCTTTCTCTACTTTGCACGTGTTTTCTCATCTGTTTAGACCATTTTGAAGCTCTTTTTGTAAGTTTGTAGGCGAACGGGAAAATATTTACTGCACAAGTTGGCAGACGGACTGAGGGACAGATAAACAGAAAACTATGTATTCTGAATCTGTAACTGCGCAAAAATTTATATACTTTCATTAAAAAAAAAAAATTTAATTCGGTACACTATAATATTGGGTAGGCGTGGACAATTTTTTCCACTTTTGCACAGGTGCCGTAGCATCACCCGCAGAATATACATTCTAGCTTTTGTAGTCTTCATCTGCGGTAGTTTATGAGCAATGAGCACAAAGTCAATTTTTTATTCCTTTTGTAAAGGTGTTCTCAGTTGACGTGGTACTGTAGTAGGCGTGTTCGTCAAACGGTTTAGTCTTTCTTCTATACCAACCTGCATGCAAGAACTTCCAATATTTCTGTTAAATTTTAAACCAATAGCGGTAGAATGTTCACAATAGACAACACACAGACGGACAGACGGACACCCGGACATGCTTTAATCGATTCAGAATGTGATGCTGATCAAGAATATTTATATACTTTATGGGATCCCTGAAGGTTTCTTCTGGTCGTTGCAAATGTTTTAACAAAATGAATATGCTCCTCCTCCATCCTTCGGTGATGGATATAAAAATTGATACAAGAAAAAATAAATATAGAACATTTCACAAAAAAATTGCTTAATAGCTTCTCCTGTTTTAATATATTACATAAACTGCATTTCGTAGTGGCTGGTAATTAATGGATGGCTTAGGTTTCACTGTTTTTATTGCTATGGGAATGGGATCCGACCTTGTATTTTATTATATTACATTAAGACTTTCGGTGTGCCTCAAATGTGAATGTAGGGTGTACCAAAATTTACGCAAGATTAAATTTATCTCTATTTGTGTGATGAAGTGCTGGTAACCTCTTGCATTAGTTGCTGGAATAATTGAATTCAATCGAGTCGAGTTAAACCGAAACGAATCACTTACTCAATTAAACCGAATTAAATCGAATTGAACTGAATTGCACTGAACGAAATGGATCCGAATGAATTTAAGCTTCTTACTGCGTAGTTGATTCCATTACATTCTGCATTTTTTTGGTCGGCGAATATATAGAAAGAAGGTAGGACCAATCCAATTTCTTTCCAGTTATTAAGGACATTTTGCTTTAGACTAACGCGAGAAATGCTTGTGCTCTTCGTAAGATCAGACAAAATTGCTTACAGAGTCAAGTAACTAGTTGTACCTCAATACTAAAGAACAACTGATTGTCGGTATCTAAGCATAAGCTACTAATAGACTAACGGTCGGTTAAGTGTTAACGCAACGGATAACATGTAGTGCACACGTCGAAGCCATAAAAAGCTGCTTAGCCTCGAGCAAAGTATAGAACGATGCTTAGCCAGTTAATTGTGTCGTGTGTACCCGTCATACCCAGAGTATGTGTTTATATGAAATTGGGTTATCATGAAATTACTTGACGAAACGGCTACTCACACACACATTCTAAAATACAGTATTATGGCAAATACACACCAAAAATTATACAATTTTGTGAGGAAATGCGACAAGGACGAATAGACGGATCATGATGTATATGTTCGTTATAACACAAAATTTTGTACTTTTTTTATGACGTGTGTACTCGTCACAAACACTTATCGGTTTAAGATTATATAGTCGAGCGTTTGATAGTCTACTTTTAATTTGCAATCAGGCTATCGGTCAGTAAGATACGTACGAACGTGCGCGATTGCAGAGCTATTTGTAATTAGAAAAATTAAAAGCAATTACCCCTCATCTTATAGATGATCTATTAATGATCCGTCGGAGGTTAAGAGAATTTGGTAAGTGATTTTCAGATAGTTAATTAAAAGGTGTCGACTTTAGCACCAATGTTACTATATACGTTTCTGTTTCTGCAGAACTTACGGGGGTAAGAAGTTTGCAAAATCTATGGCCTAGGAAGCGTGACAATCAAGTTGTCATACCCTGGTTCAATTCCCATTTTTTACGGTGATTGATTTGCGGTTGTAGCTATGTAGGGAGTGCTAAGTGAATAAAGGCACTATCGGTTGGAGATGTACCCTCCAAGCTGTGGCATACCTATTTCTCTCTCTCTTTCTCCCTCTATTTCTTTTTGCCATCGCCTTGTTACACGAACAAAGGACACCCTCTGAGTGATCGGTCTTATTAAAAAAAGAAGAGCGCAAATATTTTTAGGAGGCTTCAAGTCGTCCTGACAAAGTAAACATGATTTTCAGATCTTAGATTTAAAATGCAAATTAAAATATTTTCTCTACGGCGGACTGCACTGTACCCCGCAACAACCATTTTCAATCTTGATCCGCAGGTCATCAAGTTTTCTAAGGGCAATTGGAAGGAGGGACATCCAGTTTGACTGTCAACATATTACGTGAATATGGGATATCCTCTGAGTGACTGGTCACATTTAGTATTAAATGTCAACATAGCCCATGATGTTTTGACCCTTTCACACAATCATAGTTTTGCCAGAAAAAAATGTAAGAATATTGCGCATGCGTGGTGGCCTTAGTTCAGGTCTTCTACGAAATTGATGTACTTTTCCCATTCATAGATCTAAATGTACGCAACTTGATGGATTTTGTTTAGTACAATTTTTTTGTACCCTTTTGGTTTCTATGAAAATGTTTTAATAAAAACTGTTTTTTCGAAAATATTTCTTCAAATTATATCAACTTTTCAAAAATGAAAAAAAAAAAGAAAAAAAAATTTCGCAATAACGTTCAGTTTAAATGCTATTATTAAGCGACAATTTGTGATGTTTTAAACATAGGCTTTGCACAGACAACAACAGCAGCAACAACAATAGTAATAACAACAACAGAAGTAACTATGTATTATGAGCTTAGTGCATGCGGCTACCTATAGAAAAAAAAAGTAACAACATCAACAGTGCTCTCGCGCATACCTTCATTCAAAACCTAGAAATAATCCCTCATAGTGTCTATCTGTCAGTCCGTCTTCACATATATACAGCACTGACACAATGATGTACAATAACAACAACAATAATAATAATAGGAGGTAAAGCATTGACTCAGCATGACAGACATTCAATTTACTTTGATGTTTTGTTGGAAAAAAATAGAAAAAAAAGGAAAAATAGAAAAAATCTCTCGAACGTAAAGTTACCTATAAACTAAAATGGGGAGAAACAAAACATGCAACTTCATGTTACTATAGTAAAATTTTGCGCTGACTTTTTGCTACCGTTGACGTTGTTTCCTATGAATCAATGAGTGGCTGACTGGCTGATAGACGGACGGATGGGTGGACCGTATAAATACATATATATATATATATACATTTCTATATGTTTATGGATACTTGTGGCATCGGTTACTTTCACTCTGGTGCATAATTTAGTAACGCAATAACAAATGACAACAACACCGTTAGTACACAATAGCTAGTAATCGCTACAATAGATACATAGTTGTACAAGTTGTTTTTGCTGGCTTTTTTTCTTCTGCATTTGGTCTTTTTTGTCTTTTGCAATGAAAAAAAAAAAGTATTTTTTTGTTTTTTTTTTTGCAACAACTACTCATCTTCACTGTGTTTTGTTGCAAATACTCTTATGATACAACATCAATAAAAAAGCAAAAAAAACAAACAAAAGAAAGAAACTACAAATCCATAAAAAGCTTGCATTGACTGACGTATTGCCACACACTTGCTATTTGTCAGTCTTCCTCCTTCTTATGTCTACATCAAGTCAGTCATTATAAGATAACGCACACTTTATAAATTCTCGATTTATTTCATGTCAACCAACAGCAGCTGTTGATCTATTTTTTATATTAAAAGTCTTTTTAAGTAGAATTATTTCAAGTCAAGTTATTTAGTTTAATCTTTATTATGTAAATCAATTGCTTTTGTGTATTTGTAGTAGAAATATTTTTTTAAATTTTGCGGTCATTAAACGCATAAAAATGATTGAATATCTTTTTATGTGTGTAACATAAACTTGCATTGCTTTCACTGCTAAAGGCACTAAAGACGGTCACAAGCCAACTAACAACAATTAGTTTTCACAAGACGTGTGTGTATTATAACCCATCAATAAATTATTTTGAAAACTATAAGAAAGAGAGGAAGTGGTTACGGAAGTTATCTAACTTTCTTTTTAAATCACCTCAAAGCAATACAATAATATATATATATATGTATGTGTACTCGTGTATATCTTACGTGTTTATGTCAAGTGGTGCATGTTTACTATATAGAAATTCTTCAAGTAAACAAGGAAACGAGCAAAACTCTTGAGTTATTTTAAAAAATCATGCAAAACGTAATACAGTTGAAATCGATGTTTGTTAGTTATTTACTCAATTTTCTGGTTAGGAAATAAAACACATCTGTGATTGAGATTTAGATCAAATTTTTTTTTTTCTTAATATATATAATGTTTGGACTATGCAATTATTTGTGGAATACAATGTCAGTCAAATATTCTACACAGGACCTACCGTATTTTTTGTTAAGTTATGTGCTCGGCTCGGTCATAACTTGACAGTTGCTCGTTTTCAAAGTATCAAGTATTTCAGGATTTCTCATATAAACTCCATCCATCAAAAGAAAATTACAGCGATGAGAAAATGGGGCAAAATTTCACTTTTATTTCAAGTTTTTCTTAAACCATCCTTACGGTAAAACTGCAAACACCTCACTAAACATATGTGACCCTAGATGACAGTTCAGTTTTACATATTTTACTGACAAAAGCGAACCACGAAATGGACAATCCTGTATTTGAACCAAAAAATTTAAACAGAAGAGATTAAGGCGTACTTCGCCGTCATGTTTAAGGGACAACAACACCATATCGGCCTAAAAAAAAACCAAGTTTTTGATAATTCTTTTGAGACGGGAGAGAGGGTAGTAGAAGTAATCGGCTTCAAATTTCGCAGAAACATTGGAGGTTCTTGCAAGCAGATTGGTAAAGGAAATGGGCCAAATTGGTCGAAGGGCCCGCTCACAGCGTCATGTTAATTGAAAACATCTCGGTTTTTCAAAAGGAAAGGCCTTTATAAGGCACAGAAAGAAGTTTCAGTAGTATATAAATTCTTGACCAGTTTTAAATTTCAAATGTACCTACGCATGTCCATTCGTCCATCTATCCGTCTACTCAACTGTGTAGTATCGGTGATAAAGGTTTTGGCCAGTTTCAAATTTGGATCTAAGCATGTCCGTCCGTCCACATATCCGTCTGTCCAACTATGTAGTATCAGTGGTAAACATTCTGTCATTAGCGAAAAGGAATATATCGCCTAAAAATTTTCAATTTAAACTTGCAGAAAGATACGCCTACAACGGCCACACGCCTATGCGACAAAGACTACAATTACCTTAAGTAATGTCCTTTCAACTCTATTGCCGGAACGAATTTTTGGGAAAATTTTCGAAACAAATTTTTTGAAATTATTATTATGTTAAGGTTAAATTTTGTGAAATTCTAATTATTCCAAGTTTGTTCTTCGATCTGTGGCACATAGAAATACGCGTCAAAGGCATCACGAGGTGTGTATTTCTAGCTATTCACACATCTGGCTTTTCGTGGATATGTTGTTTGGAGGTGAGGCGGCGACAAGCTTTTTGTTAGAATTTACGCTTACAGAGAGAGTGAGAAAAAGTCCGCTAACGAAAACATCAGGACGTAAAAATCTAATATATATGTCACAACCTGTGTACTCGGTACTCGGAAGACTGAAGTCGCGAACGTCAAATTTACGCATCAAGTTGAATATCATTTTTTTTTTTTTGTTTTTCTATCGGCCATTGTTTGGTTATTTTGTATCTGACACTTAGGAGTACGACTCAGAGAACAAATCTTATGCAAATCTTTTATGCAAAGGTTTTTTTCACCAAAGATTCAATTCGTATAGTTCCGATATCACTTTATTTGCTCGATGAAACTCCTTCTGACATCCGGCTCTTCTTGAAAATTAAATCACACCGAATAGATGGGATGGTCGGACGGTTAAATTAAAAATTAAAAACATATATACTTTTTAGGAACCCTAATGTATAGACTTTGCAAATGGTCAAACAAAAAATTTGGATACAGGAAGTCACTGCGACGGTGAATTTAAAAATGGCAGTTGCAGGTTTATGCATCGAACCTTCGAATGGCGCTTCTAAATATTTCCTCCTGCAAGGTTAGCTTTGAAAAGGAAGTTCATAAGGACAGACTGGTATTGAAAATTACCCAATTCGGTCAATGCATATTCCTACAGGACAACGTAAACTGAGCACAGTTGTGGTTTCCGGAATTTTTTTCTACTCATAATATTCGCAATAGTTGCGCGCCAAAAATTTCCGCGGATATCTAATAAAAGTGGAAAAAATCGGCCAAGCTCATCCAATACTGCGAACTGTAGCTATAGTGTGAGTACTCAGTCGATAAACACATAACACTTATCGATGAGGCACACGTTCACATTAGGCTACGGCCATCATCTCTCTGTTTCTTTGTTTTTCCTCCTTCTCTCTGGCAGTCACTGTTCTATATGGATGGGGACATCGTCTGAGTAATTGGCCCATATTTGAAAATACTACGGACTACGGAAATCGAGATTTTTTTTTTAATCTTTTTTTTAGGACAAAGATGGTGCGATGGTGTGTGCGAATATTATTTTCTTTCATGTTTTATATACATAAGTATTTTACTGCAGAGAGATAGACGAAAGGACGGACGGAAAGATGGACAGGGGCGCCTCTGATTAAATTGCTTCTGCGTCTTACCCCAGTGTATATGTTTGCTTTCTTTTGCTTCTAATGAATATTTCCTAGTGTGGGATCAAATAAATATTCACGAATGTACGGACACATCTAGTAGACCCTTACAAATATATGCTTTAGAAAATTTTAAATGAAATTGAAATCCAAAGGCAGTAAATGAATGACGGTTTCTTTGTATATTTAAAATGAATACTTCTTTCAGTGTATAGTTAAATGTGCACCGAAAGTGCGTAGGTTTTTAGTAAATTGTTGTTTGTCATGTAATTTGATGTCAAGTATTTAAAATTGCATGAAACAAAAACAACATATTTTTATGTTTACATTGACACTAAGCATGTTTAGGAGTGAAAAAAAGTATGCTTTTGCGTTATATGAGAACAGAAAGGAAGTAATAATTGGTTGTTAATTTTTTTGGAATTTCTTTAAGAAATTCAAGCAATTTTGACCTCAGCTCAATTACCATGAGCGCAATACCGTTGTTTGTAATATAATATCCACGAAATTAAGCTAATTTAACAAAGATTGCACAAAACTTTTTTAAGGTGTATTTGCTGCTGATTCGGTTCAACATTTTAAACAATGACTTAGCTGTAAACAGTTTTGTGTTTGACCAGCACAGCAGCAGCAGCAGTAGCAAACAGCAAGGGAGCAATAAAACATACAACCGACTGTGCCAGCATTGTTAGTGTGCATATAAGTGCATTGTATATCTTTATTGTCTATAAGGCTGTGCATAGCTAAGTACAATTTTACTGTTTAGCTGTTCTGCACTAATTAATTTCTTAATTTTTTTTTTTTTCAAAAAGTAAAAAAAAAATTTTTTTTTTTTTTTTTTTTTGCTCTTATACAACATTATAAAAATAACTGAGAGAGAAACGAAGAATATTTTACGTGTGATTAAAATTGAAAACATGCAATTACTTGACCATACAAATGATAGAAGCAACAGGGGAAGAGGAGTTGGGGCGGGGTGTGTTTGAGGTGGATGGGTAATAGGAGAACGAACTGTAAACGATGATTTATAGACAATAAACAGTTAGCAGAAACCTTTATAACATAAACATTTTTTTTTTTTTTTTTGAAAATTTATGCTGTTTAACAAAAGTTAAAGAAAACAAAAGACTTAAGCCGCAAACTTGTATTGAAAAATACAAAGCAAAATTTAAGCAATAATTCATGTGATTATAAAAAAACATTTTCACTTACCAAATAGAAATCGATTGGTTTTTCTCTGGCCTTATTGTAGGCTTTTTGTATTTCAGTCTGTTTAAGAGCGTGCGCTATGTGCAGAGCGCTTGCATCGAAACGACCATATTTGTAATCGGTATCATTTTGTGATTGCGGCGATTGAATGTCACGATTGCCATAACCATTTGGTGTAGATTGACGTGAACCAAAGCTGCCTGAAATTTTCATGTTTTTTCATTTCATTTTATTTTACTTTATTTATTTATTTATTTTTTTTTCTTTTTAACACTTTATTAAGAAATAAAAAAAGTATTCATTATTTACCGTCGACTTCGGTACGTGTTCCCCGGATTTGCTCATTAACATATTTATTAGTGCGAGGGGCATTTAATGCCTGGCGTATACCCACCGATGTATTATCCAAATGGCCGGGACCACTCTTTGGTACATGAGAACTACAGTAGACCTAAATAGGCATAAGAAAAGGAAAAAAGAAAAAAAAAAAACGACGCAAAATTAGTTCTCTTTCCTTTCAACTTCAAAGTGTTAATAGCAAAATTATTTTCCATTCCGTCCCAGTGGCCTTCGATGCCAACGCTCTTTAAATTAGGTTACTTAATATTTAAATTCTAATCTAAAATGAAAACAAATAAGAATATTATAGTCAGGCAAGGCCGACCATTAGATGCACTACATCACTTTGGCCAGTATTGCCCAGTATTCACTCCTTTTGGTTATAATGCACCAAAAATTACACACTACTATCATGGGAAGGCATACTTTCCATGAAAGCCCGCATATAGCAAACTTAATTTACTTTAAAAAAAAATGCTGTTTTCAGTTTGCGCCATCAGAAACTAGAAATTAGGCCTTTTCCATGATGACCCATGTATTTGTTAGAGTCTAATAAATAGAGCTACCAGGCCCACATTCACTACCGTCAATTTTGGTGCTAAATTGCTGTTATGGAGCATATCTCAACGTAAGATATTAAAGATTAAACCTTTTTCTGAGAAATCTTGTATGGAGTTGGGTCCAAAAAGTAGGGCCATGTGGTTTAAATTTGGTCCACTTAATTCTGATGTCAAATTACTATCTTGAATACATTTTTATTATAAAACTTTAACAGTTAGGCCTTTTTGGCACATAAGGATTTATTTTTTCTGAGAATCTTAAAAAACGGTGGTGTTCAAAAAATAGGCCAACGGGGTCCAAATTTGATTTTTTGTTAATTTACTATTATGACCCAATTTTCAGCATCGAATATTGCAAATTAGTATTTTTTACCATGTAAAGATTCAGCTTTCGTGGGAGCGTCTATATGAGAGGAGAATCTAAAGCTTGGCCCACACCAACCAAATTTTCCATACCAAGTTAGAATGACGGAATACTATTACTCAGCTACATTTGACGAGAAATTTTGAAAACTGCATTTTTTTCATATGACGACTTTTCAAAATAAGTTATAATATGAGGAGTGGCTGGAAAAGTGCACCGATTCGAACTATTTTCAATAGTCTTCGTTCTTGAATCGAAGCAAGCCAGTGCTCGAATTATCTCAATAACTGCGATCTGTAGGTTGCATACAAAAGCACATGGGCAGACATCAGACGGACGGACAAGCTTAGATAATAATAAAAGATGGGTCTAACTTAAGCTCTACTCTGGTTTGTTGCATATGTCCGCACAAAGTTTATATACCATATACCGCAAGTGGTGTTTTCATTCATTAAGTGTTATTTTACTACGCAACTTGCAATTCTCTTTAATGAAACGTTAGCTATATTGAAAGAGAGGACTTTGAAAAGTATATATATATATATATATATGTGACAACGACGACAATAACTAAACAATCAAAACTATAAATCAGATCATAAACGTTGACAATAACATGTTTTAAGTTTTTTTAAATTGTTTTGGGCTATGCGTGCGTGAGCTTCTGAACAACTTCACCTACATACTATTTAGTGTAGGCTTAAAAACGTGCTTTTTTACTTACTTTTACATATACTAGTCGGACAAATATTAAGCCTTCAGAAGGTCAGGTCAAAATATGCATAAATTCAAATAGCATTTATATTCAAATCACTTATCACTTCCATTTAGTTTAGTATTTTTTTTTTAGATTATTCAGTACTTAGTTATATTCACTAAAGAGATAGATAAGTAATTGCATTTAGATTTAGTTGTCAGTTTAAAATTTAATTTTGCACTAAATTGTTCTGAACTAAAGCTAGAGTTTCATATAAAAAATTGTTATATTATTAGGTTATTCAGAAAGCTATTTCGTCTTCCTTTTTTCAACAGTGGATTTAATTGGATTTTTTCACAGCCAAGTTCACATTTAATGCGCACTGTTTGTTCTCGTAATGCTTAGGTGGGTAAAATTTTGTTTGTTTCTATGCCAAAGTTTTCGTTTGGTGCCTTAGCAAATATGGAAAGTCGAAAGCATCATTATTTCTGTTGCTAGCGAAAAAGTAAAAATGTTGTTCAAGCAAGAGAAAAATTATTGGATGCGTATGGAAACGGTGGTGGAGCGGATGGACAGAAAGCCAGTGCCAAAACTGATTGGCAAATTTCTGTTTCTGTGCAATTGCATTACTGTCTGGAAGGACAAGAGAAGCGTATATATAGGATGAACAGATCCGTAATGCCAAAATTTAATGCGGCCGGTCTTTCAGTTGGATCTGTTGTTGTAAAATTGTCATTGCCACCTCCTTAGGTAGGAAATTTTCTGATTTCACTTTTGACGATTGCGTGATGGAAATGTATAAATAAGATCTGCGTTAAAAAAAAGAAATTGCGAGCGAACATCATTTCCATTTGTCTGGGTTACTTAAACAAGCAAACCTGGCGGAAATCTGTGCAAGAAAAGTAATCTAACAACCTCCTCAACCCGGTCTGGCTGGAATTGGATCATACTTTTCCGAGAATGCAGCTGGATGGGTTACCAAATTTTTACACCTTATAACATTTGTAGTACAACGGTGCATTAACTTAGTGCGGATATAAGCAACACCCAGAAGGATCTGAGGTAGATCCATCTTTCATTTCACCGATGGATTCAGAATCATTGTCTGAGTTACTTACTGACTCGATCTAAGCTTGTCTGTCTGTCTGTACTTTTGTCCGTTTCGTCTTATATTGTTCAACCTATAGGTTGCCCTTTTTGAGATGTTTTGATGAAATTATGAATGATATTGAAAATTATTTTGCTCAGACCACTTCCCATATAACATATTATTTTGAAAAGTTGTTATGTGAATGACTGTATTAAGCAAAGTGGTTTAGGGTATTTGATGTGTCAAACTATAGTCGGTATAGTTGTGTGGAATTATTATTATTATTATTATTATTATTATTATAATTTTAGACTAATGAAGTAAATTCTTAGACTAAACAAAAAAGACATTGAGCACTAGCAACACTGGCTATCGGCTCTAATTTTTAAAATTACATTAGATATTGAGCCTAGTAGTTTTAATAAAGTAATATATTGAATTAATAGTCTGTTCTGAAGCTGATTTTAGAAAGTCCAAAGGGTTAATCGCTTTAAATGCAATACTTCTAGCCAAGGAAAGGTTAGGGCAGTCGCAGAGAATGTGCTTTATAGTAAGAATTTGTCCATTGGTCATTGAAAGGCAAACTATTGTTACGGAAATCCCAAATCCATTTCATTCCAATTAATTGATTTTCCCAAATAATAGATTCCCTAGAGAGGGCAAATCCAAGTGCACATTCGCAGCGCGTCATGCAGCTGCCGGCCGAGGAAAAGCAGGTTAACGGATTAAAAATGAAGCCACGAACTTAAGTAATAGTAATATGCTTGTAAAAATGCATATATAGAGTCAGAGTCAGTCGGACAAGAACATTCGAGTCGAAAAAGAATATTAGAGATGAGAAGTCGAGAGTATTGCCAAAGTGAAGTAAGTAAATAGTCCTACCCTTAAACAAATTGATTGTAAATAAAAGCGTTTTGTACTGAAGACGTGCAAGTGTATTTCTCTTAAAAAGACTATCCACGATCTAGAGAAAAGCGAATTTCGTACCACTATAAACTAAATATATACCAAATCGCATTTCGAAAATGTTAGCGACACTAGCGACATTTTCGAATGCGGTAAACGTTTACCGTTTACATAACTCGTAGAGATGATTATTTTGTTTTCTATTCCAAGCTTAGGCAAAAAAACAGTTTGTGAAATACCCGCTTAAATTTTATAAATTATCAGCCTTTCTTTACACCCAAGAAAGATAAATATAAGTTTCATTAAAAACGCATTAAATCGGACAGCAGATCATTTACTGCCGTTCAGTGATTAATGTAATTATATGAAATTAAATTTAATTGTTAAGGTTCAAGCATTGGGTGAACAAACATCCGCTCGAGATATAAAGAGTGTTATAAGTAATACAAGAAAGTGACGGTGTAATGACTTTGTAATTGGATTTGCACAGTCAATGTGAACATAGAATAGACAATTCCCTGTTATCGCCTTTGTAAATGTGCGAAATCGAATCCTGATAATTGAGCCGCGCTAATGGTTCGCCAGAACCTGCTCCCTGTCGGAACCGAAAATCGTCTGGATCGGCTTATTCCGGTAAGTCTAGAATCAAGTACACAACGCTAGCATGTTCTTCCCCCAATTACCGATACATTGCAAATAAATTGTATATAGGCATCTAAAGGACAAAAAATTTCTAACTCTGCCCTTATCATTTTGTCAAAACGTTTCCAACACCCAGCAAGCAAGCTGTAGAGACTCCATAAAGTATATATGTATTTTTGATTAGCTGAAACGATTTAAGCATGTCCGTGCGTGCACTTGTCTAATGTCCCGAAGAAAGCTTCTAAAAGTCTCATAAAGTATATACATTCTTAACCAGTGTCAAACTCGGAATGGGCCTAAGCATTCCTGTTCTTCCATCTGTTCATCTGTCCGTCGACACAACCTTGTAGTAACTGTGCCGTTTGCAAAAACAAAAATACAAATTTGCAAAGCAATCTGAAAATGGCCCGAACCGGTTAAAGGACACA
This sequence comes from Glossina pallidipes, assembly GCA_000688715.1. NCBI lineage: Eukaryota > Metazoa > Arthropoda > Insecta > Diptera > Glossinidae > Glossina > Glossina pallidipes. Next base: position 991,995 of record KK499852.1, on the reverse strand, counting down.
CCTACAATGCAACAAAAACTAAGAACACTTTTGTTTTCAGGGGGTTTTAATTAACGCAACAGATACACGAAATTTTCACTTTTACTCTTTAAAAATAGTAAAAAGCTGCCACGCCCGTCCTCTGTATACTATTCGTCCCGATCACCATTAGACTAACGTGTCAAGGTACATCGCCTGAGTGGCTGATTAAATACGTATATAAAAAAAGAAAAACATACCATTCTTTAAACGATTTTTGTCAAAAGTGCAAAAAAGGAAAAACTTTTTACACCCTACACCATATGTCAAATTTTTGCGGATATATGTAACACCCAGAAGTACTTGAGATAGCCACACCTTTTACTATACCAATGATTTTCTGAGTCGTCCGTCTGTCCGTCTTATTTTATTGTGTTCTTCAACCGAAGATATTTGAGATATTTCGATGAAATTTGCTTAACTGAGATGTTTTGGCTCAAGGACACACGGTTAGGACTACTTTTTCGAACTTTTTTCATACAGCGCCCTTTTTTTAAAAATCGTTGTGGAAATAAATGCAGGGTAGGTCGTGGTGCACTATAGTGTTTTCGCTTGTTTTTATTTAGTGTCTTTTTCCAATGTAGAACAAGTGGTTGACATCTCTTGAACAATGTCACCCATAGGTTGAAATTGATTCAGAAATTGTCTCTGAATTCATACCACAAGCGTTGCATACGTGCGCCGGAATTAAATATATCCTGTATAATAAAGCGGATACGGTATACAAACTTGCGTAAGAGTGCATTTGTCTTAATTAGCTTTAAGTGCTGCGTCATTTAGCAGTCAATGCTTCAAAATTAATTAAGTTTTTATATGCAGTACCCAAGGAGGGTAGCATATTAATTTCATGATATCGTTTGTAACGCAAGTTGCATTTCACGATTTCCATATACAATAATTAAGTTCACGACTCAGTCTGCGGCTCATTCTTTGTTGATTTTATAACGCGTAATAGTGAGCACGTGGTATGTGATAGCTGTATTTATGCATCGTCACCACAAATAATTCTAATAATCTTTGCTTTTAGGAATTTTTGATTTGCATGATGAGTGATCAAGATTCGCTTCAAAGGTTTACAACTTTTTTCTCTCTTTAATTTCTTCTCTCTCTTACTAAGCTCTCAGCTAATGATCAATTCATGTTGACAATAGGTAATGTGAAGAAGCTATTTATTGCCATTTTAAGCTGATGTAGATATAAATACATGATCACCATTATAATGTTTTTTCTTCTTCATAGTTTGAAGTGAACAGAGACAAGAGAGTTCGCGTTAATTGTTTCACTGCTTCACAGTAGAAGTCTTAAGTAATACTTTCAACGCTAGAAAAACAATTGAAAAAAAAATTCTAAATCATTAAATTTAATAATCTTTAAATACCACTAAGTGCTTAGTGTTTAGTTTAGTTTATGTAGCCGCAAAGAAAAAATGTTAAGAATTTTTTTCATTTTATTATGTGGTAATCCATCCATACGTATAGCTCGTGATATGACTCTTAATGGTTACTACAGGGAGGAGTAGAAGATTAGCGATTACAAGATACTTAAGCGAGTGCGTTTGAAGAATGTTTTGTTAGCTTTATGCACATATATCGTTGTGTCGGAAAAGAAGAGTTTTTTTTGGAGCAGCGGCGTTCGCCTTATTTAAGTTCTGATGCAGCAGCTATGAGTTAAGCAAACATCTGTATTAAACTGAAAAGTAGGCAATGTGGACGCACAAGTTGCTGTTTAAAAAGCAAGTCAATCGTGTTTGGACGAGTGCATAACAAAAAAAAAAAAAAGAATGATTTATTGAACAACATATTTACTAATAACTATCGATGGAACTAGAGTTCAATGCGAACCGTTACAGACTCGAAATTCAACTTCTCCTCCCTGGCCGGAAGTCGAGAATGACACTCAGAGAGTGCGTTCTACAATAAAGATGTTATCGCGCACATTGGGGAGAATGGGGAGTAACAACATAACGTCGTGTGAAACTTATACACGCTCTTGTTATTCAACTTATATTTAGCCACATTTCGCTTTATGTACCCTACGTCACTTGTAGTACAAAAGTATATTAAGTTTATGCAACAACCAGAAGGACTTGATATAGAAAAACTTTTTAATATACCGATTTGAGGTTGTCCGTCCGCCTGTGCGTCTTATTTTCTTGTATTCAACCTACAAGTCGCGAGTTTTTTGATGAATTTTTGTACACTTTTGGATACTTTTTAGCCTAAGGACGAATGATATTAAAAATGGTTCGATTCGGATCACTTTTGCAACCCCTTCTTATATAACCTCTTATTTTGGTTTATGATAGTTATTAGTAGGCGGTGTCCGCTATAGTTTTTAGACTTGTTATAATTATATTTTTATTTCTACAAGTTGGTAACACTGCTCTTAGGAGGAGTTTGAGTCCAAACTCTAAATAAAAATATCTACATATATAATTAAAAATATCGTAGAGAACTTATACTAAAAATGCTATAAAGCATATAAAAATGTCCAAGAACTAGAATTGCTTTACTTTTCGTACGAAAATCAAGTCTCTGGGTTTCGAAAATCGAATGGATTTAAGAAAGCCATCTTAAAGGTGATTTCTACTTTTAAGTTTGTAAGCAGCGCTTTCCCTTTTCATTTTTGTGCATGAAATATATGGCTATGCGATTATTGTCAAAACATTTCCACTTTATTCCCTGTGGCCCATTTCGCACCTCATATAGTGGATTTAATTGTGATAATTTTTTTCTATTTCGCAAAAATGAATGAAGGCATTAGCTAAGCGTTGGTTCTTTTTTTTACCAATAAAATTCCGGATACTTCTTACACAGAATGCATTTTTTAGCTCATCCATCTCTCTTCTCAGTTAAAAGCTTAAAAGTTGAGAAAAGAATTAAGACTGAAAACAGATAAAATCTTTTCTCGTTTTGCTTGCTTAGCCGCCCGAAAATAGGTGACACATAAAAAGCTTTCCTTCCTTGGCTTAACATATCGTTTAAGAAGTAAGACGAAGAAAATTAATATAAATATAAATAAATAAACAAACTGGCTGCTTAGTCAGTGTAGTATAATTAAGATTAAAAAAAATAAATAATAAAATGATTAAAATCTTTAAAGTTAAATATAATAATAATTTGTTCAAATTGTAAGCAAAGGTTTTGAACATAAAATAAAACAAATTGTTTTGTTGTTTTGATGAAATCAATCTTTTTCCTTTCATTTTTTTTTTTAGACTTCGAATTTATTTGCTTATATAAGAAACATATGACTACATGTCCAAGAGGGCAAAGTCCGTGTAAAAGTTGTAAGTGAAGGAAATGCTTCAAAACTTCTTTGTGTCATTCAATGGTGTCAATGGTTTCAATATATTTAATCTAGACATGAAAGTCTCGTCCGGACGAAAACACTTTATGTGCTTAGCCACTAAGAAATTTATTTAATTTCGATACATATACATATATGTATATATCTATTATTGTATATATGATTGTGTTGTTTTCGATTCTCAGTCGAGCTGGTCCTGTTCATCGAGTCATCCGAGTCGACTTAATCCGTCCAACCATCTTTGCGTTTTTTTGTTCTCTTTTATTGAAACGCCCCTCTTGGCTAGCATTGAGGCAGAAAGGTGAAACCTGGTATATAGATCCTTAGCTGGTGTGGCCATAGATCAATTCTAAATTAGGTAACTTGAACTTGATAATATATACTTAGATACTGAGCTAAAATTTGGAGTACAATTATAGTGCAAGACACTGGTAAATACACCCACAGTGGACAAGGAACTGTAACTTCTCTTCATAAAAAAAAATATTTAGCTAAAATTTGATGCAAATAATGTATGAGCGGAAAAAAGCAAAGTTAAAAATAAACTTGTTATAATAATCTGCTGTTATACCCTACACTACTTGTGGTACGGTATGTAATAGTCAGGTAAGTGTAAGAATACATATTTTGTTATATCGATCGATTCAGAATCAAAAATTAAATCTATCAAATGTGGATTCTATAGATATATATTTTTTTACCCCACTACGAGTAAAGAATTTCATAATCTCTATAGGCAAAAATGTCTTTTTTTTAATGTTTTACAATGGAAGCCAAACTAGTCTCTTGCGGCGTAACTAGGGGAAGAATAACAAAATCTTTGAAAAGAAAATTAATTTTGCTAAATTTGACTTACGTCAGTTGACGTTTTGGTCTTTCTTCTTACATAAGGAATTTCTAATATTAATTTTTTTTTTTAATATGAGGATGTTTCCTATTCGTGCAACTGGTGACTGGCAGAAGGAAAAGAGGAAAGAGAAAGCAATAGGGAGGTGTTGGCTACAGCCTAGTGAGTGCATACCCTATTAATAAGTGTTATGCCTTCATCGACTGAGCATTCACTAAAGCTTCAAACAAAGACAGCTGTACCGTGCTGGAAATTTGTGCTCGCAAACACTCAGGTGATAGTCGCGGTTCTTACTTTTGTTGGCAAAGGAAGACTTATACTGGACGAAGTGGTGTAGCGTATCTACTAGTCAGGCTTTATCCATTATAATGATCGTATTTGTGGTTGTATTGATGTAATGGACATCAAAGAATCGCCCTAAGGCGAGTTGCGGTTTCTTCTTCTTCTTTATTGTTACTTTATTATACGCCCCACAGAAGAGCATGGACTTACTACATTCGTCCTTTGTAAGGAGCTATGTGAAGAATACAGATTCCAAAAAGTATATATTTTTCTTATCGCGAGAAAATGAAGGCGGAAAAATTGGTAAAGAAAGTTTAAAAATGGCGTACAAGCCCGCAATTAATGGGCGTAGATTAAGTATAAACGCAAACAATAATTGTCCAACAGTAGGTCTACCTGGATAAATGTTTTGAAAATACGTTTAAATGATCAGTCAATTACGAGAAAAGCTTTGCGATTATCGAAGTGGTGTGCATCCGAGATTCGTCTCGAATGAAAATGAATTTTGACTTAAGTCTGTTATCGCAGTTCGTTTATAAACAAAAATTTAAAAGTTTTGCTTACCTCTTTATCATCCTGTTTATGTTGATTATTATAATAAGTTTTCAGCGTTAATTTAGTGCCGCAGTGCACGCATTTAAAGCAACCAGAATGAAAGAAAGTGAAATCCTTTAAAGGACCGACACGATCTACTTGATAAACAGTTTCGTTGCAACGCAAGCAGGTTGACTCGTAAAAATTTGGTCGATACATAACTTTTGAATACGCTTAAGACACAAAGCAGCAATAAATTACTTGAAGATAGAAGAAAAAGTAGTAGAAAATTTCACTCGCTAGATAATCTACACACACAATCTACAGGTTAGTTAGTGTTGTTGCTGATGATCTAGCACAGCGTACGTTATGTGGATTAAATTTATTTATTTTATTTTTTTTTTTTTTTGTTTTATTTTTTCGTAATCAGATTATTTTATGTGTTTTTTTTCTTTCTTATTTTCATTTACGTTTAATTTCACTCTCTTAACATTTTATGATATGCGTTTTGCATACGAAATTTATTTACGATGCGGAAGAAATTTTTTTCTAAAATTTTCTTCTTATTGCTGTTGCTTAAACGTGTGCGTGCAGAGTAGAATTGGCAGGCGTTACATGACACGTTGCTTTGACTCTTTTTTTTATTATTTTGTTTTTGTTTGTTTTCTTTTATGCCAATGTGTCCAAACTGTCCGTTCGTTGGTTTGACATAAATCTTTTAACACAAATACTTTCAAGTCGTTATGTTGATATTTAAAAAGGGTTTGCAGAAAATCTAAAAAGAAAAGTAATTAAAAATGTTTAGAAATTTTTGTTATTAAAAATATATATACATGTATAATATATATATGTAAAAGAAAAATTATTTTTATTTAAAAAAACTTTCTCAGTAAAAAACATATAAAAAAATGTATTCTATTAAAAATTTCTTTTTGCAAAAAAAAATACCAACATTTTTTATTAAAAAAAATATAAAAGAAATTTAAGTTCCTTAAAAAAATTGCTTCTGTTTAAAAAAATTGTTTTTAAGCAGAAGAAATTTATTTATGCATAAAAAATTTTTTTTTATAAGTATATATATATATATACACCTATATGTAAAAAAAAATTATTTTTATTTAAAAAAACTTTGTCAGTAAAAAATACACAAAAATAATGTATTGTATTTAAAGAATTTTATTTTGCAAAAAAAAACAAAAATACACATATTTTTGATTAAAAATAAATATAAAAAATTTTACTTCTTTAAAAAAAATTTTTGTTGTTTAAACAATTTTTTTTTGCAAACAAAAAGGAAAAAACAAATTTTTTTATTAAAAAAAATAGAAAAGAAATTTTATTTTCAAAAAAAAGTTTTTTTTTTATAAAAAATAAAAATATATACAATATATATATATAATAAAAGAAATTTTATAAATATATACATATATATAAAAGAAATTTCATTTTTATTAAAAACAAATTTTGTTAGTAAAAAATATACAAAAAAATGCATTTTTGTTTAAAAAACTTTTTTTGTAAAAAAAATAAATTTGTTATTGCTTAAAAAATGTGTTCAAAAAATATATATTATTCAAAAAAATTATTTTAAAGTTTTATTTTTAAAAAAAGCTTTTTTAGTAAAAAAAAATTTAATTTTTGTTTATATTACATTTTTTTCTAAAAAAAAAAATAAAAAGTAAATTTTTTTGATTAAAAAAAAATTTTGCTTTCTGTTTAAAAAATGTTTTCTAAAAATTTATTGTATGCAAACTAATTTTTTTAATTTTTTTTAAATGAATAACTTGCTTTTTCTTAGAAAAGAACAATGAATGACTGACTAAATATGGTCATTGTTTATGTTATGAGGGTGTTGACGCTTACAAAAAATAGCGAGATATGCGAGTACGCTAGCGGTGACTGGGTTTGTTGACTTGATTTCATTCAAAGAAATGCTTTTTAGAAATTACTTTTTTTGGTTACGAGCAACATAGTAAAATATTTTTTACTATATAATAATAAATCTCATTTTTATTTTTATTATTATTGTTTTGTTTTCAAGCAATTACTTTTTTGAGGTGTGTGTTTAAATTTTTAAGATGTCTACGAAAAAATAAGTGCGGCAGAAAAGAAAGAAAAAAAAAAGAAGCTTTGCTTTAATCATTTAAAAGTCAACAACTTTTTTTGTTCACACATATCATGTTTGAGTACCAAAAAGAGTCAAATAAAACTAGTTGTTGCTATTATTATTGTTGTTGTTGTTATTGTTGCTGCTGCTGTTTTATATACAAATTCAGGTTTAAGGCTTTTTAAGGCCATATGGTGTAGACATATTTATATGTGCATATATAAATTTATAGATGCATATGTCCATATGGCTGCACTTGTTATTAAAAAGACTTTGCACTTAAACGAAAATCAAATGATTGGCTTTTTACCAGGAAAGGTCAATGGCAGTAAACTAACATACAATTATTACAAATAATATCATCAATTTTCAATAAAAATGATCAACTATTGTTAAAGTTAATGGAAACTTCACCCTATAAGCAACATAAGCTATTTTTCCTTTCAGTAAATTTTAAAGAAAATTATGAAAAATCTTTAAAAGCTAATCGCTGACTATATAGTCGATAATTAAACCAAAGTCATTGGTTTAACTCTAGCTATTTCTTTTCACGTTAGATTGGAAATGAACGATACAGTAAACTGAAAGACTGACCCTTAGGTAAAGCAGTTACTTTCACTAAATTCTTTACATATTTATATAAGAATTTTGGGAGCATTTTTACATAAGTAAAGATGTGTTATGGACAATGGTAGAAATCATTAGATTTAGAGCTCAATAAATAAAACCTTATGATGAGCTATTCACACACCTACTTTTCACAACAATCCGTTTATGCAAGAACTTCTAACTCTAATAAACTTTAAAGATCACATTTTATATATAAATTATCTAAGATCAACAAGCCTTTGTCAAGTAATCACCGCTATAGTCAACTACACTTTAACCTATGGCTGCCCAAATCATCATAAGCACATTATGAACATTCTCCATTAATCTGAGATTGTGGATAGATTTATTCATGATCCTTTGCTTCATTCACCGGTGCACGCTTATCATTTATCCATTTCGTTACCTGCTCGACGTTAAGTGGATATCCATCTGTCCTTCCGTTCGTTCTTCTATTCGTCCAATCGTGTACGCTCTCCATTTGCTCGTCACTGCATCACATCGTGCTTATCGTCTACGCATTCGCTTGTCTCAGTCCGTTTTTCTGCCCCTTTGGCCAGCTATTCGGTCATTACTTCCTCTGTTTGCCCATTTGAGCTTAAATTCATTTAAAGTGCATGAGCTTGAACGCGCTGATTAAGTAAAATGAAGTGCTTTTAATAAGGATTCCTGGATGCTCCGGTTCCGGAGGCAGTAAAAGGGTTGAGTATCTAGCCAGCAACCGAGTCTGAAGGGCCGTGACAAATCCGTCAGCGTTTTGTGGTTCACCAAGGAGCTTAATTAATAGCCTGGTATTGCCAATTGCCGGAAGGTGGAAGGACGGATTGCCGACGAAAACATAGCGCAGGATAACGTTAAACAAAAACTTTTTCGGCCTAACACGCCAGCTACTGGATATATGGAAGTGCGACCTACGTATGGTCACTGACTTAGACACGGACCATAATTCGCTCACATGAAACATGTAGATATCTCTGATACCAAATGATGCAGATTCTGCGGAGAGACGATTGAAACGTTCCCTCGCGTCCTGTATAAGTCTGCAGAGCCAGACACCAGGCTATGGGTGAACAGATCATTATGTCAGACATATTTTGGTGCTCTGAAAATTACAGCTTAAGGTCAAAGCGACGAACGAGTGCGTAAGACGTAAGTAGTAGCATCCTTTTGAGGGGTCCAATTTAATGGATTGTATACTCGACTCTGACAAATTTTTTGGCGAATAGAAAATTTTGAAACCATTTGTAGAGAAAGTTAGTAACAACAACAACAACTGATGGAAGTGAGACGTGAAATGGAAGCAATATGCCAAGAGTTCCGATATCATGAATTTTCAATATGAAAAAGTTTGGGATCATCCACCACAACTTGTTTAGGAAATCTTTGCAGCTTTAGCCAGGAATGTCTTTCCCTGCGCGCTATAATCGGCAGACATCGCTCCTTTCGTTGACAATGGATCTCAATTGCTGACCTATTGTTTATACAAACGTTCGAATGGTTCTCTGGGATTGCCTGCAAAGACCAAGATTCCTGCAGAGAGTAAACTGCGTAAACCACCTGAAAGCATAGCAAAACTTATAGTTGCACGTAGGGACTGCTTGCAATAAATAAGTTGACGGTTCTGAGTGAATATATAATTAATTTGTAAAAAATTCAAAAACAAGGTCTCTTTTTTTTGATAAAAATATTACTAAGTAAAGTATTTTTTATAAAATCATTAAAAAGATTCTCTGTTCTTTAAATTTTGCAAAATTAACAAAAAAAAAAATTAATAAAAATATATAATTTATTAATGTTTCGAAATTGCATTTCTTTCATAATTCTGTTAATTATTATTTATTTTTGTTGTCGTTATTTTAATGAAATATGATCCGAATTGTTTTTATAATTAAACACAAAAAAAAATAAAAAAAACAAATGTCATTAAGCATAAAATATTTATAAATTTGATATTAAGAAAAAAATATCGTTTAATGAGCAACGCCGCACAATTGCTTGTTAAACAAAAAAAAAAAAAAAAAATACATTTACAAAAAAAATTTTTCATGTTCCACTCATTGCTTATGTAAAGTAATCTTCATGAAATCTAGATGTTTTATTGTTGATGTTATGGTTAAGAGATCATTGGCTAATAATATTTATATAAGAAAAAAAAAAAACAAGTATTTCACTATTCATATTAAATCACTCTAGCGCAAGTCGGAAAAGACGAATTCATGAATTCATTCCATCTATGTAAAGAAGTGGCGAATGGCGCGCAAAAGTAAAACATTGCAGACATAGCCAGTCTTTTTGATTAATTCCCTTAAGGCCTTCGCGGCGGGTTACCTTTACAGAAGGTAAGAGGATTTATCGGAAGATCAATCAAGTTGCACTGCGACAGTGAGCGTAGGAGATATATCCTTACACCTGAGACCTAAGACCTGAGGCCTGAGAAACTAAAATTGTAACCATATGCTGCCTAATTATAACCAAATATTTTCCGATACCCCTGATGTCACGGATATACAAAGAGCTGGCTGTTGCTGGGACCTGTAGTGTTGCCAGACATTACATATTTGTACGGCTGCATAGATCTCGTCTTTCCCAGACGGGATAGGACGTGCTCCATAGACATGCACCTTCTGCAACTGCAAAACTACGTATGCAAATATTTATTAACAAATATATTATTGTGGCCAAAAAATAGAGTGAATTTGCTGTGTTTGGAACCTCAAAAAGATTTGTTTATCTTCTCAAAACAATTTCATATAAGTTTGTCGTCTTCAAAACATTCGAACAATATTTCTTTTTGGAAATTTGGGGATTTTCACGATAACTAAAGAAAACTGCTAAGGTCACCTTGACTTATAAGCGATTTGGGGGCAATTTTTTCGCTCCTGCCTCACTTTTTGCACTATTTTCGCTCAACAGATCGGTTATTTCTCGGGTCGTATATGTTATATAGCGTTTTGTTGGAAAATTTTACAATTTTTACTATGATTTCGATAATCGCTGAACGCATGGGTAGATAAGGTAGGACCGATTATGGTACAAGATATAAGTTAGACTAGGTTTTTTAATACCCATTGTTAAGTCGCTGCACTTGTCGTACAAAACTTCGAAAATCTACATGCACAGGCAGTAGACAGACAGACATGCCTAACGCATGCATTGGATGTATTTCAAGTCGTTGCGAGTTGACTGTCGTTTGTTTGAATTGCATAAAAAAAAAATTTAGATTTTAATCGGCGACATATAGGGCACATGTAAATTTGCCGCTTAAGCAATTGCTGAACTTAAAATAACGACAAATTTCCACCTGAATCGGGGACATAAAGCATATGTCAATGAGATGCTCCACTTTGCTGCTTAAGAAGTTGCTTAAATCAAAATATTAAAAAAATTTGCATCTGAAGCGAGGACATAAGACATATGTCAACAAGATGGTCCACTTATTGTGATGATTATACGTTTGCATAAAATGACAGGCATAGGGTGTTAGAATTTCGCTATAAACTATTTCAATCATTCTTCCATTCCATTCTTCATGTGTAATATTTAATTTGATTATTTTATCTATCTCTCTCTTTCTTTCTCTTGCTCGCATGGCAAAACCTTCCATAATCAATTTTTCGTTTTTGCTTATGACTCGTAAAGCTTCTGTGAAATTTATTGCATTTACTGCAAGGGTATGCTGCGTAGGTAAAAAAATATGCATTAATCAATGACGTGAGTTATTTTTTGTAGATTTTTTTACCATATGACATACATAGATGCAAACACCCACCAGTGCAAAGCTAATTGATATAATTAACCACGAAAATATAGAAACCAACCAAATAAACACATATACATATATATATATATATATATATACATGCACACATACACATGCATGTATCGCATAAAATTATAATACTCGGTTTCTGTTTACGTATTAATGTTGCATTTTATTTTATGACCTTGCCTTGCACCATAAATTATTATGGTTTTTTTTTTTTTTGGATAACTGCAGCGTTTTTGTTGCAAATTTTAAAGAAAATATATTTAAAAAAAAAAAAAATACTGACAGGTGTACACTAATGGTACTACCAGGTAGTTTCGAGTATATTTATCGAACCGAGAAAATAAATTATATCGAATGCAATCCGTTACTTCTTCTGTGGCAATAACAGTCATAGCGTTTCACTTCCGTTTCGTGAAATGTATAACAATTTTTTTCAATAAAAATTTTTTTGTTTTTTTTTTTTCTCTTTTTAAAACAATGCAACTCGCTTTTATAATACAAAAATTATTTTTTTTAATTTTTTTAATAAATAATTCATTATTATTTAGTGGAAAGAAGAAAAGGAAAGTTTTTATTTATTATTTATGATTATTATTATTATTATTATTTATGTACACAAAACAAATTGATTTTGAGTTATTTTTTAATAATTATTTTGAAAATTTTGCACTAAGAGAAATTGATTGATTAGTTGCTTTTAACGCTTTAACGCGACTAAAATTGTTATAAGTAAGCGGTACGACTTTGTAACTAGTAGCAGCGTCAGCGAAATATGTACGCGATTATAATTATGGTAACAAACATTTCAGATACAAAAAGAGAGTTTGTTATAAATAAGGATCGTATATATATATGTATATATGCTTATATTTGCCACTTCTTTTTTTATCTTTTCATACGAGCATAGAAACATAAAAGATTCGTTGAAAGTTACCGAAAAAAAAAAGATTTGTAGGGAACGCTTGATGAACTTTGGTCAGGGATAGCTCGCGTGTTTAACAGATAATGAGATTTTTCTAAATTGCTTTTACATGACTAACTAACTAAAATATTATATGATTAGAGACTTAATTGCTTTTGAATTGCATACATGTAAGCATTCATGTAGTGTAAGCTATTGCTTGAGACTCGTGGCAAAACATACAGCGAACAGCTTAACACAATATCTTATGATCATTTTTGCCCCAATACTTATTGCTTGTACAGGCGCCCCTCGTATAACACGATTAATCCCGTACCGTGCTATATCGAAACCGTGTTATACGAAACAAAGTTTCGCGTGTAGTATCGAGGCCTTGTCTTGTGTTATATCGAAACCGTGTTATACGAAACCTTGCAATAATATAAATAAAAGTAATAGGTACCGTGCTATGTCGAAAGTCTTAAGTGCTATAAAGAAAGTCTTAAGGTGTCAAATTTTATGATAGCTGAAATTTTGTACCAAATACTACATAAATGCAAAAGTAAGTTGACTTCAAGTTTTTATTAAAAAAAAAAAAATTTCTCTGAAAATAAAAATCATTTTATCTACATTTTTATACCCCGCACCACTCTCTGTATAGGGTGTATTAAGTTTGTGCGGATGTACGTAACACCCAGAAGGACTTAAGATAGACCCACCTATTCTGAATCACTTTTATGAATCCATCTAAGCTTGTCTGTCGGCCTGTCCGTCTGATGTCTGTCCATGTATTTTGGGTTTAAGCTGCAACTCGCAATTTTTGAGATATTTTGATGAAATGACGTGCTTTGACCCAAGGATGAACGCGATTGATAGTGGCTCGGGTGGGATCACTTTTTCGACCGCTCCTCATAGAACATTCATTTTGAAAAGTTGCGATATGAAAAAATATTGTAATTTTCATAATTTCTCGGCAAAAGTGGCAGAGCAGTTGGTATCAAAATTTTGGATCGATTGGGGCAGTTTTTCTCTCATATAACGGAAACTTAAGATGATACGATGAAAAGGTATAATTTTCAACGCTTCCTGATGAAAATTATATCATAATAGTAATTTAACATAAAAAAATTAATTGCACTAAATTGGACCATCTTGGCCTATTGTTTGGATCCTATCATAATGAGGATTTTCACGAAGATGGATGGTAGAGCAGAAATGTCGATATTTTAATATGTGACCACTCGGGGAGTCCTCGTGGTAGTTATCCCCAAATGCGGGGACAATGAGTAGACCTCGCCTTGACCAGAAAGAAAAGTTTGAACCATACCCTAACTTTCATACCTGGTATTCCAGCCTTGAAATAGGTCCACTCACTTGCAGAACTTCCCTGCAAGGTGGGGTGTGCCGAAAACCACTTAAAATTACCCGATTGTTTTATGGAACTTCGTCTGGTTAAACGAAAGGTGCACACGATAAACAACAGGGACTCTGTAGGTTGTTAACACGCCCAGGGAGTTCACTTGAATTTCTTGTTTGTTCGCGAATGCCTATTCTAGCGTTTGTGAGCAAATCCGATGTCTATCTCGCGCGAAGCTTTTTTATATGAATTTTTTCGAATACAATCTTGAGTATAACCCCATACGAGACGTTTAAGACCACACAGGTATTTCACAAAGCTTAAGTTATGGGCCGGCTAATATCATATCTAAGATTTTTTCAAACGTTCCTGATTTTGTAAATCCAATCACTTGATCGGAGAGGATATAATTTCAATTGATTGCGGACGTCACACCCTATAACAGTTTTCCCACTTTTTTCCCCGGTCATCACTGTGTTTATACACGTGTACAGGGCATGCCCCGAAAAAATGGTCATTAACAAACAAAATTTTTAGCGATCAGAACCGTGTCCTGTTGTCTATACGATCGCTTCGTAACATTTATCTTGTCGCCCCTTAGTGATTCGTCGTTTAAAATATAATAATTAGTCACAAGACAATATTTCCCTTTTGTCTATATTGGAAGAAATAGCCGCAGTTGTTAACTTTTTAAGGCTGTACCCAATTCTCATGAAATTTGACATGTGGGTGTCGGAAAGATACTGAAAATATTCACGCTAAAGGAATGTCGTAATACTTATAACTTCATCGTGCACTAACAATTCTATTTTTGCATATCAAAAGGTCAATGGTGAGACTTTTTATTTTTCTTTTATATTTTTTCATACAAAGTAAGAAAGTCTTATGAATACTTCTAACAACACGTATTTTATTGTCTTTTGGTTTTGTCAATAAGACAAATGAATTTTGGTTTAATCTTCGAACTGGTATAATAGTTAGATCCATTTGAACCATGAATTTTTTTCTAGCTCCTCCTGTTGCTAGGTAGCTTATGCATACATAATTTTTCTATAATCTCTACGCCTGCATAAAATAACCTTTCCCCGTTTTGTTTACTATACCGTCGTATCAGATGAGGGGTTGAGAATAATGGAAAGGAAAATTCTCCGATATGGGACGAATCTACAGCTCCAAGACACGCCGGATTGCTATTTCGGAAATTCCTAGTTCTTCTTAAAGACTGTAAAATTTGGTAATAATTTGTTAAAAAATTTTTCGATAACTAAAGATTAAAAACTAAGGTCTTAGCAAAGCCAATAAACACCTCATAACCATGTGTCGGATTACTAAGGCTAGATGTAGTGAGAGAGAGCGAGAGAAAAAGAGAGATAGAGAAAGAGAGAGAGAGAGAGAGAGAGAGAGAGAGAGAGGGAGAGAGAGAGAGAGAGACAGAGAGAGAAAAAGAGAGAGAGACAGAGAGAGAAAGAGATACAGAGAGAGAGAGAGAGAGAGAGAGTGAGAGAGAGAGAGAGAGAGGGAGAGAGAGATAGAGCGTGAGCGTTACTTATTAACGGCGAGCTGCTTTTCAACCTTGGGGGGTATAATCGCTACAACTTAGTCTAGACTTATTCCGTAAACTTTTGTGGTACTGGAATGGTTCCATTCGCCAATTGTTCCAACGATGTAGCGAATGATGTGCTCCTCTTGGTTTTGGAGCTGTTGCTGATGATGTTCCTGGTTTGCAGTAAGATTTTGTTCTCTTAATATTCTCGTAAAGAATCCACTTTTCATCTCCAATAACCAAGTTGTCCAAAAACGGCTCCACATTGTGTCTAATCAGATGTGATGAACACATTCTTATACGACCAAAAAATTCTTTTCCCTTAATTCATGTGGAACCCAAACCCTTTGCTTTAACACAAACCCAAGACATTTAATGCCGCAATTTCTGATTCACTAACCAGATGTTTTTTTTTATTTACAAGAAAAATTACCTGCCTATTTAAAATACGACAGAACTTTCCCTCCAACCTATTATTGTATATTATGATGAAAAATTTTCACTTAAAAAAAGATGTGTAAATTCTTAGAAGAAAAATCAATTCCGCCGATTCCAATACAAAGCCATTTCAATGAACTCTATGAGCATTTCAACGAAACTAATTTGAAAGGAATAGTGAAAGATTTCGAAGAAATATTTCTTAAAAATATTTGCTAGCTAAAGATTTATTTTATGCACATTTATGCAAATATTTCATTACTTTTACGAAACACTTTAAAGCGTTTTAATTAAGACATTCATTCATTCATTTATGTGTTTATGTTTAAACAAACACAAGCTTATTCACGTTTTTGCCTAACTAATAATTTAGTATTCAATATGTGTTTAGTTTTTATTTAAATATTTTATTTTCAATTAATTCACTTCACTATAAACCTATGAAACTTCGTTTTTATTAACAATCATTTGTCTTGAATGCTTAAGCAAATAGCGATTTTTAGCAACAATTGAAGTAAGTAAAAGGAATTCGTTTCAACGAAATAATTAGCTACACCATAACACTTGGCTTTAGCCCGAAATGGAAAGAAATCTTGCTTTGTTTTGAAGCATTGCGACTTGTAATGTATATTAGCAAATTTTAAACCATAATATCGGACAATTAGATATAATTACTGTCCAGTCATTAGTAACACTTGGAAAAATGCAACAATGTTCACTCAACATATATATATATATATATTTCAAGCGGATAAAAACATAGATGTATTTATGTGTTCTTCTGTTTCCAAGTTTCGTCAGAGCCGTTGCTTACCCGCTTTCATTATCAGTCATCATCACTTAGCTATATATTTTTATGTTTATCTTTCACTCCGTCTTTGCCACCGCCGTGCTCGCCTGGTTTTGGTTTAATATTATTTTTTATACCTGCTCCTTTCCTTTGTGTGTTCATTTCGTTATCCTTTGTTCTCTTTTCTTAGTCTTGTCTCCTATTAGTCTCTCGAGCACTTCGGCATGCATAGGCTCCTATATCGGTTCCCCCTTGGTCTGCCAATCCGTTTGTCCATAGACTTTTTCAGGACCTACAAGATTTTGTCCGTCCGTCCATTCGTTTTTTGTCTTCTGCAATATTGGAAGAACTTATATAAATAGATATATAGGGGCTAAGCATGTATATTATCAGATTAGTTTTACCGATCAAATGCAGAAACGTATAAAAGCGTCAGCAGATTACGGTTTGTTCCAATCAAATGAAACCATTACTTGGGAATTTTGCCAACTATAGTTGATAGAATGGGGAGAAAAAGAAGTATGCAATATATCGAAAGTCTTGATATCGGGAATTTTCAGCATATAATTCCTACCAAACTGTACCAGCATTAAATTGGAATATGCTACGTTCCCTATTGTATTTATAAGGCGCCACCGCTTCTGATTACCAGTGATTTCGACCAATGACTCCGGGTCTGTTCGAGTAAGGCTTCTTTGGGAGCCTTGGATAGGTGTGCTGTCTGCACGGTATTCACATTCTATCCTAAAGATCATGAGAAATAATGTTTAGACAATAAAATATCTCATGCTACTTTTTTGTAAATACACATGCAATTTTATTAAAAAAACAGCAGAAACTTACTCATACTTCTATTCTGATTACTCTAGTTGAAGGCAACTATTCTCTACTATAAAAATGTTTGCATTAGATTAAATTTGTTGCTTATGTTAGGACTCTAGGTAGAATATCATTTCTAACAATAAACCAAGTCGTTAGCTTTGGCCTGCTCAATAGCAAATTTGTTATATTTTGTTTATTAGTGTAATCCATTACTATTTCTAGAAGTCAGGGAACAGTAGTCGTTCCTATTCCTCTTTGTCAATTTAACTGGTCTCTGAAATTTTAAGCATGTATTTTAACAACGAACAACTAAAAAAATGGCTTTTTAGTCTAACGGAAGCACTGAAGTCGAAGTTAAAAAAAATTTTTTTCTTTATTCGGTTATTAGGAAAACAAAACTAAGGCTGATATTTGCACATGAAAAATAAAACGTCCGAAGGAATTCTCTTTGAAAGAAAGATTGCAATCATGACTGCAAAGAGAGGCCCCTAGTCGTATATACCTAAGCTACTTATGCTGTATGTGTTGCTATATATAATACCTTCATCAATAATTGTCGGGACTGACACACAGATGTGATTTCTAACAAAAAGTGGCTGTTGTTTGTAGAGAGCAAGAATCTTCAAGCGACATTTGTTAGAATTTCATACCCCGTTGGCCATTTGGTCATAAGTTGCAGAGGAAAAATGCTTGTTTGGTTGGGTAAACATTGGTTTTAGATGAAGAAAGTACAGTTAAAAGTCAGCCTTGGCTAGAAAAGCCGGCACGACAATCCATTGGTGGTTTACCAAAGTTAAATAGCGTCATATGGCCATTGATTAAGTCGAATGCCGTGTGGACGGTTACACCAAAAAACATGAAAAAAATCCGGGAAATTATTTTTGGTAACTGCAGGTTGTAGTTAAATTGCACGCTGTAGGTGACATCTGAACGAATTCACAAAGGTAGCGTGTTCTCTATTTCGCATAAATATTTGGCCCTGCGATAGCGGTTTTACAAGTAACTAATGCATTCAGTCAAAGTCGCTTGCTACAATGGGAAATTTACATGAATTGAAATTCGAATTGCTACCCTATCCACAAGATTGGACGCACTATGTGTATTATATGTTTTCAAGTCTTGCAACATTGAATCAAACGGTGGTCTCATTCCAAAAACTGAAATATGTTGTTATACAAATTGCCTTATATGGAAGACATTGGATTATTACATAAGTGTCGCTCTGATTGCATCACTTTTGAAGGAGGCTATGTTGATATCGATTTAAAAAAAAAATTTGCTCTTCATACTTACTCCCGGGAGTTATTGATCACTGCACCGTATGCATCAGCAACTAGTTAACGATTTAAAATTTAAAATTCCTTGAGAAATAGCGGCCACATCGAATTGTAGGCATTTGAAAATTTATACCGTCAGTCAACTTTGTAAAAATAATCTTGGTGGACATGTCAATTTTGAACGGCGTATATTGAGAACTTGGTTTTCTTTTTCTATAAATTTAATAAAACAAATTCTTCATAAGACTACTCTTCATAATCCCACAGTTATTCATAGAACGATTATTCAAGATAACAACTTATATGGGAAGTGGTTGAATTCGAGCTATTTTCAATAACGCTCGTTCTTGTGTCAAAGCAGTATCAATTTTCATCAAAATATCTCAAAAATTATGACCTTTAGATTGAAGACAAGAAAACAAGACAGGCAGACGGACAGACCAGTTTATATCATTTCAGAAAGCGATTCCGAATCAATTGCTATAGTAAAAGGAGTGTCTATCTCAAATCTTTCTGGGTGTTGCATACATCTGCGCAAACTTAGTACACTGGTGTACGACAAGTGAACCCAGGATTAAAAAAAAAGTCTTATCTACATCGAACATTGTGAACTGTGAACATTGCGACCTTGAAGACAAATTTGCTTGGGCAGACAAAGACGGATAGACAGACAGACGTACAGAAAGGCTGACAGACAGACGTACAGACAGACATCTCGACAGATGTGCAGACAGGCTTAGATCGATTCAGGAAATCGCTCTGAATCGATCGGCATAATAGAGGGTCCGTATGTCCGTACAAACTCAAGATATCCTGCCCTAAAAGTGGTGTAGGGTATAAAAAAAATAAGAGATAGAGCAACTCCGAAATGAGTATCTCTGTCTGTCATTTACTTACAACCATACTTATATTGTCATACCATATACTTGTATCACTTGCTTACAGATCACTTTTAAAAACTTTCGAAAAACTATGTGTGAGCAAAAAAAGCTTGTAAGTCACTTTCATAAATTTTTGTAGAAATATATGCCAGAACCTAGGCTATATAAAGCTAGTACTTATAGATTAAATCCACATTTAATAGACTCTTTTTTTAATGAATCCCTTTAAACCTATGCTTAAGTGTTTCTAATGTCATTGCTTTAAGAGAGTGCGGCCCCAAGATGATTGTTTAAAACGATTATAACTTAAGTTTATCAACAAAATTATGCTTTCATCAGTTCCCCAAGTGTTAGGTAAGAGAATAAAAAAAAAGTGCGTAAAAAGTTTTTTGCTTAAATCTTTGGTTTTGCGAAGAAAACAAAAATCCATTTCCGAAAACTATAAACAAGAATTTTGAAATATTTCTTTTTTTTTTTTGGTATCAAATTTTCATTAAAATTTTCTAAATGCATTCAATTTATGTGGTTTTTCTAAGGCAAACCGGTTTAAATGATTTGTTGTTGCTGTTAACGCAAATTGCAAGATTTTTGCATTTTTTTGGTTTTCTATGTTGAAATTTTAACCATTAAAGAAGTTAGATGTTTCTCTTCTTCTTGCTTGCTAGCTAGCTATTCGTGAGAGATGTGAAATAAAGATTTTTTTTCTTCTTTTCTTAAAATACAACAACAAACAGCACGAATTTAAAGCATAGCTAAAGGAAGATGAAGAAAGAAAACAAAAAAAAAAAAAAAGAAAAACAAATGAATAAAAAGAAAACTATGTCACTTGAACGAATGAATACAACTGAAAATGAGTTGCAGAATAAATTTGTAAAAAAAAAAATAAAAAAAAACTGTAATAAGAGAAAAGAAAAATTATATTTAAAAGAAAGAAAACTCGAACAACTCATCAAAATTATATTAAAGTAAACTTAAGCTCTATAATATCATCTCGAAACTATGTGTGCGAAGAGCTTAAAAAAAGAAAAGTGAAAGAAGATGTTCGCTTTGTGTGTCCACGTATATGTGTAAATGTGTATGTATGTCAAAGCGCGGTAACATGAATCTCGAAATGCAAAAAAAAAAAATAATAATAATAATAAAGCACAACAATAACAACAATTAGCTAAACATTCGATCACCTTTTGATCAATTGTTGAGCTCAACTCATATTGTGCTGCAACATTAAAAAGCATTACAAGCTTGCGTTCGCAATCACATTCCGCTTCCACGCACAGAATTGTGAATTAATAAATAATTAACATCAATATTTAATTGAAAGTTATTTTCCATCATTCTGTAGGTTTATCTCATTTTTTTAAAATTTTTTTTTATTTTTATTTTTTTTTTGTTTTTTTAAAGCAAAGAAGCATTTTGTTGCCGTTTTGTTAATTGCTTCAATGTTTTGCTTGGATTATGGTTCAAAAAAAAAAATAAAAAAATAAAAAAATAAAACACCCATAAATCGTTAAATTTTATTGTCAGTTTGTCAATTAATCGCTTCCATCATTAGTTAAGTAAACTTTGTGTATACGATTTTTTATCTAATTAATTAAAACGTGTTTTTTTATAAAGAAAAACAACAACAACAAAAATTAATGATGTTTTAATGCTTTTTTTTACATAATTTTTTTTTTCAAAATCGCGTTTCGATTGTAAATTTAAACTTCAAATTTTTTCAAGTTAATTAAATAGAAATTTTAGTTAGTCGATCAAATATCTGAGTTAAAATATTATCTATCGTGAGAAATCGTTTAATAATCATTATCTTGAGTAAGCATATAAAAATCGTAAAGGGTTCTGTCTATCCTTCCATCGCGCCGAGTTATAATCGTTTAATAATCATTATCTTGAGTAAGCATATAAAAATCGTAAAGGGTTCTGTCTATCCTTCCATCGGGCCGAGTTACAATCGTTTGATAAGCATATAAAAATCGTAAAAGGTTCTGTGTATCTTTCCATCGCGCCGAGTTATAATCGTTTAATAATCATTATCTTGAGTAAGCATATAAAAATTGTAAAGGGGTCTGTCTATGTTTTCATCGCTCCGAGTTACAATCGTGTGATAAGCAAAAAAAATCTTTCCATTGCACCGTGTTGTAAAGATAAGTAACTGCTTGATATTTGGCGGGGTATGATATCACTGTAAAAGCTTTAAAATAAAGCATATTTTTGATAATTTTTATGGAATGGCAAAAAAAGTGATTTGTAATATTCGATGTGCTTCTTAAGGATGTATTTGGGTTTAAAAAAATATTTTTTTTTTGTTGAAAAATATTGCACAAGGGCACAGACGTCTTTGATGGTTTAACGTGAGCAAATTACCTTGATGGTTTAACCCCACGATGCCCGATGACACACAGGTTAATTTTGCGTAACTGGCGCCCTCCAGAGAGCTAGACAATCCCTATAAGCTACGGGCCTAAACTACACTGTAGAAACCAGATATGTTTATTGTGTATGGCTCAATAAACCCATTCTGGGAAGTATTGAAGCGTAACATAGCCTCTAATTATTCACGTTAGGAATGAGAGAAACCACAACCACCACGATACCCCCCGAAGGGCACAATAAGACTGAGGCCATTATCGCGAAATATGTGTAAAGTAAGGGGTTTTGCAGTAAATAATATAAGGGGTAGATACTAAGGGGTCTAACTTCGTATCGAGCTCTATGGTCTATATTTAGCGTATTCTGATAATTTTTTTTGTTGGAATGAAAGAAAAGGTGATAGGTTAGTAATATTTGAGATAGTTCTTAAAGATATATTTAGATTTAAAAAATATATATAAACTAAGAGTTATATTCTGACTCATAGCTAGTCATACGAAAACCGATATAGTTTCTTGTTATACTTTTTTAACATTTTGTAAAAATGTTAACATTCCGCAGGACTGATCACAATAAAGCACTTCGGCTTCAATTTTGTTGCCAAGTCACGCAAACCGCAAGCAAAACAATGACTGGTGATGTTTTTGTGATGTTGCTTAGCGTAAAGCTAGATGGGGTTCTACGGCAAATAGTAGAAAGGGTGCTTGTCTTGTAAGGTAGTAAGCGTTGTGTACTAAATTCTGATGTTTGCCTGACTATAACAGACCAAAAAAAGCGTACTTTTTCTTCGTTTTTTTTTGGAGGGATTAAAAAGGAGTAACATTCGTGGTAGTCATTAAGAATATGCTTAGATTTAAAAAAAATATATTTTTAAAACATCTTAAATTATATAAATGAAGGGTTTCTGTGGTAAGCAGTGCAGATGGTACGAACTTCAAACTAAAAAATTAAAATAAGTAAAAAAGTTTTACTCGGCATGAGCGGAATTGTTTATATCCATCTCCATTGATTTTGTCATATCATCACCAATTTTATTTTCCTTCAGCGTGATAGGGTAGAATAAAATTAGTATTAAACAGTTTTAAGAGCTTTTTAGGTAAATTAATAATAGATTGTATTTGCAATAAAATAAAATGATTAAAAAAAAAAATACAATATGGTAGGACACGGCCCACAATTAAATGCTCTACGCTGCTTGGCTTAATGAAGTTGTTTATATAACGGCCTAAGAAGAAGCGACCTACGTTTATTTACCGGCTTCTACACGGGTCATAATTCCCTCAGATAGCATCTGAAAAACATGGGTATGTTTGATACCGATTCATGCAGATTCTGCGAAGGGACGAGTGCAACGTCCCATCATATTCTATGTGAATATTAAGCCATCTGCAGAATCAGATACTAAGTGTTTGGTGAGCATTTTACTACGCCAGGCACGGTCTGGTATTCTGATCCAAAGAAGTTAGCGGGATTCGTAAATACCCTAAAACTGGAGGGCTAGGAGCATGGGCATCTACAATAGATCTTGCTCACGTAATTAATAATAATAACGGCCTTTCAAAATAAAACCTTATATTGGAGGTGGATCACCCTATATACCATGAAGTTGTCATAAACAACAACAAATTAAAATATTGTAAGACTAAAGTCGACCATAAACACCTCACATCTAAGACAATTCTTCGTTTATTTTCATCATCAGAGACCAAACGCTGTACCTCATTGCTATGTGGAGGACTTTTGACGGGGAACGTGCCGTTTTTGTTGCCCTATAAAGGTTTCTTTCTATGAGGAATTTTTTATGGGGAGAGCCCCGAAAAATAAACGTATGTCTACCAAACTTAGGATACTAAATTTATATTTTATTTTATTTATTTATTCCACTTATACAGAGACTCAACTAAAACAAACGACAGTCGAGTTCAAATGACTCTTAAAGTAAATCTTAAATGAATTATAATTAAAAAAAACTTAGTATAAGTACAATAAAACAAATAAAAGGAAAAAAAGAAAAAAAAAGAAAAAAAGCATGTACACAATTAGCACAGAGCCACACCCACAACCGGTACAGAACCTAGTTGCAAATGAACCCCTAAGCCATCGCAAATATGTGAAAGGACTACGTTGCATCAATTTTCATTATCAACTTTATAAATATTAGACTTTGTTGTCACACAAGAAAGCACGAGAGCGGTATCTAGGCAGTGAATGTAAAAATTTTTCGAAACACGTGCGAAAATATTCTAATATGATAAATTTTATCAAAATATACTTAAAAAATTTCGACTTAAATGTTAAATGGAAATGTATATTAGGTAAACATCAAATAGACGAAAGGACAGGCGTGGATTTTTTACTATTTTCTGAAACGACTGGTGTAACGTGGTATAAGTCGTTTTTAAACAAAGTCTAATTTGTCTGTATGTGCGTTCGTCCGTTGCCTTCTCTTGAACTTAATAATCGGAATTATTTTCTCATTCGGTTCCGAAGAAAAGTTTCCGGTTTCATAATTGAAACTAACAAGTTGTGAAGTCATTAGGCAAACTTCTCCACCAATTCTTTTCATAATTTGGAGAATAACCTTCGTAAACTTAGGATGCTAGTGAGACTAATAGGTATTAAATAATATTGCGCAAGATCATAGTCAACCCTATTAATATACTAATCTATGCATTCTTCCAAACGCTGAATACTTTAGCTATTCCCAAGTCTTATCGATGAACATAAACGACTGCTTTTAGCATGGCCCGGTAATCCTGAGCCTTTTTAAATTATATCTTGAAGAATTTTCCATGTAAGATGTATTTTCTTTGCATATAAATGGATGTCCGGCTGCTAGTGTACCTTTTTGATCCCTGGCCACTTCTTTGCCATTATAAAGTGTTGCGCCCCATAGGTTGATAAGGCACTCCTTTAGCTACACTTAAAAGTCTTAAAAAGTTAAACAATCTAATGAGTTTTGGTTGACATGGCATGAAGGACAAACAATGTTTGGAAGAGATTGTCGTTCTTCGTCGAAAGACTAGGTTTTCCTGGATCTAGTGGCGACAATAGTAGTCTTAACACGATCGGAATCGTGTTCAAGTAGTGTGGGTCTAATTCTTGATTTGGTGAGTAATCTAAGGAGGACACTAACTGGCCCCTATTATATAATAAATGGAACTATAATATACTCAAAGCAGACTAAATGTTTTTCAACTGCACGGCTTTGCGTAGTAACTGATATTAATATATCCGTAGCGCCATTCTAATAAGTCGCGTTGTCCCCGATGTTTGCGGTAAGTTACGCGGAAAGGCGGAAGGTTCTCTGATGTGTAATGCTGACTGGGCGATTTAATCTGATACGTCTTTGACGCCTTCGGCGATGGATATAACAGGACATTTGATCCTCTCAGAGAAATTCTCATCTCGAAAAAAAAAATGCAGGCAAAGAGGGAGTAAACTCCTTCCGTGTCACCGATCTTCAACCAGATTTACTGAATTTAACTGAAGACCCTTGAAGAGTCTCATCTCGAAAAAATAGAAAATGCAGACAAAGAGGGAGTAAACTCCCTCCCCATCACCGATCTTCAACCGGTTTCGCTGAATTTAAATGAAGATTTTATTTAAGCCCCTTGAAGCTGAATCATTCATATTTACGCAAACAAAGTTCCGGTATTTAAAAGACTTGATGGCGGAAAATGTCCATGCTAGCCAAAGCCATTGTTATTTCAAGAGCACAAATATTTTCTTGCATTCCCTAGACCATCCCTTTATAAACTTACTTATAGGGGCTTAATGAACTGCAGTTTACTTAAGATTCATTTCAATTCAAAAACAAATAATCTTTCACTTAAATTCAATTTAATTTTCATTCATTATTAACTGGTTTTATATATAAAATGCTTCCAAATATTTCAGTGGCAGACATTATTACAAAGCAAAAAAAAAAACTTTAGAATGTCATGCTGATAATAATAAAACTTTTGCACTTGATAGTTGGTATAATAATAATAACAAAACTAACAACAGCAGCAGCAACAACACACACCTTCACATAATGAAGACGGGGAAAAAGAGAAAAAGAAAAACATTGGCAAGCAAAGGGTTATCGGTACATGCATAAATTTAGACAAATGCTCAAATGAAAACAAAATAAATAATAATAATAATAATAATAATAAAATATATGTAAAAAATTCCGATGAAGAAACAAAAACTAAACCTAATGCTAAAAGCTTAACGATGTGAATCTTGACATATCCACATACTCGTATAGATATGTATATATGTATATAAATATAGGTATGTATATAAAAAGAAAAAACATCAACAAAATAAAGATATGTAGTTGAGGGTAAACTTTCTTTCCCATATAGCTTAAAAAAGAAGCACATCAACCGAGAGAGAAGAAGTGAGGTTAACAGCATTACAACAACAAACAGAATAAATCAAAAATACACTAAAAACACAAAAATATTTATATATATATATATGAAAAAATAAAAGATACGATTTGGATCTTGAGAAATATTTTTTACATGGTTTAAATACACATAAACACACACACACACGCGCATATCACACAATTGTCTATGTATACAAAACACGTCTCCATATGTAGAGATAGATATAAGTAAGTAAATAAATGAATGCATACATACATACATACATACACACGTTTCGATATATGCATAAAATGTAGACACTTGCTTTAAGGCACACACACAATCATACAATTTTGCTGGCTGGCTGGCTGTATGGCTGGTTGGCTGGCTTAGCGGGCTGCTTGTGACGACTACTGATGATTTCACATTGAGCGAAAAATATTTAAAATAAAAAAAAAAGAAGAAGAAAAACAGCACACACAGCATAAAACTTGTTGTGCAGTGCAGTGAGCACTTTTTAAAGGATTTTTTTTTTTTTTTTGCTTTCAGTTTGTCACAAATTTTTTAGAAATTTTACTATCTTTCTATATTTTAAAGAATTTTTTCCCTTTAGACTTTTTTTTGCTTAAAAAGAAAATTTGTGCGTGGATTTTATTTATTTTTTTTTAATTCTCTCTTTAATCCCACCACCATAAACACCGCTATTAAATAAAAATAAAGCAAAAAAAAAAAGAATAAGAAGAAAATTTAATGCGAAAAGTTCTTTTGTATTTTTTTACGTTTTCTATACCAGTTTTTTTTTTTGTTGTTTTCTATATTTTATATATATTTTCCACTATAATTTCTATCTGGATTTTTATTTTCGTTTTTTGTTTTTTTTCTTTCTTTTTTCTCTTGTTTTCTACTGTTTCGTTATATCCGCTTTTTAACACTAACGGCCACGACGTTCAAATAGTAACTGTGTTTTGCTAACTGAGCCGGTTGTTATCTGACTTGCAATTCAATTGCAAGCTTAACTTATAGAGTGCGAGTGGGTTTTTTTTTTTTTTTTGTTAGATGTTGTTTTTCTTCTTCTTATTTTTTCTTTCACGTTTTTTGTTTTCATTCTCATATTTTCTCGGAAAGCTGAGTGTGTGAGATCATCTCTATTTAATGTATATACACTTGTTCATGGAGTTTTTTTCTATTTTTATTTTTTTTTTTTTCATTTTTTTATTTGCTTTACTTGGGACTTATTTGACTGTTTAGTTAGTTACTCTTTGAGAATTATGTTTTGTTTTGGGTATAGTGGTGGTCATGGTGGTGTTAGTGTTGTGGTTTTATGAGCTCCATATTCATTTGTTAAAGTCGCTCTCTTCTTAACTGTCAGACGACAGAAGCGAATGCGTTGCCAGATAATGTAAATGAAATGAAAAAACGTTCATTCAGCCGCATTTGAAATGAATATTCAAAAGTGTTTTATGTAAACGATTTAACGGTATTTTAAAATTTTCATTTTGCGAGTCAAAGATTTGGAAATATCTAGAGAAAACTTTACCTTTTATTTACGTATTAGGCGTTTCCAAGAATGTTGATCACTTTTGCACTCGAAAAAGGCATTTTATTGTGGAAAATTGGTACCAATATACGTCAATCAAAATAGTTTCCATCATTTTCTACAACATTTTACAATATTTTTGACAACGTGGCGAAACCATATCGAAAGAACTTCCATGGGCTTGGCAGCGAACCAACCATCGATCCGTACTCTTATTTCTTTGATTTAGCGGACTCGTCTGTCAGCCAAGCCATGCTGGACCGATCTGAACAAGTGGTAATCAGGAGGTGCTATGCCTGGCGAGTACGCTATGTGTGACGTATGTGTTGTATGTGTTCGAGCTGAAACAGTGTATCCTGAATTTTGCAACAAGTGGCCAAAAATTGACATTTTCAGTCAGTCAAAGAAGTGTCGCTATCTTTAAACCGTTGAACACAAAACCGATAATTGGTATACAATGGAGCAGCATCACCATAAGCCTTTGAACGGGTTTGGTGGGCTTCGGCAGTAGATTTGTTCAAGTAAACAGTAAAAGTAATGAATTTGGAAGAAAGAGAATTTTGAGCCCTCCACGATTAGCGTCGGCATACGCTGAATAAATCAATAAAGTAAAATGGAAAACTGTAGGAAAAGGTCAAAATTATCGAATCCAACCATTATATACACTGGTATTTCCCACTTCTTTATCCTTTTTAACCAGAAGTCGCTGATCCAAATTTTTGCAAACACTTAATATATATATATATATATATATATATATATATATATATATATATATATATATACAGGAGGAGGAGGAGGAGAGCTCAAAAAAAAGGTAACTTTATATGTTTCTCGAAAAATATTTATTTATTCATCAATATCTATTTTGTCCCCTCCTTGTGCCAGCGCTTTCTGACGTGCACTTTTTGGTATGACCTGGAGCTCTGCCAGCGATGCCGTCTTTCTTTGTTTAATCGTGACAAAACTCTGCCCTTTCATGGATCTTTTCAGCTTTGGGTACAGGAAAAAGTCGTACGGGGACAAGTCCGACGAATACAGTAGGTGAGGCATGACTACGGTGTTGTTTTTGAACGAAAAATTACGAAGAAGTCATGACGTGTAAGCTGGCGCATTATCGCGGTGCAATGTCCTTGACTTGTTGTTGTTTCACAATTCCGAGCTTTTTTTTCACATTGCTTCACGCAAATGGTGGATAACGTCAACATAGTATTTCTTATTAAACGTACGACCTTCTGGCAAAATCCCACAATGCTCATGAGCAATGCGTTTACATTTAACCGAACTTGATGTGGTTTTTTACGGTCTTAATGCCGATCTTAATGTCAATATATGTTGGGGACATGTGTATACACACAAAAGAAGATATGAAATTGGAATGTACGTAGGTCACGAAATTAGGCCCCTCTGACCTGCAACACACCTCGTATGTCATTTAAAATTTCGCATCACCATATCCTTGAATTGTCAGCAAACAATTGTCATTAGTATGGAGGTTTTTAGACGCATTTACTGCACATGTGCCGATGGACGACTGAGTTCCACCGTACGATTGTACACTACATATTAACTTTATGCGGATGCATGTAGCACACAGGAGCACTTAAGATAGATCCACTTTTTATGATATCGATTGATTCCGAATCATTTTCTTAATTTATCTGAATTTTTCTGTCCGTCTGTCCATCTTGTATTCTTGTGTTCAACATATAGATCGTAACTTTGAAGATATTTGGTATACTGCTATGTTTTGGTTCAAGGACGAACGCTATTGAAAATCTTTCAGATTGGACAAGTTTTCCATTCACTTTCCATATAAAACTTTTACTTTTTTTTTTTTTTTTAATATTTAAGGAGAGACTAAGCATTCAAAATCTCAAGTTAGTATGTTGTTTCCAAGGCTTGCATAGTTGGCAATTGTCCAGAAATCAGCATAAAGTACTACACCGAAGGAAACTTACCTGTCTTGTGAAGCGAAAAATCGCCGTGACATGAACTTTTTTCTTCACAGTCGGACCTAAGAATATATAGATGCGACTATTTTTAAGCGAACTACAAACTAGGCATAATCTAGAAAGCGAACGGCCGTTTAAAACTTGAGCTTTGCCATTACGTTGAATGTATGCTAGTCCCAGGAATATCGAAAGGTAGCTGAACCTCCCTTATTGTACCATTATTGGGTTAATTTAAATGAATTATTTTATGCTTGGCAGATAAATTTATTGCTTCTTGTGTTCTTGTGTTTCTAAGCTTACAATTATAACGAAAATTTTACTTAAAATTTTTATTGCTTTGGTAATTAATTAATTAAAATTGAGGTTAAAAAAAATTCTATAATAAATTTGCAAGAAATCATTTATCCAACAAGTTCAGCAGCAGCATTAAGAAACTGTAAACAACTTTAGTAACCTTTAAGGCGGTACTTACGGATAAAGGCAAAATTTGACCGACTGTAAGTTCAATGGGTTTCTGAGACTTACTTAGCATAATTAAAATCAGTTTTTGCTCAGGCACTTTTAATTTGTACCAGTGGGAAACTGCGTAAATGATTTCGGTTGCATTGTCGTTCTGAAATGATAAATTTTCACGGGAGAGAGAGAGAGAGAGAGAGAGAGAGAGAGAGAGAGAGAGAGAAAGAAGAAATTTAATGAAAATGCAAAAGTTATTCCAAAATAGAACATTAATGATATATACCGATATTTCTATCAATGTACCCATAATGCAGAATGAATATAAGCAAAAGATACGGTAAATTATGTAACCATACGCTGCTGGCCATACGCCTAAGACAATCGAAAATATTGTACAGCAAATGCTAAGACCACAGGTTGTTATTTCAATGAAAATAATCGTTCGATAAATTTTATCGACTCCTGCAATAACAGATGCCGATGCAATGCTGGATAAGTTCGAAATGGTTTTTCTAATCAACTCACTTACTCATTATATTGCAGATGCCATTGAAAGATGTCCTTAAGTTGGGGGAATACTTTTTCGCTTTCATTGGTCTCTTCAAGTATTTCGTTTAAATCCAAAAATTTTTGTTCCAATAAATCCTTCAATAGCGGCACATTAATAATAAACATAAACATATAAATATCGGTCATAAAATGACCCAAACAGCCCCAAGCAATCATGGGAAAATGATATAACGTATGTATTATATAACCTGTATGGGTATTAGGATCGACGAAAGGTATTTCAAATTGCATTATCATTGTTCGTATATCATAAATATACCAATAAATGAATGGAAAACCGATAATGATTGTACCCACAAATACATACATAGACGCACAAACTCGATAAGTTTTCACCGTGTACGCTAACCAACGATTTAAAACATGACGATAACGTTCAGTTTTCTGCTGATAAACGGTGTAAATAATTTCCAAAAAATATTGCTGTGCTACGATCACTTTTCGATGATTTAATACTAATAAGATCTTGGCAAGACCCTAGAAATTTTCAAAGAATTTGTTTATTTATTTATTTTTTTTTTCTTATTTAATATCACCTGAATACCACTTCTAATAATGCACATACAAATTGGCATAACAGTCCAATCATGATCGATTGCCATACCCTTGTAAATCGTATAAATCGTGCATAAGAAGAAACCGTTTACTCCCACAATTAAAAGCCACGTTATGAAATTCGTTTTATAATCGGGATTAAGAATATCGCAGCCACACATTTTCGCGCAAATGCGTAATACTTTAATGATTTTTTGAAAACGTTGTATACAAGTTAGCTCGTACTCCATGCTGCTTGTTGATATCGCAATCGCCACCAAGAAAAGAATATAAATCTTCAAGAAAATGCGAACCTTTTTAAAAGCTTTTGCAATTTTTTTTACGCACTATAAAGCGTAGATGGCAATAATAACAACAATGACACCCTACACGGTTTTCAGACGAAATTTGGGATCAATTAATTGTGTATAACAAGTATATGCATCATCATTCGTCCATCCGTCCTTGTTGGATTTCCAAATTTTAAAATTTTATCATTATGAACGTGTATTTGCCTTGTGCTGAGCTTGACGATTATACTCGCTCACCGCTGAAGACGTTGATAGCCATCACTAACTAACCAACTATATACATATATATCGATGTACATCCATACCTTAGTTGGCAAAACAAAGCGAATCGGCGATAGCAAAGCGGTCGATTCGTTCTTTAGATATCTGCGACTTATTTAATTAGTAGCGTTTAATAAGCAAAGTCTAGGTAGAGATAGTCTTGTTTCTGCCTAATTTTTTCTTAGTTTTAATAGTTTGTCTTGTTATCCTTACTGTAGCCAAACTTTCTCCTTTGTATGAAAAAGGGAAACCTCGGAACCAGACTTAAGGTTCGAACTTTATTTGGAAAGTATGTCATCCCTTTTTTTGCCCATTTTAGGCAGATTCATAAACCTATTTAGCTTAATTTGAACGGACAACCGTACAGACAAAAGAATGATCCTATTATTCAAGCTAATTAAAAATAAATGATACAAGCTGTGTGAGAACAAATTTAATATAAATCGCATTACCCGAATGTAGACCAATGTATAGTGTAGTGGTCTCTATCCCCCTCCTCGCCCCTTTAGGTTCTTTTTCATTTTTCACTTGAATGCCATCTTCTTTTTCCTTCTGCCTGTACGTAAAATTCTACTTGCCCTTACTTAGACGAGGGGACATCCCCTGAGTTTCTGATCAAAAATATATATATATCTATATATATATAAAAAGAAATTTTATGCTATATTTTCTGCAATCGCCTAAAGGGCTCTTCGTAAGACAGCTGCATCAATTCAAAATATTTTACCTCTTTCTTTCCGGTATAGCAAAATTTCTGTTAAAGGGTAAGGCTTTGTGTCGTCCATATGATGTAGAGGTCCTTACCATGGCATTGTTATTGTTTTCGTTTCCTGCAATTATTAGACAATTAATTTAATAATTACGTCGCACAATATTGTATCAACATATTATGCGTCGATATAATTAAATATTTAATTAAGAACAGACACCTGCTTAATTTCTCCATTTGCAAGGAGCCGATGCGTTCAAGTTAAGTTAATTGGAACTTATGGTGCGTCGTGGATTATTAAATTTCTTTTTTTGGTTTGATATACGTACTCGACGGAGTGAGAGTTTGTGTACGAGTGGAGCTTAGAGTGAACTTTGCATCATATCTTAGACAAAAGATCTCCTTCTCTCTCTCTCTCTCTCTCTCTCTCTGTCTCTTCTTTTCTCTTTTCTCCCTTTCTTTTATAAATAAACTTACATAAGATACATGATTTTTCTCATCCTATTATTCGATCAGATGTAAATGTAGCGAAATCATGGTCCGCCATAATCAGAGGTAAAAATAGGTGAAGGGAACTTAAGTCTTATTACAGCAATTACTGTAATTAATTCATCACTTCTTGCACAATATAATGTCAACACAAATTGCCAATAATTAAACATAGAAATGTAATCGATGGCACGAGTCCTTCTTTAATGCTGTTAACAAGTAAGAAAGTTATATTCGGTCGTGACTGAATCTTTTATACCCATCACCGTTATCCTAAAAAAGACAAAAAGGTAAAAGAACTACATTTTCCTACTCTAGTGTACGAGGCGTTGTAGGCCTGATATCTTCATTCTCACTAACGGGAGAATCTTTACCATATATACTGCACGGTTGGGCAAATGGATAGATGGACAATGAATAGATGGACATGCTTAGGTGCGTTCCAAATTTGAAACTAGCCAAGAATTTATATACTTTATGGGCTTGTTTCTGCGCCTTATAAAGGTCTTAAAAAAAATTAAATTTTGATACACTACAATAGTGGGAAGGCGTGGTAAATTGTTTCCATGTTTATATAGGTCCTACAGCATCACGCATAGAATATATGTTTAAATTTTCGTACATTTACCTGCTATAGTTCATAAGTAATGAGCACCAAACCAATTTTTTATTCCTTTTGAAAAACAAAGGTGTGTTCTCAGTCTACATGGTAGTGTGGGCGTGCCCTTCGACCGATTTGGCCCATTTTCAATACTGACCTGCGCTAAAAAATTTCCAATGTTTCGAGCAATTTGAAGTCGATAGCTTAATTTTTTCAGCAAGAAGAATATTTACAATAGACGGACAGACGGACATGCTTAAATCGATTTAGAATTTGATGGTGATCAAGAATATATATATTTTCCGGGGTCTCTGATGCTTCCTTCTGGGCGTTGCAAACGTTACGACAAAGTGAATATACCGCTCAACCTTCGTTGATGGGTATAAAAATTTATACGTTCCATGCGAGAAATGCGAAAATTCGAATACGACCATTTTGCGTTATTTGTATTGTTTTTGGAAGTTACAATACTGCTAACCCTCTTGTGATAGGGGAATTGGATCCAAAAAATAACCGTGTTATGCGAATTCGTGTTATTCGAAACAAAGGACTAGTATGTAAAGGAGGGCAGGGTTCCAAAAATTAAAAAAAACATGCTATTATATTTTCATAATTAAGATAATTATTTTTATTACAATTTTCCTACCAAGTCACAAATATTAATATGAATTAAACCGTGTTTGCTTCGTCACCGCTGAGCGCTATTAACCGCGGCCGGTTTCTTTTTGGTAATATATCTTGTTATACCTTTTACTATAGATTGCTTGCTTTTAGTTAAAAGATCTTTATAAATTTTCTTATATGATACTAAGGATCTGCAAAGTTCTCCTTGTGCTCCTCACATTTGAAGAACCTTCATTTGCGAAATGTGGCTCTAATTGTTCGACTAAGCCTAGGCCTTTCTTTATGTTTTTTAGTAAAGCTAGGGGATTTCCCTAATTTCAAGTTAAAAAATTTGCTGTCGAATCCGTGCTATGGTAAGGTATTATATGGGAATGTTCCCAATTCTTGAACCGTATTAGAATGAATCCGTGCTATATATATGGGAATGTTCCCAATTCTCTCACTCTGTATTAAAATGAATCCGTACTGTGATAGTGCAGTATTATATGAGGATATTCCCAATTTTTGAACCGTGTTAGAGTGAATCAGTGCTATAGTGGGAGTTACCTGTATGTGAAAGCACGCATGGTGGGACCATTGTCCCACGCGTTGTTAAATAATCTACATTGCCCTACAAGTATTCATATAACCACTTTTGAACGTAGGCGTTATGCCCGAAATACCAGAAAAAGCGGTCCGATTCGAATAATTTTTTGTAGTGTGTGTCCATGGGCGAACAAGTGTCCGTGTAACAAAATGTCTCATAAATTGAGCTTTGTAGGTTGAACTCAATAATACAAAATGGAGAGCGGGACAGACGAACTTAGACAGACATAATAAGAGATAGATCTATCTCAGGTCCTTCTGGTTGTTTCATACATCCGCAGAAATACCCTTAATATACTCTTCTATCAAAAGTGATGTAGGGTATAAAAGGTAGATAAAACAGTTATATTCCCTTTAAAGGAAACTTTGGATATCTGTCATTGTGTCGGACAGTCCGTTGCTTAAACAGATTAGAGGACTGTATGACTCTGAGAAAAATGTGTTAAATATTTACTCCGTCACTCTATCCTCTATTATAATGAGGTTTGGGATGGAAAATCTCCATTTACCAAACCTGAAACCTTTCGAAAATTTTTTTAGAGAGAGAGAGAGAGAGAGAAACAATTCAAAAGCGCATTTCTTTCCTTTCAGGGTGACAATCTGTCGTATTGAACCGGCGGCATCCATATCTTACGAAGTGATTAAGTCTCGGCATATTTCTCTTTAAGTTTAATTAATTGAAACGATTTGATTTATTCTTTATTCAATTTATTCTAAATAATTTACTCTTCTTTTAAACATAAAATCGTTTGACAACAACTTATAAAATATAACATAAAGATGCTTTAAATAAGAACTTTTTCTGATAAATAATTAGAGAACTTAAACTACATTAATTAATTTTAATTAAATTGCAAAACACGGTAGGAAAGAAAAAGTTGAAAAAATAAAAAAACGAAGGCTAAGAAAGTCAGATCCATTCATATAGGAGTGTCTGTTAATCGGCGGAAATCATTTTCACTTTCCCATTTCGCAGGGTGCAGCATAATGTTAGTACAAAGTTTTGAATCGATACTGTGGAGTCTCTCGATTTTATTTATTACACTTTTAACTGTGAGCGAACCACGCCCATTTTCCAATTCGATGTGGTCTTTAACTGAAAATATGTACAGTTTTTTTTGTTTTTTTCTTTTTGGCAACAACTGCGGGCGACGGCTAGATAAACCAAAGGAAAGAGAGACAGACATGACAAAATAAACGAAATAGACAACTTTTAATGTCTCTTGTGACGTCTCCTATGAACGTCTTTGTACAGTACGAATGAAAGGACAGATCTAGCCAGTGTAGGTATAGGAAAAAAACAGAATTTAACTTAAATTAATTCTCAAAACGAAGAAGAAGAAGTAAACAACAAAAAAGAAGTTGGAAATTTTTTAACGCTTAAACTAGTTTTTATTTTTTTCTTTAAATATTTTAAATTTATTTTGCATTGTTTACTTTACGCTCTATGTGTTTGTGTGTGTGTGTGTGTGTGTGCATGGGTAAAAGGATTTTTAGAATTAAGGCAATATTTCTATTATTTTTTTTTTTTCAATTACTTTTTTTATATTTACTTTTATTAATTAAAATTGTACTATATTTTTTTGATGTTTACTATAAAAAATTGTTGTTGGTTACTGCAAGTTGTCTTCCATAAGAAATTTTGTGCTTTCAACATGACATGCGTTTAACATGCCCATGCAAAAGCGATCCCATGGGTGCGTGTGTGTGTGTGTGTGTGTGTGTGTGTGTGTGTGTGTGTGCATGATTGTGCAATTAATTAGCTAAGGAGGAAGACACTTGGTGTTGTACAAAGAGTACGATTCTATAAATATATTTTAGCACTAGTCCTCAAGTTGAACGGTATTCCTTTTTTTCTTATTTTTTGTTTTAACGTAAATAAATTACAATAAATTTTATAATTAATGTTTTTCTTTTTTTTTAAGATTATGTATTGAAAGCTTTGCTTGTCATTGCTTAAATTTAAAAAAAAAAAAGTCCTTTAGGGGGCAGGCGAGTGTAATTATTTATTCATTTCTTTTGCTAATTATTTTCCTAATTTTTATTTTCCTCTTTTTTTTTTTGTTTGTATTATTTTTATAAAAATTTACTTTAACTTATAATCAAAATTCAAATACTTTTCTGTGTACTCTTTGCTCGAATGTCTCAAGTTTGTCCACACTTTTCATCATCATCATCATTATCGTCATTATCATCATTATCATTTCAACGGAACGCTTTGTCTCCATACATTTTACAAATGGTTTTCTCTGCCAGTTGGCGGGTATTACCATTTACGTTGTTTGTGTTTGTGTTACATCCTGTACTGTCTGCGGCAGTGCATATGTTTTACAATTTTTTTTATTCGAAAATAAATCCGATACATAGTTCGCCTGCAAAGAATAATATAAAAAAGAGAATTAAGATAAACACAAAATCCTAAAGGTATGCTTTAGAAAAAGTACTATTTGACTAATGTGTAAAGTTTTCATTTATCGAGAACAGTAAACAAATTACTCTCTCTGTTTATGCGCTAAAATTAATGGGTTGTGGAATTACACGATATATTTATGTTTGATACAAAAATTTGCACGTTGATTTTGAAGATATAGGTTAGGTTAGAAAGCTTATTATTTTTTAATTGAAGGGATTACACTGCTATTTACTATATGATATAGATATTTTAATGCGTAGAAAAGCTAAGCGTGTGAAGTTCAGGAGTGTCTTCCTGTGCTTCTATTAGTAATAATTTTTGATAGAGATTAGGTTAGAAAGCTTATTATTTTTTAATTTAAGGGATTACACTACTATTTCCTACTATAGACTAGAGACATTTTAACGCGTAGAAAAACTAAGCTTATGAAGTTCGGGAATTTTCTCTTCTGTCTAATACATACTAGCAATAATTCTTGGCTAGGTTAGGTTAAAGAGCTTATTATTTATTAATTTAAGGCATTACACTGCTATTTAATATGGGCTACACAAACATTTCAACGCCTAGAGAAGTCAAGCTTGTGAAATAAAGGAATTTTCTCTTCTAATACCTACTAGCAATAATTCCTTGCTAGGTTAGGTTAGAAAGCTTATTATTTTTTAATTTAAGGGATTACACTGCTATTTACTGTGGACGATGTAGACATTTTAACGCCTGGAGAAGCTAAGCTTGTGAAGTTCAAGAATTTTCTCTTCTGTCTAATACCTACTAGCAATAATTCTTGTTATAGGTTAGGTTTAGATTTCCTTTTCTCTCCAATACCGACTAATAATAACTCTTGCTTACATTAGTGAGCGAGGACAAAATATACTAAACTTAAATTTCACATTAGAATAAGCTTTCGCATTTCTCACGAACATTTTGCAAATTTTTACTAATTTCAATAATTTTACTAATTCAATAAATTAAATTCACGAAAACACTATAAAAATGTGGTCGGCTGTCAAATAGTGTTAAGTAAGCTATACATAGATAAGACGGAAGATAACAACAGGGCGAGAAATTTTAAATGGCCCAGGAAATCGACATAGCGAACATAGTCGCGTTGTACAGGTTTGCAAGCAAAGAAAAAAAAAAATAAAAGAAAACATAAACAAAATCCCTGCTCATAGAAGCATTCAAAGCCAACTAACCGATTACGACAAGGAGGTGGTAACCGATTATGAGAAGTGGGTGTTAGCCGGTTAAGAGAAGGGGGCGTTAAAGTAGTTTGGATAAAACAAAAAATTCATATTCCAGATTTTAAGCGTGTTTTTAATAAAACCATGCTTTTCCAATCTACTAGGTCTTCCAATTTCCATCCGGTTTGCTTGAATTTGAAACTGCAGTCTTAAAATAAGATTTTTTAGTTATCATCTGGCCGTTTTTTCGACTTTGAGGTCGGCCTTCCCAGCGATTAAAAAAAAAAAACGAAATAAATTAAAACTGTTGCTATTCGCTTTTAACCCTAATACGGCCCTTGGGGGTCACTTTAACTTTGAACTGAAATTTTTTGCTTATTTCATAATGCATTGCCAAAAAATTTTTTTTACTTTAAATTAACAATTAACACTCAAAAAATATTTCTATCTTGGGTGTTGGTCATGATGTCAAACGAATCCTACCACGATGTGTTTCACAGGCTTACAGTCAGAAAGGAACGCGTTCGTTCGTGGGGCAAAACATTTCGGTGGTTGAAAATAAGAAATAAAAATGGACAGACAAACACAGATCGATGAGTCGTTCGAAATCGGGGTAATAAAAGGTGTATTTATTTCAAGTCCTTCTGGATGCTAAATACATCCGCAGATAGGAAAGTTTTGCTCCCCTTAAGAAAAACTATTTCAAGAAAACTTTCAAAGTTTTCCGTTTAAGTGCGGGAAGGGGTGGGTAGGCTAAACAAGACCACACTGTATGCCAAACCCATGCCAAACATTTACTTAGCTTTTCGTCCTTTTCTTTATCGTGATCAGGTTTAGGACTAGGCTTTACAAACCTGATCTGAGGACGTTATTTAAAATGTTTTAATTTTCAACTTTCGAGAGTACCATGACACAGATAACATAGACGAAGAAAAACGAGAACGAGTGTAATTAAATGATTTACTTTCGTCGAGAATAGTACATCTAATGCACTGTGCACAAGCACAGAAAGAAGGAAAATTAATTTTTCCATTTTTGGATTAATTTTTCTGACGTTGAAAAGCGGAAGATAAACATTAATAATTTTCAATTTGAAATAGTAGAACATAAGCATAAGCATACATGGATGGAAAAGAAGCTGAAAGGAAGAATAGAAGCAAGAGTTAATTTGAGCAGAGACAAACCGAACGATAAACGTAAGGGCGGACAAGAATGGAGAGATTTATGGAGGCAGAGACGTGAAGCTGAACATACGTAATAGCGAGCTGACATTAAAACTCACAAATGACATGGCAGAGAGGTGAAAGAATGGAGTGGGAATGGGAATACTGAGCACATCATAAAGAAGATACACGCAAAGATGAACGTATGGAAGACTGAGCAGAGATAAGACAAGGTGTCGAACAAGGCATAGGCAAATTAATTGAAGATCATGTGATGTAAAGGAAAACAAATCGTAGAAAAATTAGGTAAAGAGATAGGTAGTAGTAGAGAAGAGAATGTAGGCAGACAGGTAAGGATGGACATATAACGTAGCATACACATAAAGCGGATTCAAGAAGTAACATTGAAACATATATTTTGGCAAAGGCAAGGACTCAGAAACCTAAAGGGGGATATACACACAAACTCGAAGAACTCTCGCTCCGAAAGGACTTGAGGGTGAAGACTTATCGAGGAAGAGAAATGGGAGCTGGCCGAAAAGCGAAAAGGGTCAGGAGGATACATTGACTTTACAGTAGTGACACTGAAGAATGACGATACATAAGAGTGAAATCCTTCGGAGAACAGACAGAAATGGAGGCTGACGGATATAATGCTAGCGCAAAAGTGGCCAATCGAGTTAAATTATTAAGAAGAGTGACAGCCGAGTGAAGAACAGGCCACAGTGGAAGCTGAAAGATGTAACGAGGGCGTAAAAGTGGCGAGATTGATGAATGGACATATGTAAAAGCGTAAAGGCTTTAGGAGTCGAGGATACATTGAAGAATAGCAATACCTAAAGGTGAAATCCTTCCGAGAACAGGCGGAAATGGAGACTGACGGATATAATGCTAGCGTAAATGTGTTCAACCGAAGTTACATCATTAAGAAGAGCGAAAGCCGGATGAAGAACAAGCAAATGCGTGGCAGATCTAACGTTATGGACATATATAAAAGCGCAGATTTATACACTTTGCAGTGGAAACACCAATAAGTACATAAAATCGAAACTCTTTGAAGAACAGACGGATGTGGAGATCGACAGATGTAGCGCTAGCGTTGAGTTATTAGCAAGTGCGAAAACCTGAGTGAAGAACAGACTCACATGGAAGGTGAGAGATGTAAAGGAAAACATACATGGAAGTCGATGATCCTCACGTCTAAATGGAGGAAGAATAGGTGAAGAATGTATGTTAATAATGCTGAACCAGGAAACACTCTCAAGGATTTTTTATGAGCACTATTATGCGTTACACATGGAGTAGCAAAACGAAAATGCTTTCTTTCTTATGGATAATAAAATATCGCACGCAATTCCACAACAACAAGCGTTCCCATCGTTTATAAATGAATTTTTTATTAAACTTGAAATGTTTCAGTTAATTGCTCCTTCGCTTAAAATCTCTTTTTTACATCATTATTATAGCAAAGACTAATGATTGCATTGCTGCATGTTTTGAAATGAAATTGCAATAAAAAAAAATGAAAAAAAAAAAATGGAAAAAGAAAAGAAAAGAGAGAAGCGAAAAAAATTTGTAGTCTTTGAAATTACAAAATTTCACACCTAAGAGAATTTATAGCCATCGGTCTATGCTATGACACAGACAGTACATTAAAATGTTACATCTGCGTAACGTACGCAATATAATAGCCGTATCTCGACAACGAAATCTCTGTCAAATGCAACAAAATATTTGAGTTGTTGTTGCGCTGCTCGATGCTGTCTGTAGCAGCACCAAGATCACCTGCTGCTATTGATTTAATAGTCAGATGATATCATAAAAAACATTGAAAATTTCATTTCCATTTTTTATGGTATTTTTCCTTGTTTTTCTTCTTCTTCTTTTTCTTCGTTTTTTTTTTGTTTTCCTTTTTTCTTAAACTCTAATTTCGGTTCAAATGATTGGAAGGAAAACAAAATATAAACGCACACACAACTGAAGGTGTTATGCTAATAATAGTGTTTTGTTATTGCAATTTTTGAATGCATTTCAATTTTATGCGAATATCTTTACAAAAGCAAAAGATCAGAGAAGGAAAAAAAAATTACATCATGTTCATAATAATCGTGTGATAAAATAAAAAAAAAGAAATAGAATTTATATAATGGATATGGATGGAGGGAGTTTCTGAATATTCGTCATTAGCTTCGGCTTTCAGAAAAGAAACGTCTTCATGATAATTATGATAATTATCCCATTCAGTTTCTCCTAAGCACATGTTCAATCGAAAGAACGCGCATTAGTTAAGCACTAGTAGGGATAGTAGTATACGATGTCGCTTTGTTATATAAGTTCTGATATGTACTGAGTCTGCAAATCTGTAAATGGGTAAACTATTGGATTGGTTCAATTAATTGTTGCATGTGTGCTAGAGATTTCATTGATGACGATAGATGTTAGGAAGAAATGTTGAGCTTACATTGTAAGAAAAAGAAAAATTTGCACTTAACGAGCAGCTATAAATAACATGCAGGTGTATGTATATATTATGTCAGGGCATCGCGTTGACAAATGTGACCGAAGAAATTCGAAATCGAACTTGTTTTTTTTTGAAAAAATTTCGAGATCGTAATCGTAACTTCAATTCAAAAGGCTCATTAGGAACGGTATAACGGGTTTACAAGAAGAAGATACACTACTTTGCTTAATACAGTTATTCAACTATGTCGAAAAAGTGATCCGCTCCGTACCAGCGAATCGAATAGCGTTCTTCCTTGGTCTGGAACGCGACACGTCAAACCAAATTCCATCAAAATATCGCAAAAATTGCCGCCTGTAGGTTGACGACAAGAAATCAAGACGAGCTGATAAGCTTCAATCGATCCACAAAGTGATTCTGACTTGATCGGTATAATGAACGACGAGTTTATACGGCCTTGCTGTTGTTTCAAATTTAGAAA
Organism: Glossina pallidipes; assembly: GCA_000688715.1. NCBI lineage: Eukaryota > Metazoa > Arthropoda > Insecta > Diptera > Glossinidae > Glossina > Glossina pallidipes. The sequence continues at coordinate 949,443 of KK499852.1, read as the reverse complement.
TGGAGGGTGATTCTGGGACAATGCTGCCCATACGTATTTAAGAAGAATAGATTCAAGACCGCTTTAAAATGTTTTTCTGTGTGCAGCGATCCTAGGATATCCTACACAGTCCATATCTATTAAATTTATGGATATGTCGAAATTTATATCAAACAAGTTTTGAATACCATCTCTCAGATTAATCTAGCTCTGTTTATGGATAGACCATGCCTATGTTATAACTGGATTCGAAAATGTACAAATCCATTTACAGTTTTTTATCGCAAACTCTTTGCGGATTTGAAACTTAAGGAATATAAAGAGACAGACGAGCAAGTCTTGATTTGTGGTCATACGCGGATCCAGAGTATAATGGTTTTTCCCTAGTACTCGATCTGATGCCTTATGTCAATGGAAGTCCTTTAATGGCTAATTCGGGTCAAGTTGCTGAAATATTTAAGAAATTAACGGTTGTCCGAAAAAAACTTTTCAAGACTTCTATGTCGATCAAAGTATTCAAGTTAAAGGCCCTTGTATGCCCTTTCTCTTCCTACCAAATTTTTTTTTTTTTACCAAAAAGGCAAGTAGACATTTTTGTTTTCTAGAGATTCTGCGCAAATCACAAAAAAAAAAAAATATTATTTTAATTACTTAAAACCTTTTATTTAACTTTTTCTTAAATTTATATTATTATTTTTTTATTATTTTTTTTTTTTTAACAATTTTAAAGAGATTAAAATGCAATGATGATATTTGAAAAAACCATGGAATTTATTTAAAAAAAAAAGAGGAAAGATCTACTTATTCGTCTTTGTCTTGCTCTTGGATCTTGTTAGGCCAGACTGTATCCAAATTAAAGCAATTATCAGGCATCAAGTAAGGCTAAAATGAAGATGAAGATGAAAACCAAAGTTTTATGAGCTTCCAAAACGAAATATTATATAGAAGAAATACGAAAATGTCTTAGAAGATAAATCGTATATTAAAAGAATATGCTAAGGTCGAGTATTAAGTACCTCTCCGGACACATGAGAAACAAAATTAATTAGTAAAATTTTTAATCATTAGGAATGAAGAAAAGCTTGGTAATAAAAATCTACATGAAACAAGTGAAAATATTATAGACAGACTAGGCCGGCCATTAAATAACCTACACTCCATTGAGTATGAAGTTACTATTATGGGTCAATTTTTATCACCACATCTTAAAACCTAGACTTTTCTGCTCTACAAAGGATTAATTTTTGTCAAAATCCTTACATGGCATAGAACGCAAAAAATAGGCCGAGATGGTCCAAATTTTAAATTACTATTATGATCTGATCTTTTTCATGAAGCATCCAAAATGAGCCCATTTTGTCATATGAACTTCAGTTTTTGCTATATGAGAGGGGGTTCAAAAATTGTCCCAGCCCGTCCAAAGTTTTCATACGCATGTAGAATGCCGAAATACTACTACTTAGCCACGTTTGCTGAGAAATTTTGAAAATGGCAATTTTTTCCCATGTAACGACCTTTCAAAGTAGAGCCTAACGGGGTGAGTGGTCAAAAAAGTAGACCGATCCGCACCATTTTTAAAAGTGTTCGTGCTTAGGTCAAAGCACGTCATTCTACCAAATTTCATCAAAACATCTCCAAAATTGCGACCTAACAGACATCAGACGGGCAGACGCACCGACAAGTTTAGATCAATTCAGATTCTGTATCGGTTGGTATAATAAAAGGTGGGTCTATCTTAATCCCTTCTGGATATTATCTACGTCCGGACTAGCTTCATACCTTAATACCTGTAGTTCATGTGGTGTAGGGTATAGATATAAAAAAATGTTTTTCTACACATATCATATAAATAGAACATATATAAAACACATGTATATCTATATATTTATAAAATATATGTAAATGTTTCATATTTCAAAATTTCTAGTTTTGAGGTTTACGCGGTTCATATTCTTATAAAAAGCCACAATTTGACTAATATTCCCATGAAAGGCTACCAAAAATCCTAAGTGAAAATACTGACAGGAACCCTGTTTCTATATTTTCCGAGTTCATTGAGATGATGTTTGTTTGAAATTTTTACATGATTCTTATAAAATGTATCAATTTGCGGGAGTGAAGGCTCACTGCGGCAAGTTCTGGAATAATCACGAACGAATGCAATCTTAGATCAGTACATTAAAGGAAAACAAGCGTTTTGTTTAATTGTTGACCTTTTTGGGGTGAGAAGATCTTAAGGGTTCTTATAAAGAGATGTTAATCCACACCACGAGCGCAGAAGACTTATTCATGTCAAGTAAAATCAAGGAGGTGTAGCCTATACTTTAGCAAGTTCACTTATACTGCTCCGACGAACCATATTTGTGTAGGTGACAACGGCTTGGTTAAGGTGGGAAGAGTTGCCCTCTATTCTTCGATTTCCTTACTAATTTATTATTACGCCTTTAATGAAAATAGGAGACATCACTGAAACTTGCGACTGAAACGTTTCTAGAACAAATACGACAAGGGAGTCTAGAAAACTCGACACCTTTCTTTAATTTTCTCACTTGCGACCACAGGGTAATGTTTTCCAATAATGCCGACCGACGCTGTGACCTAAGCAGAAGGACTAAATATTTAATCTTTTTCTTTCGGATGGCCTAATCTTGTCGATGCCTGCATATCCGTATTAAAATTTCCGCCTTCGTACAATTATCATAATAAATTTTAAGCAATTACGCAAAGATTGGGGGAAGACCACGAGGATATGTGTGGAAGTGAATGTATCAAGCGGCAATTCCCTAACTAAGCTTTCATGCAATGTGGGGTAACCCTCACTAGACGTGGGTATACGAATGGAGGGACACAGAAGTGCACGGCTATATGTCATTAAGGGCTGTCTGATGACTATGTCTGGTTGAACCCAAGGTAATTCCAAATTCTTTTTGCCTTTAAACTTTTAGGCTAAGACTTTTTGTTTTTTGATTTTTCAACTTACCACTACTATCGCTAGCAGCGATCCTATAACAGTGCCAGCTAACACATCCGACCAATGATGTTTATAGTCCGATACACGACTTAATGCAGTATACCAGGCAACCATAATAAAACAAAATTGCAAAAAATGTCGTAGCAATTTCGAACCCTGCCAAGTCATGCGCGATTGTAAATACATCTGTTAAATGGAAAATTTAAAAATATATAGATTTATAAAAAAAACGATCAATTTTCTATAGAAAATTTTTGAAATTCAATACTAACCGCCAGATAAACCATGGTAAAGAAACTGAAACTTGAATGTCCACTGGGAAACGATAAACGAGCCTCTTTCAGCATACGCTCTGTCGAACCCACGCCCTTACAATGAAAATCCATAATATATTTATTTTGATTTAAAAAGCTGGCACACGTAGTTCCACCAGGCATTATCGGTTGGCAAACCTAAAAGAAAAACGAAAATAAAACGAAGAATAATTTAAAGTATTTTATTTAATAATAAAAGAGAAACAGATATATTACACTTTTACTCTTAACGGCAAAGGGTTTACCCTTTGAAGAATAAGCGGCGTAATCATTTTGTCAAAACGTTTGCAACGCCCAGAAGGAAACTTCAGAGACGCCGTAAGGTACATATATTCTTGATCAGCACCAAATTCCGTATCGATTCAAGCATGTCTGTCCGTCCGTCTGTGTAATGTCTGTTCGCCGTAAAAATGAAGTTATTGACTTTATATTTGATAAAAACATGCAAAGCTCGTCCACGCAGATTGGTATTGAAAATGCGTAAATCGGTCTGAGGATACGCCTACAGTAGTACGTAATGTGAGGCGCCTCTGCTTTTCCAAAGGAATAAAAAATTGGATTTTTGCTTATTACTCACGAGCTATAGCAAATAAATTCACAACAATCTGCTCATATATTCTATGCCCGATTCTGGGAGCAATCGATTGCGCCTATTCAACTTTATATTGTTTCATATATGGCTTTTTTTTCAAAACTCTTATAAGGAACAGAAGTGAGCTTCAAAAATCCGATGAAGTATATAAATTCTTGGCCGCTTTCAAATTGGGAATATACTTAAGCATGTCTGTCCCTTTGTCCGCGTAATTGTGTAATATACGTGATAAACATTGTCTCGTTCGTAAAAATTAAGATATTGCCTACAAATTACCAAAGCATTTGGAAGTGGCTTAAATCTTTCCAAAGGCACGTCTACAACGTCCACAAGCCTATGTAACAAAACCTATGAAAACTTTTGCTTTCCGTGATTTTTTTTGTTGTTTACATCATACAAACTTCGAGTTAAGCTCCACTAAAAAGAGAAAAACCACCCGCGATGGTGATGGCGATGCTGTATGCCTCTACAAAAATGGAAAAATGGGCCAAGCTTATCCAATGTTGTAGTGTATCAAAATTTAATTTTTCTTCAACACTTCTATAATGCGCAGAAACAAGCTGCAAAAATTCCATAAAGTATATAGATTTTTGGCCAGTTTGTTCCAATTTGGAATGCACCTAAGCATATCCGTCTGTTCGTCGATCCGTCTATGAAATACCTGTGGTAAACGTTCCCCCGTTAGCAAAAATGAAGTGACTCCAACTCTTCCAAGGACACGCCTGCAACGCCCACATGCCTATACGCGCCCACTCCATGTTGTAGAGTATGAAAATTTAATTCTTTTCTTTTTGTCTTTTTTCTTCAGATAATGATGATGAGTATAAAAAAATCGGTCACGACTGAATATTATTTTCTTATTTTTCGTTTCTTTTTGCATTCAATTTCGAAATTCTTGAAGACAATGTCTTTTTGTTTTTTTTTGTGTTTTTTTTCATCTATATAATGCTTCTACTTTCTTAGAAAATCTACCAATATTTTATGAATATACGTTTTGCGATTTGTTTCGTTTGCTAATAACCTGGTTACATGCTATCTGATCTTCACTTTAACGACATCACTGTCATTCATTTCTTTTGAATTCACTGAAATAATTTGGATTAATGATCTTTTCACACCGGGTCTTAATGTTTATTGTTATTCTGCTTTGCTGCTGTTTTACAAATGTCTTGCATTACAAAATCGTGAGAAATACCAGTTTGCTAATAACTTGGGTGGTATTGTGACTGCATTGGATGATTGCTTTAAGATTCACAAAAAGACTTATGTAAGCCTTCAAAGGAAGACGTTTTCTTTTTTTTTGTTTTCTTTCTTTTTTTTCCTTTTTTTTATTTTTGTTGCATGATGTTGTTATTGAATTGTTGATCATTAATCTAAATTAACATCTTTGTGGAGAAGGGTTTTTATACTCTCATAAGTTTAAGGAGGGGTCAGGTTGTATAGAAAATAAATGACTTTCTGCCTGTTAAAGGTTTCACGTCTAAATGAAAAATGAGTTGAAAAAGTATACAAAATGAGTTGATTGTGTGCACACTGATATAATAATAAGTTTATAGACAAAAAAAGAAAAAGGAAAAAAGTTCAATTAAAAGTTTTTTAAGATTTTAATGTTTATAAAAAGATATATAATCACTATAGGGAGATGGAAAGTCCCGGAACTAATTGCTTTAACAACAGTTAACTTCATTAATACGAAAAGCTACAGATGTATTACCACAATTCCTTAATAGTTGATTATTTTTTTATAGTAGGCTTTTTCGCAGCCTACAAAATCTGTATTTTCAAAGGAGGTGATCTTTTGCTCCTCGAATCTGTTGCTTGCTTTGAGACAATTGTTTTGAAATAATAAGCAAATAATAATCTCTTGGCTTTAGATATGAAAAATGAAAGAAGTTACAGAAGTTACAGGCCCATTTCCCATTTTGCAGCTAATAGTGAAAAATATTAACATAGTAGTGTTGTCATTGTATTTGTGATACCCAGAAAGGTAGTTTAGGGACTTTGTAATATATATATATATACATATATATATATATATATTTATTATATATTTATTATATATATATATATATTTATTATTTATATATATATATTTATTATATATATATATATATTTATTATATACATATATATATTTATTATATATATATATATATATATATATATATATTTGTAGTTGAACAAAATCGTGCGTGGGAGACATCAAACAGACAAATGGGGAGAGATAGGAAGATGGACAGATGGACACACATATATATAAATATATGTATATACAGTATATTTGTTTATACTTTGATTTAGCTATGCCCACTCGTCTGTTATTCGTCGATTTAAACTTTTTCGCAGTTTTTTACATTACCTACAATGAATGTATTGCAAGTGAACTGAGTCGAACCATTTTCCCGACTACTGCTGCTATTTCCTTTTTTAAAAAGGCCGTTTGTATGAAGGAAGCTGGTTATATTTATAACTTCTTGACAAAAATTCGCTGGAATACAAAATGAATAGCAAAAATTTTAATGAAATGGAACCACTAGTTCGACGGGAGCCGAATCTCGGATAACCACCACTATATTCTTCGCATTCTACTCTCCAAGTTTTTTTATTTGATATCTATATCGCTGGTTTTATTAGGAAAAAATTAATCGCGGTGTCTACCACATTCATTTTAAAGTTAAGCCATTTTTAGGCAGATAATATATCTTCATTTGAGGGGCGTAAAAAATAGTTTCAAACATTCTGTCTTGTTTGCCTTATGATCAATAAGCATTAAACTTAAAAAAAGTGGAAAAAAAATTAATTACTCGTAACCTTGTATGGGCATGGCCGATTGGATCCATTTTTGGAACCAGGGGGGTAATGTGTTTCGTAAAGCAAATGTGGAAAATTTCAGACTTTTAATTTTTATAATTTCCTACGAATGAGCAAAAACCTAAAAATTTTTGTTAAAAAAGACTAGGTTGCGATCAGTTTACGCTCCATTGCGCTCTTCCGCTCAAACCAATTTGGTCCATTTTCAATACCAATCTGCGTGCAGAGACTTTCAACGTTTCTATCAAATTTGAAGCCGATATCTTCATTTGTGCGACCAGTACAGACACACAACACAGACTCACAGACGGACAAATGTGGCTAAATCAACTCAGAATTTCAAGCTGATCAAGAATATATATACTTGTAGAGCCTTCGAAGCTTCCTTTTGGGTATTACACTTATTATGGAAAAAAGCAAAATGTGTGTACCTCCATCTTACAATGGTGGGTATAAAAATAAAATGAGATAAGGCACTCTTGAGAGTTCCTGACCTAGATAAACGCTTTACATAGCGCTAAGTTTTTAACACATCATTTCTCATCACCATAGGAAAAAAGTGCAAAAAAACAAAAAAAAAAATTCATAAATAATAAAACAAAGAGTCGAAAAACGCAAAGGGTTGTTCAATGTCATGCACAAAGCATAATATACAAAATACTTGTAAATGATTATCCCCGAAAGAGTCAAACAAGTTGATTGCTTTTATGCAAAAGGGGACATCAACAGCTGCTACAATATATATGTGTATGTGTATGTATGTATGTGAATGAAAATGAAATGTCTTTAAAAGAAAAAATGGCTATTAAAAGAACTCTCTTCTCTAGTCCCATCATTAACTTTAGTAAGTAATAAAAAGCAACCATAAATGCTTATAAGAAATTGAATAAAATAAGCAAAAAACAAGTGTAATTTACTTTAACCCACTTACATGAAGAAGAGCTTATGTTTTTTGTTTTCTTGTTTTGTTTTTGTACTTTTCAAAATTCATTGAGAATTTTTCATTTTCAAGTCTTTTAGTCGTTATGCTATATATAATGCTATATATTTAATGGCAAAAACTCTTTACTTGTTACGCTTTATTGACACAGAAAATGAGAGGACTGATGGATGATGAGGCTATAAAAACCAACAACAATTCTCGCTCATAAAATAACCCTTTCTTTCTTTCTTGTTTACATACGAAACGAAAACTAAGTGCTTGACATGTGTTTTCTAGTTTTATGGACTACTTATCCTTCTTTTTTTTCACTGTTTTTTTTTAACAAGAGACAAATTCTCAGATAATTATTAACATATGTGTGTTTTGTTTATGAAATAAATGTAAAAATAACATATATATATATATATATATATATATATAATTGACTTACCGCGAAGAAATGCGGCCGTAATCGTCCTATAGAATATTTTGCAATATCCGTTGTTAGCTGCGTTACAAGTACCCCGAAACCAAAGACACCGATTTTTTTATAAGCCTCTAACATCCAATCGGGAATATCATAATCCATGAATACGTAACGTCTTGAGGTAGAATTTCCATTCGATATCCTTTCATTGTGTCGAGATTGTAATATTTCAACTAATAACATCTGTAAAGTTAATATATAATTAAGAATATAGTGAGAGAGAGAGAGAGAGAGAGAGAGAAAGGATCCATAATATATTAGATTTTTTGTTAAATGAAAATAGGGTAGAGCCTACTTATCTTATTTTCCAATGCCTTTTTTTTTAAAGATAAGCGTTTTGTAAAATTAGTATTTGGTAATAGTAGAGTTTGCCTGAGAGATTCCTGATAACTGATGTAGGAAGAGAATAGTAGCAGTTTCTCTAACGCCTACTTTTACAAGGACAAAAAAGCAAAAAGTATTCTCGGTGCAAGTGCAAGTGTAGCGAAAGTTATATGCGTACATGTGTAGGGATGCGGTGACAGATGAGTTCCTGTCATTTTATATATGGCACCAGTATACCATATATCAAGAGTTACTTAATGCTTACAAGTTTACAACAAAAAATACTTGTAAAGATGGTTAAGCCTTAAGACGAATGGTAATCTAAATGTCTGGGTTAGTCTACCACTTTGAATTTTGGCTAAGTAGTCTATAATCTGTCGAGTCGTAAATATTTATCACTCAAGACTCATTTTATCATATTTGAGATTTTGCTAACAATATAGCTGGTTTCTCGATTGTAAATACCAGGGTATAAGATGGTTTCCGTAAGTCCTTGATAATGCTTTAGTGAAAATTACTCAGCAAAGGAAGAATCGCGCAAAAAGTATATACACGCATACAGACAATAACAGCACTTTGCGCATAGCAGAAATTATCGATGACGAAGCGGCGTCCACTCAGTAGTGTATCAAGACTTTGATTGGATTTTATTAATGTTAACAAACTAAGACGTATTATATAAAAAAATGTTCTTTCCCATTTAGTCTGCCCAAGTTCGCTTCAATCCAGTAACATGTCTTCTATTGACAAAGAAAATTAGGAAGCGAATGCTCACTTAGCTCACGTAGCTAAAGGACTTGATTGTATACGGGTGAACCCTGTATTTGGGTCATTGTTTTGAGCTAACGACATAGTATCTACTATCAATAAAAGAGATCATCAAGGGTATGACCATCTTTTGCTGAGTGGAGCACTTAAAAAAGAAAAAGAGATTAATGTTAAATCCGAGCAGCGCCTCGTTGCCATCAGTGTTTTATTGTCTACTTATCTACTTAGTTACTGCATTTTTTTCTGTCAGCCACCCAATGTTATGCTCCTTTGACGTGTAAGCACACTGTGCTTGGTAAGGATTACATGTAGAGGAGGCGGAAGAAGGGAAGTAGTATTTAAGAATGATTTCAGCTTGATTTGAGGACCTCTACGTTACCAGAAAAAAAAAACCGAGACCAGTCCCTCCTTTTAATTAAAAATGTTTTATTTTGACCTAATGAAATGTGTAACGTATGAAAGAAAAACGAATGTAGCGGAGCGGTAGAGAACATGTTGTTCTTTTTTTTTTTTTTATTATTAACCCCATTAACCATTACGAGTTAGACTTGGTTGGACTAGTGTTCTCTATTATAAAAGTATGTCAGTACATTGCATTTTGCGAGGATAATTTGGTTTTTCGATACTTCGACAGATCTATTACAGAAAAAAAGACAAGTGGAAAAGTTACAGTGGGTCAAGAACCACCATTAAATACTCTGCGCCATTTCGCTTAATACAGTTATTCATAATACGACTTTTGGCTTAGTCCATCTTAACTCAGCAAAAATATAACGACTTTTCACAATAGGGTATTATATGGAAAGCGGTCGGAAAAGTAGGACGATTGAAGCTATTTTGCATGGCGTTCATCCTTGGAACAAAACACCGCTGTGATCTGCGGGTTGGACATTAAAAAAAAAAGACCAAAATGGACAGACGGACAGACAGGCTTAGATTCAGAAAATGTGTTCAAATCGATGGGTATAAGTAAAATTGGATCCACAAACTTGATATAGCTTTGTGCCACATGTGGTGTAGGGTATAAAAAGCGACAATGTTTCAATGTAAGCTTAGCTTTCTATCCCCAAGCATTGCTTTAGTGTGCTCTAGTGTTCTCTTGCTTATTATAACCATTAAAACAAAGTTTAATTAAATGAATTACATAGTGTCAATATTTTTCCCAAAGGTGTTATCATTTTATATAAATTTTAGCCATGTGCTGTTTTAAATTGTTTATGCATATCATACTTTTTTCTTTTTCATTATTTTAAATTCGATTCTCCTTTAGGGAATTGAAATAAAATTTAATTTGCTTTGCTTCAACTTCAAGATCATGTGCCAGATTCTTGTTTTTTTTTTTGTTTACCACATAATAAACACTTGACCATGGAAACGATAATAACTTAATGACCACAATTAATGTACGTATCAATAACCTATTTATGGTTAAATGATTTATAACTGAACCTAATTGCTTGATTCATGTTTATGGCCGAGACCATTCTCGAGAGAGTGGTTTTTATACACACACACACTCTTACTTATAGTATCGTATGTATGCAAATATAAAAATGCCCTTGATTTTTATCTAACAATGATTTCCATTAAAGCGTATCCATAAATTGGCATTTATAACAACTGCCTGCTCCTTCAATACAATTGCTTTTGGTTCAATGGTTCAATATCCCAAACGTGGCGAGTTCATGTAACTTGTAAGTCTATATGCAAACAAATAATAACGAATTGCGTCATATGATCGAATAAAGTATACAATGAGATATAATTGCAAACATATGTCGATAAGTTGTTATTATTATGAAGCCAGCGGTAGCTGCTTGGCTTTAATTTGTTGTAAGTAATGATAATATCAAAAATAATATCAAAAGCAAAACAGATGTTTTCCGCCTAATGATAATAATGCAACAATTGTTTACAAAACTGTTAAAAGGAAAATAAATAAGAAAACGATTGTATGTATAATCGGCTCGTGGCCGTTGTTTTCTTTTTTTTTTCTCATTACTTTTGATTTCAATTGTGGGCGTACGAAAAGACCGAACAAACCCATTCTCAGAAATATTCGAACGTAAGTTTATTGACGAAAATTTTTATTTCTTGATCCGTTTATTAAGAATCGGTGTATATCATTTCGTCTAAGCGTTTGCAAGACCTGGAGGGAGGTATCAGAACCGTCATATGGTGTATCAGTCCCAAACTCAAAACCGATTTATGCCTACCGATCTGTTCAATGTCGGTGATAAACGTTCTCCCGTTCAATAAGGGGCTTAAAAAATGGCGCAAAGATCGGAAGTTTTTGGACGCAGGTTGGTATTGAAATTAACCCAAATCGGTCAAAGGACATGGCCACTGGATATTATAACATGAGACGGCCTCTGTTCTCAAATGTAAAAAAAAGTTGATTTTTTGCTCTTTAGTTACAAAGCACAGCAGATACAACGATAAAGATTTCCATATATATTGTAAGAGTGGTCCTGCAGAATCCATGAAAAAAGGGGAAGAATAGACCACGCCTACTCAATATTATAGAATATTAAGTTATCATTCTTTTATCGAAACATTTGCAGCACTCAGAAAGAAGTTTCAGAAACCGTGTAAAGTTTACATTTTATTCATGGGTATCTGAATCGTTCTAAAAATGTTTGTCAGTCCTTCGGTGCGCCTGTCGATCTGTCTGTTAATTACTGTAGTAGACGCATTCATGATCTCGCAAAATATTTGAAAAAACATTGGTAGTCATTGTATGCCGGTTGAAATTGTAAATAGGTCCTTATAATGTACTGTGGGCGAGTCCTTTTTTCGGTTGAGCCCATACCGGTTTTGCGGGGGTTTTGCTTATAAACTGCAACAGCGAGGTGATAAAAACTTGAACTTTTATTCTACAAAACAATTGAGAAGGTTGTAATTGGGCAATGCCGGCCAGTAAATACCCTACACCACTTCTTCTAAAACAGTTATTCACTTGTTTTGGTAATAATACACCAAATGGTTACACATTATTTTCATACAAAGGCATACTTTTCATGAAAGCCCAAAAAATAGATCTACGGGGTCTAATTTCGGTATGATTGATTTCTATATCAATTTACTGTTATGAACTAATTTTCAGCAAGAAATATTAAAAGTTACACTTTCTTACAATATAAAGATTCACTGTTCGTAGGAACCGTTATATAATAGAGGGTTCAAAAATTTGCCCCAGTCGAATCCGATTTTTCACACCAATTTAGAATTTCCAATTACTATTATAAAACCGGATTTTGCCGAGGAGTTGTGAAAATTGCAATTTTTCTCCGTATAACGACTTTTCAACACAGGACATTGTATGGAGAGGGCTCGGAAAAGTGGACTGATCCGAGCCATTTTCGTCCTTGAATCAAGGCTTATCAGTGTAACAAATTACATCAAACTATCTCAAAAGTTGCGAACACGAAATACATAGACAGGCATCAGATGGACTGACAGGCAGACAAGCAAGCTTAGGTATAATAAAAGACGCGTCTACCTGAGAGCCCTTCTGTGTATTAGATACATCCGTACAAACTTAATTTACCCTATACTGGAAGTGGTGCAGGGTATAAAACCCCTACCCTTTTAAAGAATTTTACAAGCAAACCACAGATGAAACTTCCAATCGGTTGCAAATTGAGACTGAAATTGAAATAAGCTCAGCGCCAAGCTAATGGTTTCGAGAAGAATGTATGTATTGCGGTGACTGTCAAAATCGTTTAAGTAACATGTCCGCCTTTTTGAACTAATAAAGTTTAAATTTCAATTTCAATTGCATTATTTTTCTTCCACTCGAACTAATACTTCTACTAAGATATTCATAAAGTTCCGCAATTTGTTTAGACTACAACGATTTAAGTAAATGAAATATGTAAATAATTTTCTTTTGTTTTCTTTTTTTTTTTTTTCTAATTCTTGACTTAGACAATTTTCATAAATATTGGATATAAATATACAGAGTTGTTTTTATTTTACTTACCACACCAATTGGTATCAACAAACCGATTACATATAGCATCCAACTTTTTATGGTTGAATCTTTAAAGGGATGCATCAGAGACTCATCATCACAAAAGAAACCGCGTTTATATGGATCACCCCATACAAAGAACAACAATATCGGCAAACCAACTGCAAAGAAAATGCAAAAAGAAGAAAAACAAAAAAAACAAAACAATGAATAGATTTAATAAACAATTGGTTTCGGTACAGCACTAAATGCAAAAAAAAAAAAAAAAAACTCATTAAAAATAAAAAAAAACTTAGAGAACTGAGTTAAAAACATCTAAAGAGATCATAAACATTTCAAAGCAACTTCCTCATTATTCACTAAAAACACGTAATACAAAAGAAGCGGGAAAATTTATATCTAAAAAAAAAAATAAAAATAAAAATGATTTCGCATAAAACTTTATAAACAAAACTTTCTTTTATAGAAAGAGGAAACAAAATTTCAAAAAGTTTTCACAGAAATCTGTGCACGAAAACTGATTATTTAAAGTTAATGAAAATTAATTAATTATCCCATAAATCTTTTATTAATAATGAGAGAAACATCCTAAAATATTACTTAACAAGTAAGATGTTCGACTTTAACCAAATCTCTTATACCCAGCATCGTTATCTTGAAAAAGCTTAAGGACAAAGTGAAAAAGCGAAGGTCCATAGGCGGTACTATGCAGTGGACTCTGTTTACTTTTATCATTTTTATATATGTTTCGCATTTTCATGGTATGTTCATTGCAGTTTACAAGTAATTGGAAAGAAAACGCGGGTGCTCTCACTTTACGCTATTTTCGGCACAAATTTTGGTGAAGAAACGTCCACCCTATCTTGCCAGTTTAATGTTGATGTCTTCGAATTTTTTCGAATGTTTATCAAGGACACCACATAGATGGACATACGGCCATGCCCAAATCGATTTAGAATTCGAAGCTAATCAGCAATGTATATATAGTTTATAAGGCTTTCTTCTGGCTGTTGCAAAAGTCCGTCCTTCTGTGATGGTCAGAAAAAGTTTTATTTCTCATATCCCTCAGGAGAAATGCTTTATTAGACATTTAGTAAAGTGTTCGTACTTCATCTTTTTTTATTCTGAGCAGTTGAAAATTTCAAGAGAAAAAAAAATCAAGGTAAAGACAGGCGACGATTTGAGGAGGTGAATAGAAAGATTCATTTTTTGAGTATCATCACAAGCACTACTTGAACGTACGATAAATTATCGATTATTGCTCTTATCTGGTATACACTGGAGAAACCATAAGCTCTCGGGCTTATTCTTTTTAAGTCTTAATTGTAGATGCAAAAATTCACAAAAAAAGACATCTGGTTTACTAAACTCTTTACACTTTTTGACTAAATTTACGAGTCGAGAACTTTTAATTCTATATAAAGTAAAGAAAATCTCACGTTCACCGTATAACAATGCTTTGAATGTGTACGCTTTTCTAAAAGTGTGTACAAATTCTAGCAGGGTTGCATTTTTTCACCTTTGTTTCTTTTGAGGTTATGTTACTTTTTGGGTATACGTATATCAATATAAACTTCTTTTTTAAATTTGTTGAGCCGGTCACTTTCACTTATCCATTAAACGCATTTCTTTCTTCAGTTTGAGGCATAAAACCTGCGTCTTAACTCTGCATAAAATTACATGAAAAGATCGAAAAGTAGGATATACGTGGTAAAAATAACTCAAACATTTAAGGCTTTCGTTATAAAAGGATAGTGACGCAATCGTCACGCTAGTAATCGGGGTACGTCTGCCGCCTCGGATGAGATCTTAGAGACTATGGCAACACCGTCATCTCGAAGTTCTAGATGAACTCGTGTATCTCAAATGCTGTAGGATTTGAAAGTTGTTAGAACATGAAGAGAGAGAGAAAGAGCTCTTCACCAAATTGACTCGGCTGGCGACTACGGCAGGACAGTCATTGATAAACTTTGGTAATGCGGTTCTATCGAGCTTTACAGAGCATTATAGAGAGTATTTAAACTTTTTCAGGACTCGAAAGATTTACAAACAGACAGTTGTCATTCCCGAGTGTGGTGATGCAAGCCGAGCTTTATGATTCGCCTAACCTCGAACGGTGAATCTACAACTTTTATGACTTGGAAAGTTTTTTTATGAAAAACGATCATGGGTGAATTCAATCTTGTAGAGGCCGCAGCGGGCTGGATGTTAGTGAAGGCTCGCCAAACTTTGACTATGATCTCTCAAATTATAGGCCTTAGAACAAGGCATTCATAATTAAATTCGCCCGAAATCTTGAAATCGGTAAGGTTATGATATTAGTATGCACTAGTGGTACACTTTACTAATTAGTGTAAAACAAAGTAGACTAAAAGAATATGAAGCATTTAAGAAATGTCAATTTCAACTGTTAATTACTTGGAATTACATGCCAAAACTCTTTAATATTAAAAAACAATAAAACAAATGACGGATTAAAATTTAATTCCATTTAATTATCTCATTAAATGCAACAATAATTTGCAAACTTAGTTAATATTTATAATAATAACATACAAATGCTGACGGATTCTAGTCAAATTTTTTGAGTTAAGGCAGACAGAAAATTCATTAGCAAACAATATTTAGATGCCCCGTTAATTCCCTAAATTAAATTATCATAAAAATATTCTGGCAGTCGTCATATTTTATGCTACAATTATTTTTTCATAAACTAAGACTACATATATATATAATGAGCGCCAATAAGAACAAGACAACAGAGGAGGACTGGTAATAAAGAAAGACCTTCTTTGCTGTCTGTCTGTCTGTGTGTGTATTTTCACTGCGACAAGCATAGAAACATAAATTTCAATTATGCGTAATACCTGCAATTTTTAATCGCCTCCACCAGCCATACTACAGCCTACTAAAACATCAAGTTGGCTCGCTCCCTCGCTCGTTCATCTCCTTGCAAGTATGAAAATGTAAAACAACACTGTCGGTATATACGGAATAATAATAATTTAATGCCGCAGAAAATGTCATTTAATGCGAAAGAAAAAGTAAATGGTCTGAGGAGAAAGAAAATATAATTTTATGTTTGTTTGTTTGTTTGTTTTTTGTTTTTTTTTCTACTATTTTTTATTTCTTAACAGGAATCACTACTTTCATGGTCAATGTCTTTCGCGCGCGCGCGCGCGCCCGCCCTCTCTCGCGTTTGTTATGTTCTTATGTGTGTGCATGCTTTTCAGTTGTCGTGATAGGCAATTTGAAGCATGTATTTATGACTGCACTTGTATAAGCAAATAGAACTCATTAGCATAATGCGAGTATTGTCTTCTTCTATAGAGTGAAATAATTCTTAGGATTTATTGTGCAAAGACCTGAAGAGTGTGTTAATTTGTTTTATTGTTCAAAAAAAAAGAAGAAGAAGAGTTCTTATAAAGACTCTATAAAGACTCTATAAAGAATGCTAAAAATACAAACAACAACAACCACAAAAAAAAAAAAAAGAATTCTATAGAAAAATTATTTGTTGTGAAACACACATTCAACAAACACTTTTTTAAGAAGAAATTTTTTTGTTGGAATTTTAATCCAAAAACATTTCCGCATATTTTTTTAGGGAGACGAATATTTCACATCCGCCACTTTGAATCATTGTAAAGCAAAGTTTTATTAACTGTGAACGTGTCAGTTAGTTAGTCTTTTAGCTACACAACGCTCTGCATACAATGTTAGGCTGTGAAAAAAATTCGTAGCATTTTTCGTGATCGGTGGACGTAAAGCCAATAACAGATTAGATACATTTTTAATGATTCGTCAAAACTTGGAAGACTTTAGTTGCGACATTCTGAGGTATCCAGTTTAGGCCTTGCCTGGTTCGCTTACCTTTTATTCTTGTATCTGCAGAGTTCTAGAGTTCACTTCGGGGGAGACCTATGAATATTACTTGGTTTAGCTTTGCACTTAGAAGACCCGGAAATTCAGTAATGATGGCATTACAACTGTTCTGCTAATACCACCCAGCTTAAGACCTATATCTGATTAGGTTTGATTGAGACCACGTCAGGTATTTTTCCAAATTGCCTTCAATGCGTTTAGCTGAAAGCGTAAAACTTAAATTTCAATATTTGCGAAAAGCAAGAAAAGCTTAGACTTAGTCTTCGTGAGGTCCCTGATAGGCTTCTTGAGGCGTAATAGAATTAAACAAAGCATAAAGATTGCCAAGTATGTTGGTTATTATGACTGCCGCATAGATAAGTTGATATGAGTCGTGACTATCAAGTCGGCATTCGTGAGTTGAAACCTCAAGCAATCCGTATCGCGACCTAAGAAGATTGTACTCGCTCGTGTCCCCAGCGCTCTAGCTTTAGGATCCTTACGAATTCCGCCACCTTCTTAGATTCGGAACGTCACACAGTGTTCGGCCTCTCACTTCATGTGAAATAAAAAAACAATGAAACAACGGACTCTGCCAAGTCGTTTTCTCTCAAGACCTTCTCATTCCAAATTCATAATATGTATTCTTATAAGAAATTTAAGAAAATATCAAGACTCTAAAGATAAATACGAATTTAACTAGCAAAGACACCTACCATCTCCCTAATAGAGCTCTGTAAACCTCCTAATTTCAATCGGTTTCGCTTGTTTGAAAGGGATTTTCATATACATTCACATGGCATAGACGAAGATCGGGGATATTTTTTGGTTTGGGCGCAAAGGATTTGGCCATTGTCGCTTAGTCGGTAAATGTTAAAAAGAAAATTTTTTAAAAATCTGGTAAACATATTTCTGGAAAGCCAAACTTGAATTTGTTTAGCTTGTTTGAAAGGTATTCGTATGTAGATTCATTAAGTAACCACTAAAATACTTTACGTTTTCTAATTTGGACGGAGGAGGCTTCCAAACCCAAGTATATCTTAATCCTGTTAGGGAGATGGTAGGTGTCTTTGCTAGTTAAATTTCGTATTCATCTTGATACCTTTGAAAATATCAATGCCATTGTTTTTAAGGTCGGTTGTGGTTTATTCCAATTTGCTATTCCATAGACTTACTGAAGTCAAATTTTTTAACACTTCTTTATTGTGTCATTAAAAATATGTGTAGATTTTTATAGAGTTTATCTTGAACTCGAAATGTGTAGGCAATCATTGTATGCGTTCAGCATATCATATTTGCTTTATGATTTCATTAATTCTTTTCTTCATAAAGCGTTTTTTTATTGCAGAAAACATTTTTATTATTGTAATAAATACTGCTTAAGTGAGGGTTTGTAAACTTCTTTAATTGCTTTTGTAGTACCAAGAAATCTTATAAAAATTGATTAGAAGAGAATTCTTTCAAAACCCGCTATACAATTATCATAAGTTATTATATGAAATACTTTTTGATTTCCACTCATCTAGTAAAAGTAACCATTCTAGGACCTATTGAAAGTAGTTGTTAATGCACAATAGTGCCTTCTTGAAGTTACGTCTCAGTTGTTGTTGTTGTCGAATCCCAACAATATGTCGTTAAAAAGTAACTATCTTTCAGTTCAAGCTCTCGAACATTACCGAGTTCAATAAACACTATACTATGCATCCAGTTCTCTTTTTACACGCATTTTTTTTACACGAATTTGATTTAACACGAGTTCAAAAGAAAAAAAAATTCTTTTTTTACACGAATTATTTTGTTTTAACACGATTTTATATTTATGAATTTCAGATATAATTCCCTTTTTCCAAAGTAGGTGTAAGCACGAAATAGATTAAGTGAACTCTAACAAGAACTTTTTAATATTGTTTACACGACTTTTTTTTACACGTATTTTTTGGGAACGTATCTATCGTGTAAAAAGAGAATTAGGTGTGCATCGGAAAATGACGAACATTCTTACTTGATTTACGTATATATATATATGTACCCTATACGTTTATCTTATTTAATTAACAAAAACTTATCCTTTTGTAGCAGCAGAGAGTATCCAAAATTCGGTCTTGTGTCGCGTTGTGTTTACGTTTATTACTTGAATGCTTATAAGCAAGAAAATTTATTCTATTAATTTCCTTTCTTCTTATATAGCTACCGTTTGATTGCTTAGAGGGCCCAGCCTAACAAACCATAATTTAAGTTAAGACAGATATGAAAGAAATAAAATTCTTGACCATACATTTTTTTTATGTTCAAATGCTTTAAATGTACAAATGTTTTGGATTATTTATGATCATGGGGAAATTTATGATTACGCCATAAAATGAAGTTCATTTTATGATGATAAATTTCGTATAGAGATTGTCCAATGCAGGCATGAAAGATAAATTTACTTGGCAAAGGGAGTTGGGATCGTTAAAAACCTCACCACCACCACCCTGTGGTGAAGTAAGAAAAAAGGAAAAAAACAGAAGCTTTTAAATTAAAGTCGTTTTTATTTTTATTTTCATTTTTTTTTTTGCTGATAGCAAAACACAATAAACATGAAAAAAAAAAATCATTTTTTCTTTGTCTTCTTTATTTTTTATATCTCTCTCGCTTGAAAGTCATTTCCTAAGAAGTCTGTTTACTAGCAAAGCTAGCAGTCTAAAGTATCTTTCAGTATAATCACCGTGCCTGACTTAAATCAATCAGAAATCACATCTTTGTTTATCTGTTCTACCTTTAGTTGCACATCATTACCGCAAAAGAAGCCTTTATGGCCATAACATCATTACCTTGGATGTTTTCAGAAAAAGTAGAAAAAAAGGAAAAAAAACAACAACAATAAAAACAAAACAAAAAGAATGAAAAGATTTTTGCAATACTTTTGGCTTCTTTCAACGATTCTTCTCAGGTTGCTGACGTAGCTGAAATCATGAGCGCACCGCACCGCACCGCACCGCACCGTACCGCATCGCACCGCACTTATGTATAAATGTATTCTCGACCAATCTTGCCCATTGTCTAGCATTTGGTTAGGTATTGTTTTTCTTCTTGTTGTTGTTGTTCTCTTAGTATTGATGACAATCACTTGCTATAAAAGGCCATGACATGGCATACCAATCGTTTGTGTAGGCAAGACACCTATGATTGCTGATTATATGCGTAATTTAACCTTGCTAGAGACTATGAACTTGCAATGACTAAAGAACAACCAACCAACCAACTAACCAACCAACCAAACAACCAACCAAGGAACAAGCATAACTTAAGCATAATAAGGTAGAAAACATGCAGAAAAAAGAAGAGATTGTAGAATGACAGCTCTACTGATTATTAGCAAAAATTCATTGAATTTTTTGGCAAAAGAGAAAAAGATAAAAAAAAAAAAAAAAAATTTACAAAGAAAAATTCAATTTATTCTTTAGCTATAGCTATGATGCAGTACTAGTTACTTAAGGGGAATAATCAAGGCCACAAAGGAGTAAACTTAAGAATTTTTCTAGGAAAGATGAAAAAATTTTTTTATGCAACGCAGAACGATGGGAACATACTAGATTTTTCATTCTGACTATTAAACTAAATGCTCATGGTCTGTCCGTCCGTCCGTTTTTGTGTTATAATGTTACTGATATTAACGGCACAAACGTTATTTTTACATTCTAAATCGGCAAAAATGATAATCATCCAGCGACAAATGCGTCCTGGCCAGGCTCAAAATTATAGCTTATAGTAGATAGTTATTTAAAACTTACTCTAAAACATAAACATTTTGTAGAAATTTTTATCAAAACCTCCAAGGATCTTGCATTGATTTAATCGCGGACGGCCAATTCTCCATCCGTTCGCTCTCATTTGACCGAACTGTTAGTCTAATTGAGATATAAACTTAAAACTGTGCATAAGGATCTTAATTTCTCCCGTTAAATAAGGAACAAAAATAGGTCTGAACCGACCAAATACAAGTCTGACTTAGCTGAAAATCTAACAAAACTTAAAAAAAACAACCATTTCGGTTGCGTATGCATAAATCAAATGACTTTATTTTCTCGAATTTTTATACCTTACATTACTGCGCGGAAGCAAAAGGACTTGTGATAGACTGACTCTCTTTTCATTATACTGATCAGAAGACTCTCTTTTCATTAAACTGATTTAGAATTAGTTTCTGATCAATTCAGAACCAGTTTCTGAATCGATCTAAGCTTGTCTGTCCGTCCTTACCTCTGATTTTCAGCCTGCTGGTCACAAATTTTGGATCATTTTTATGAAATTTAATACACCGACATGTTTTGCCCTAGGAGCAAAAGCTATTGAAAATGGTTCCGATCGGACTACTTTTTTGATCACTCTCCATATATAGTCTCGTTTTGAGAAGTTATATGAATAACTGCATTACACGAAGTGGCGTGGGTATTTAATGTCAGGCCGTTTCCCTCTATAGTGCTTTTACTCCTATTGATATAAAAGGTAATAATGTGTGCAAATCAATCCAAGCATAGTAAGCACCGTGTGTTTATATACATTCGGAGGCTGTTTGTTTGGTTGGGTCTGCGGCTGTTCGTGTTAGATCCAACTCTTATTGACTACTGACACTACGTCCAAAGTCGCTATATGCTAGCATCTAATTTAAACAGTGCCGACAAGAACAAGAATGTTTTCATAATAGTTCCGAATAAAATTTCGAATTGTAAGTAGGGCTTTAGTTAGAAGATAGAAACATAGATAGATAGAAACATAAAATAAGTGGAAAAAAAATCTTACCTCAAATTTTCCCCATCAAGGACTCTATACGCACATACACACAGACACACTCACACACACATTCAATTTATGACTCTATACACATATACACACACACTCACACACGCATTCATTTCACGTATACATGTTATAGATAAAAGCTAAAAAAAAAAAAAAAAAAATTTATTCGAATTGTTGTTGAGTCAATATTTAGTTTCGTCATTTCATTCAAGACAAAAAAAAAAAAAAAAAAAAAAAAAATTTAAAACTTCTTTAAAACGAGCGGGAGCGAACGTCATCTAAATGATTCCTTCACTAATATAAGAAAAACATTACCGTTATTAAAGTGCCTTATATCTTAGGCTGGTCTTAAGACTAAAGAAGAAAATTAAAAAAAAAACTTTCTTGCTTGTTTTTAGACACTACACTGCAATCTTACCCCGTAACATTGTTTAGCTTCATCTAGACGTCTCTTTTGATTTTCAAAAAGAAAAAGAAGGCGAAACAAAAAAAAAAAAAATTGCTTCTCTAAACAAATGTTCCTTTGAAGTTGCTTTAACGGTTGTGAGTAATTTTTTGCCGCCATACGAAGAAACTGATAAATACGCAAGATATGTCTATTCATACCTTGTACAGGCATTATTTGTCTATGCTCTCATACGTATAAAGCAACAAATAATATGAAAAATTTATTTCACTTGTTTGCAATGGGGAATCGTTGATGCGATAATGCCAAGCAAAAAAGATATATACATATATATAAGAAAAATTTTTTAAGTTATTTTTTTTTTTTTACTTTTGAAAAATATTAAAAATATATCTAAACTATGAAAATTTTTATAAAATAAATATAAATAAAATTTATATACGAAACTACTTGAAAATGCTTTCAAAGCATTCTTATTTAGCTAAGCAATTAACTAAGGAACGTGTTTAAAAATCATTTAAAAAGTGAAGCGAATGTATGCACAAAAATGTTGGCTTTTTAAACGCACCGACTAACCTAGAAAGAAAAAAAAAATATTCACTTTTTTACACAATCATTCATTCATTATATTGCTGTAGCTTTTATTTGCAATAATGATTTAAAAAATTTTATACTCTACAGCACCTTCTTCCGAATGTCCCTCAGTAAACTGACTATTTGTTCTTACTAAGCAAGGTTTTTGTGCTTTATAATGTCGAGAAATTCTCGTAGAAATTCTTTTTAAAGGCAAGAGCTATCGCATAATCCTTAGCGCAACTTGATCGTACTTGCTCATAGCTAAAGTGAGTGCTTTATCGACAAAACCACTAAGCCTCTGCCACTGTCTATCTCTTTCTCTTTGCCCTTTCTGACCATCTCCGTCCCACACGCCTAGGACACATTCCTGAAGCTTAATACGACTGAATGTTGTGCAGGTGTCCTTCGCTTAATATGGCACACGTAAACTACGATCTCGATACAATTCGATGGAACAATTATAACACAGTTTCGATGCAACACGATTACAAAAAATCGTACATATATATTTTCTTCAAATGATCTTTGCTCTCGTTTTCATTTTATCGTTAACAAGAGGAGCTTCATAACAAAAACAAATAAGAACATTATAGTCGGGGAAGGCCGACCATCAAATACCTTATACCACATTGTATAACACATTCTTATTTTTATGATAGAACACAAAAACTATAGCTCGTTTCTATATGAAAGCATATTTTTCAAGTGTGTATTTATGGCGAAGCGAGCCCAAAAAGTAACCTAATGCAATGCAAATGTAATTCTTACAGAGGACAGGATCCAAAAATAGACGTAGATGGTCCAAATTTTGTAGAGTTCATTTGTGTATGAAATTACTATTGTGGGTCAATTTTCATCACCACATACTAAAATTTCGACTTATCTGCTCCATAAAGGATCAATTTTCATGAAAATCCCTACTAGGATAGGTTCCAAGAAGAAGGGCAAACTGGTCCAAATATGGTGCAATTAATTTTTTTATGTTAAATTACTACTACGATATAAATTTAATTTGAAAGTTGTAACTTTTTGCCTTATGAACTTCAGTTTTCAATATATAAGAGGAGATTAAAAAATTTCCCCAGCCGGTCCAAAGTTTTCGTACTAATTTAGAATGACGAAATATTATTACATAGCCGCCTTTGGTGAGAAATTTGGAAAATTGCAATTTTTTCCATATAACGGCTTTTCAAAATACGGCGTGAAGTGGTCGAAAAAGTGGGTCGATCCAAACTATTTTCAATAGCGTTTGTCCTTGCGTCAAAACACGTCACTGTCCCAAATTTTATCAAAATAACTCAGAAATTGCGAGCTGCAGCGTGAGCACAAATTTACATGGTCAATCATCAGACGGACAGACAAGCTTAGATCAATTTCAATAATGATTCTGAATCGATCGGTTAATCTATCTTAAGTTCTTCTGCCGCACGGCCGCACTAACTTAACGTACCCTACCACCAGTGGCGTAGATTATAAAAATTAACTGTAGCAAATTTGGACCATCTCGGCCTTTTTTTTAGATCCTACCCTATATAAAGGTTTTCATGAAAATTTTTGTCTTTTAGAGCGGAAAAGTTTTGTTACATTATGATGAAAATTGACCCACGATCGTAATTTGACATAAAAATTAACTGTGCTGAATTTTAAGCATGTACATCAATTTTTGAACACACAACCATGGGCACAACCATTCTTACGGAAACTAAGCCTTTATTTTTAATAATCAGTTCCATAAGAACAAGATACTATTTTTGTGTTCTATGATAAAAATAAAAATTGTGTTAAACAAAGTGGTATATTGTATTCAACAGTCGGCCTAGACCGACTATAACGTTTTCACTATTTACCTAAGCCTAAATTGTGTTATTGTGTATGATATTTTAATTTAAATAAAAAAATTAATACAGTTTCGAGATAGCACGGTAGGAATTAATCGTGTTAAGCGCGGGGACACCTACATATTTTTGCTCAATCACATGACTAACAGGAGGTATCCGAGTTCACATCCGAGTTTATTATACATTTGATCAACATTTCAACTATTGCCTCGAAGCCTAAGGAGTACGTTTTTTTACTGGCTTGTGGAGTATAAAATGGGAAAGTCTTGTGTGTAGCATATGTGTTATTATTTTCCTTTCAATAAAATTTACTTTCTTAATTTTATGTTAAGTGAATTCATAGATCACACGAATACATAGCCACATGTCGATATATATATTACTGTTCAGCGAAAGTTACTGTTCTCTCTAGAGAACTTTTTAATAAGTTGTGCAAACAAGTGAGCAAACAAAATCTGGAAACGTTTATTATATTAATTAAAAAAAAAAAAATAAAAAAAAATTAATAATAAAAGCAAGTTCGTTGCGACGTAAAAAGCTTGTTTTATTTGTTCTTATAAAGATACTGTACTTTGAATAAATATTTTTTTTTTAACTTAAAGTTCAATTTTTTTAATGGCAAATTCCATTATTATTAATTCCATAATTTCCTCTAATGAAATTATAATAGCTTCACAGTTCCCTTTGTCGTGAACATTTATTGCTGCTATAAAGCAAATTCCATAGAGATATGGAAGAAATTGTTAGTTCAGTAACAAAATTGCGCTCAGCTTTCTATTACGAATTAATTGCATTACATTGGATACCGTGAGCAGCTCTCGTTTTAGAAATATTTTTTCTATGGGATTTAGCATTGGCAAGTATGGCCAAAACAAGATAAGAGTATCAACCAATCGCTTATTAAGCACTTTCTGCATTTTTTTGGAACAATTGGTCTTTAATAGAAGAAGAAAATTTCCATGCTCTACTATATGGAGGAAGTACGGTTGATTTTTCCTATTTTCAAGATAAAAGTTTTTATCGAATAACTGCGGCGTGTCCTTGGAAAAGTTGAAGGCACTTTCAAATTCCTTTGAAAATTTTTTAGGCGATATCTTCATCTTCACCAAGGGCAGAATGTTAAATCTAGATACTGCACGGTTGGGTAGACGTATATATACTTTGACAAAATGAATATACTGCCCTTCGAGGATGGGTATAATAAAACGTAAATGTGTGACAAGAAATTTCGAGAGTCGCCGTTTGAGGAGCAGCAATTTTCAAAAATAAGTAAAAGCATTGGCTTGGGCCGCGATCCACTTTTAAATACCTCACATCACCCTACCGTTATTCACGCAAGGACTTTTCAAAATAAGGCAATATATGTGAAGTGGTCGAAAAGCTGATCCGACTCGAAACATTTTCAAGAACGCTCGTCCCACGCCAGTGTACCAAATTTCAGCAAAATATTTCGGAGCACAAAAAAACAAGATGGACAGACGGCCAGACAAATTTCAAACTTAGGTATAGTTACTGTTGGATCTATCTCAAATCCTTCTGGATGTTGCGGACACATGAAGAAACTTAATAAACCTTTGCACTATTAGTGGTTTAGGGTTTAGGTTTAGTATAACGGATTTTCTTTTAGAGACGCAAACCAGGTGCCAGTTCCGGAAATTATTGACTGATATGTTGTCCGTGTTCTCTACTTCAAGGTTTTCCCTTAACATGACTAACTCGCCAAGGAATTCTACACTGGTCGAGAATGTCTACGCTTTCAGTGGGTATTTCCGCTTAATAAAATGGACAAAGTTAATGCAACTCCATGCCAGTGAGCACAGCACAATAGTGTATTAAAAATTATTGCAGAAAAATTTATTTTTTACTTTTTAAAATAATTATATTTTTTTGTTTTGTTTTCATTTAGAAAAAATTCTATCAGATAACCGCTAGAAAATGATTTCGATGCAACCGCCATCGCGAGTAAACGCATATATTTTTATGTTTCTCTAATAAGTGCCGTACACACAAGTATTATTTTTAATGCACACACCTGCATTTATTTAAAAAACAAATGTTTACGATTACAATTTGTTAAAAATATAAATCAAACGGTTGGTTGCAATTTTAAACAAAAACAAAAAAACAAAAAAAAAACCGTGAATGTGTATATGACCATGTGTTTGAGCGATTAATAGGCCTCAACGTAGAAAAAGTGGGTCTCATAACTTAAACGAAAATTTATTATCTATTTAAACATTTATTGTTTACCTTTAAATCTATAAACAAAGAGACAAACAATGTAATATAAAATAAAATTAAAAAAATAAAAAAAAAACGAAAAAAAAACAAACAAACTACACTTAAAATAAAATTTAATGAGATGACATGTTAAAGCGAATTTAAATGCGTTTTATTGCTACCGCATACCGCACAGAAGTTGCTGCTTGGCTTTCATGATTGCAGATATAACTTGTTTTTCTATATACCCATCACCGAAGGATGAGAGGTATATTCATTACGTCAAAACGCTTGCACCACCCACATGAAGAGATCGCAGAAAGTCTATGTATTCTTGACCAGCATCGAATTCTGAATCGACTTAAGCATCATCTCATCTGTCCGGCTGTGCAGTGTCTGTTGTAAGCATTCTAAATCCGAGAATGTCACGACTAATTCTTGGCTATTAGTTATTGCATAACTAAACATTACACCTATTTGCACCCACCACCGCAAGGTGGGGGGTACACCCATTTTGTTTTTTTTCCAAACTATATGTAAAATCGAAAAGAAAACTTCGGAGACTATCTATATAAAGTATACATATTTTTGATCAGCCGTGAAATACTAGGTTGATTTAGCTATGTCCGTCCGTCTGTGTGTCTGTATGGTGTGTGTTGTTGGCACTCTCCTGGTCACAAAAATGAATTTACCGGCTTCAAATTTGGCAGAAACATTGAAAGTTTTTGAATGCAGGTTGGTATTGAAAATAGGCCAAATCGGTCGAAGGAAACGTCCGCGGTACCACGTCAACTGAAAACACCACTGTTTTTGAAAAAGGAAAAAAACGATTGTTTTGCTCATTGCTCGCAGACCGCGGTAGATAAACCTATAAAAATTTGAACATAGGAGAGAAGCTATTGTACATCTACAGAAATCGAAAGAAATTGCCACGCCTAAAATATTTTAATACATCAAAAGAATTATATTTTTTGGTTAAAACCTGACCAGCTCGCACAGGAAATCTTCAAAATCCCATAAAGCATATGCATTTTTGACCAATGTCAATTCGGAGAGCATCTAAACCTGCCCGTTTGTCCATTCGTCCGTCCCTTCAACAGTATAGTATCTGTGGCAAGTATTTTCTTAATAATAAGACTTTGAAATCTGCCCAAACCTGTGAAAGGACACGCCTGCTATGCAATAACAAATGGCAGCAAATTCAATCAGAAGGAATATTGGCCTTACGACATTTTACGCTCTTGTCATAATAAATAATAGCAAGACTCTCCTTTGTTACTCCGTCATTTGGCATATGATTCTTTTTAACATATGTACTGTATACGTAACAGTGTTGCTATATAACAATTATTTATTGCTAAATGATTGTAATAGATGGACATATGGACAAACATTAATGCAGCACTTCGCACTGATCTACAATGCATATCGTTTTATGTTTCTATATTAGTTTCCGGTAATGGATCAATTTGTTTTTTGTTTTTTGTTTAATCTTTTTTTAAAATAATGTTGATGAGTGCAAAAGCTTCGATCCGAATATAACTTTCCTGGTTGTTGTTCTTTATTTATGAAAATTACTTATAAAAAGCACTTACACTTCTGAACAACCCCATGTCTTCGAGATAATTTCGCAGAAGAAGAAGAAAGGCGTCGACGAGTCAACCGATAAACGTATAACAATTTCTATTAAATGTGACAAATGACGTACAAAACATCACAAGTCATAAATCAAGAAAGAAACACACCCACCAAAATAGAACAGAAAAACGACACAACACAACATAACTATGCAGAAGAGATAATCAAGTGGTCAACCCACACACATACACTAAAAAAATATCTATGAATTATAATTTTTTTTTTTTTTTTTTGCTTTCCATTCTAAAGAAAGAGAATGAAAATATGAAGTATTTTTAGAAATGCAAGAGAAGCGCCAGAAGTTCTATGCCTGTCATGTAATGATAAAAAATGTTTCTTCTGACATAATTCACTTTCAAGGAATTTGTAGACAAATCGCATACTAATTTGCTTAGTTTCCAATAAAAACAAAACAAAAAAAGCCGTTTAATAAAAATCAATATTTGAAATTTTAAAGTAAATGATTTTTGAATTATTTTGGGTCTGCCAAAGAGCGGGTCAAAGGAGATGCGCATAAAACTCTCTACACTCTAGCAGTTCGATTGCAAACATCATCGTTTTCTCTAGAGTTCAAATCCAGTAGAAAATAAATTCGTTTTTCATACACAAAAATACAAAAAAAAAAAAAGGTGAACTGAACTAAATTTGAAATTTTGTTTTTAGGGTCCCTCCCTCTATGCGCAAAGCGGAAACAGTCGATTGAGTTTAAAACACAATGCAAAAAACACAAAAGTGTTAAATACAAGAGATTTTTTAAATAAATACTTATTTATTAAATGCACTGAGAAAATTTATTACATTATTTAACGAAAAAGACAAAAATTCTTACGAGAATTGTTTTGAAAAAATCAAAACCACACATGTATGACAAATTTTCTAATAACTATATAGATATCATATATAGAGGAGATTGTTGCTTGAACTCTATCGATTAGTTTTTATCGCAAATGGCATCGTATTTATTTGTTTTCATAATTTGCAAAAATTTTTTATAAAGATTTGGCAGCACTTTGCACAGCAACTAAAAATTCGATTTACAAGCTGGGCTTTGTTCATACATAACCACGCGCTTTTTGATCTGGACAAGGAGAGGAAAAGATTAATAAAGCTCTTAAGCTGAGAAGCTTTTGGTAGTTTAGGTTACCGAATGTCCTAGTAGACCAGAAGCGCGTTTATCAGGTCGGCATACCTGGATTCTATTCCCAATATTTTCATTATGATTGGTGTGTGGTTGCAACTGCAATGAGTGACCGATTGGTAAAGACATGAGGAGCCTTGCCGATCGGGCATAAGTTTCCAAATTAGCGAATGAGCGTTATATCTCTTCCCTCACTTTTCTCACGCTGTTCATTACCGTGTTTATGCACATATAGAGGCTACAGGTCATAAAAAGACAGGCAAAATCTTGTTTTCTTTATTGCTTTTTACAAAAAAAATGCAGGGACTAATATGGAGAATTTTCGAATATCGGATAAAAGTCGGGCCCGGGTTAATTTTTCTGGATGGACGAATGTGATTGAATCCATTCCTTTATCTTGACTAATGAAAAGTGCACATAATTTTTATCCTAATGCTTTGCGGTGGGTAACCAAGGTTTTGCTAAATCTAATACACCCCCAACAGATGATTTTAAAAAATCAGGGAATAACAATATGCTGATAATTAAAGAACAACATTGTAGCGTTTGAGTCAAAATTCTGCAAAAATTCGCTGTATTTTAAAATATTCCTTCGACCAGAGTACTAACATCTCGCATGCTTACCAAATACTTCGTGGCATTTATAGTGAAAATGCTTTATCAATATCAGTAGCGTGAAATTAACTTGCTCTGAAATTTTCGATATCAAAGACATGTCACGCTCTAGCCGAAGAATTGTTGTTGAAGTGGGTTGAAATTTTTCAAAAAGATTGGAAAGATCAGGTATTTATTATTAGTTTAGAGCCCTCTTAAGTTGAATGTACTGAGGTTACTTTGTAGACATAACTTGACTGGCGGAGTATAAAGATCGCGAATGGAACAGTTTTTTTAAGTTTAATCGATTGCAACGCCTGCCTTCAAGTCAAGTCAAGTATGCCGTTATAACGAATCCTTTTTCATGATTGAATAACTGAAGACGTAAACACTAGCTTCTTAGTTAAGCCGGAGGACTGATTGTTAAATCTACTCATATCCCCGCCAATAATATCCTGCCTTTTGTAACACTCATGTGTATACATATAAGGTTTGACTTAGCAGAAGTATTCTTGATTGGTGAGAGTGAGAGAAGACAATTTGACTATGTCCGTCGGTCTGTCTACTAAATTGCTTATTATACTTTATTATTATGTCCGCTGGCTGAAAAATTAATATAAAAGACTACAACCTGAGGTGTACACGCTTAGTTGGTAGGCGTGGACTAAGGTTGTAAATGGATGTAATCTGCCTACCATTGCCATCTATTTACTTAGAACATATAAAAATTATTGTTAAACTTGCAGCAAACTTTCATTAAAGCCATCTAAATGTGTAACGCAAAAATGGACTTAATAATCCGTAGGGGTGTAGCAGCAAGCAAAAAAACTTAATATTAATATAAAATTCGGGAAAATAGTTCTTAAAGATATGCTGACATTTAAGTTATTGCAAAAATCATTCTGACAGGCCCATGACAGTTAAAAAGATTATTGGGTATGAAATAAAATAATTTTTCTTTTATATAAGGAATAAACTTGTTGTAATCTCACGATCGTTGTGGGTCGATCAGTTTAAATCATAACGTTTTGCTGCCCGTCATCAATGATATTTGGCCCACCAGAACGCGGTAAAGGATCTTTCACTGAAAGTCTCCAGAACGAAATTTCGCAAACGAATTCTTACAAGTGCTTTCTGCTGCAGCATTAGTTCCATACGCAGCACATAGCAGCTCTTTTAGCCGCTTTCAAATGAAGGCTCTTATATCATTTTAATCTTTCACGTTTTAATTGCGGCTCATTGAAAGGGTTTTACAAAATAAACATACTCTGCTTACCCTTAACCCTAATTATCTGTCTAGCTACCCTAAAAAAAACTTATTTTAATCTGGTGTCGGCAAAATACGCAAGATCTTTTCGGACTACCTAATAATATTATAACGTTTATAACAAATAAGTAAAGAGAGTTTTTCTTCATCGCCTAATTGTTAAGCAACCATACAGTACTTGCTAAAAAATTGAGCAGATGACGTGAAATTAGAGGCGTGAAAATGCGTTCTTTCGAAGCACTAACACATCTCACCTGATGTAGATAAAAGTTCGCTATAAAGCAACAACGAAATTATTTGCATGCCAGAAGATGGAAAAGAGGATTTTTTAATCTCTAGCAAGTCTTACAGGCCAAAAAAGCGATATAAGAACTTCCAGTACAGTTTTTCAAAAAACTTTCTTTTTTTTTAAATTGTTCTGCATTTTTTTCTTTTTCTTCTCAAAAAATATTGAATATAATGACAACAAAGCAAAAAAACATGAAAACATGAAATATTACTTGTAAAGTTCATAAAGCAGAAGTTTTTTGAAGGAAAGAATGAAAAATTTTTGCTTTTTTTTTTCGTTAAAAATGCTTATAAGACATGTTAGGTTACATAAATTTTTATAAAAAAAAAAAAAAAAATTTTA
Source organism: Glossina pallidipes (assembly GCA_000688715.1). Lineage (NCBI taxonomy): Eukaryota > Metazoa > Arthropoda > Insecta > Diptera > Glossinidae > Glossina > Glossina pallidipes. The sequence goes on along the minus strand of KK499852.1, from coordinate 917,345 downwards.
TTAGAATTTTCTTTGTTAACGTAAGACCGCTTAATATATCTAAACGTATAAGAGTTTTTTTTTCTCCATGTACCAATAAATTCTACGGTTGTCTATGCAAACAAATTCAATTGTTATTGCTTTGCCTCCTTTATTGCTAAAGCTAAACTCGTAATATGTCAAGTTCATTTTAATAGAAAAACTTGAATGCATTATGCCATAAATTTATGTGTGCGAGTACAAAACATAAATTTATCTAAAAAGCATTTTACGCATAAATCTAAGCACCCACAACACTTATATATGTATATGTATGGATATATAAAAAAAAAATTCTTTTTTTTTTTTTTATGTTGAAATCAAATTTAACTTCACAAATAATACATAATTTATGGCACATACTCGTACATGTTTAGCTTGTAAAAAAAAAATAAAGCGGTTATGAGTTCAGCGTTACACAAACTCTAGTATCGAAGAATTTCGAAAGTTTTTTTTTTTTTTTTATATATATTTTATAGTCAGAGAATTTATTTATGAATTAATTTCTATGACTCCTCTCCTTGTTGTTGTTGTAGTAGTTTTAATTAATTCTTTAGGAAGATAAATTTAAAATCAATTCAAGTCAAGTTTGTCGTCTTCTGTATCGTTTTTCCCTACTTAAAAAACAATAACACAAAACCTACACACAATCATAATAATAATAAAATTTTTAGTTTTTATCGCACCATATAAAAAACTTAATACCATAGACAGACAAAATTTGTTTAACTCAAGCTCGACTATCTACGTAAGTAAGAACAGCTTGATATCATACAGTGGTTTATATCCATTAGCGCAATGAATTGCGAGATCGTGGAAAACTATTTAATTCTTACCATAATTACTCTAAGCATGTTACGAATCAATTTTGCAAAGTGCGTGGGTGAGAGCTTCGTTAAATGCGAGTGCGAACAAACAAATCAATATGACTGACCACTTTGGAGTGAATACTCTCGCCATCGAAAGTGGGTATAAAAAGATAGTAAGAGAGAAAGAATTCATGAGTCACAACCATCAATATCCGGCATTAGTACAGTGATCACCATATTCTATGGCAAGATTGGGAAAAGATCCATTCGTTCAAAATGTCTTATCTTACGGATCGTGTTATATTTCAAATTTTCTTTTTGCACGATTTCGTAAAATCTTTTAGGAAAATCATATTTACAGAATTCGTCAAGGGCCAAGGCCAGTCACTTGAAAGATAATCAATCGTAGGCAGGATTCATTTCTCTTGTGGAAGCACCAAAGAAAAGTCGTTTTTTTACCAAGGAAAGTGAATAACTTTTTAAAAACAAAACAAGATCTTTCATTACATACGCCCACGAGAGTCCAATTTTACTACACCATCACCACAATATATAACCCTCTAAACATGTTGTGGCCAATGCCGATGATTTTGGAACCCGCTGAAAACTTTGAGGACAAATTTGAGAACTAATTTGAAGTTCATATCGAAAAGTTCTTTAAGTCTTAATAAGAAAAAAAAGGGGAAAAAAAGTCAATTTTCGATCGATCTGCCCGGATCCCAGGAGATGGTATCTCGATCGATTAATTTTTTAACATAAGTACTTGAGAGTGACAAGAAAGCAGGGTTTTAATATTTGTTTTTCTATGGAAACTTTTTATATCGTAAATCAGATTTCAATGGAGGGTTAAACGACAGATAAGCGTAAATGGTTGAAAATGATTCTATACTCTGGCTGATCAAAAATATATATACCGTATAGTGTCCTTGTTGCTTGCATTTCTATCATTGAAAATCTCGTACGCTTCATGTCTTTTGCGTAGTGTTTTAAAAATTATGCTTACATAGCACGTTACACCCATAGTGTCATTATCTGTTTTTCGTCCTTTTTATAAAAATTGAATTCAAAAATTTATGAACCGCGCGCTTAAGCTTCTTATTACACTATTCTAACCTAATTGGAATTGTAGGACAAGTGAGATTAAAGTGACGAACAATTTTGAGTCCTTACTGTGTGCACTAAAAATACCGCATAATAGCAGGTTTGAGTGTATATGTCACCGATAAGAAGAATTGTAAATTTCAATAACACCTTAAGTGTTACAAAAGCATTACTCATAAGATCTATGTACACATAAAGAAATAATCCGCAGCATTCAAAGCGCGTTAATGTCTGATAACAAAAAAAAAAAAAGTAAAAAAAAATTATAACAATAAAATAGTTAAATATTTTCCCAACATTTATATTATGAATCATTAAAATCAACAGCAATTCAAAAAAGTATGTTTACCTTAACCGGAAGGCAAGGTTAACGTTAATTGTTTTACGTTATTTTTCATACGCGTTAACAAAAAACACTGAATACCATTCAAAAAAAAAAAAAAAAAATGCTATTAAAATCAAAAACCTGTGTGTGACCTGTGATAACTCATAGTAGATGATGATTAAAAATTTTTGATGTGCTAAAGCCAAGTAAAAAAGCAAAAAGGATTCCAGTCAGTCAACTAGCATGCTTAGTATCTAAAATTTTTACATTCCTCAGCCAGGCAGGTAAAATCGAACAAGCAAAAGCATTAACGTAAAATAAACCAAGTTAACAGGCCATTAAATATCCTACGGCACTTCGCATAATACAATTATTCATGTAAAGGCTTACATTGGAAGTCAGTTGGAAAGCCGAACTATCCGAAAAATCTTCACTAGCGTTCGTCCTTCTGCCGAAACACGTTGTTGTAGTAAATTGTCTCAAAATGTCTCAAAAATTGTGACCTATAGGTTGAACATAAGAAAACAAGATGGAAAGACGAACGGACGGACAGACAAGCTTAGATTGCCTTATAGAGTGACAATAAAACTTTCGATACAATAGAAGATAGGTTTATTTCAGGCCCTAGGCGTTTCACACATCTGCACAAAACTAATCTACCCTTGTAAAAAAAGGAATATATATATACATATATATAACGAATTTATATCAATGCATCGCTACTGAAACGCAACATAATCAAGCCATTTTTGAAGCAAATCATTCTCGATGACGCAAAGTCGATAAAATAGGAAATTGTCGTTCGGAAAAGGCCATAGCGAAAAGAAAGAGCAAATGCAAACGACTTCAAAGTTACCGGATTGCTACCTCATAAGCTCGCGATGTGCGTATGATGGGATTGCGGGTCAATCAAGCGTTATGAGATTTTAGAAACTGATCTTTTGCCGACAAAAATCAAATTAAAGCAAGCGATCCCAACAAGCCGGGTGGAATTCATCAGTGGAAGCAGTGTTGTTTTGACATAACGCATAAATCTTTGATGATGCGGTAAAAAGTGAACAAGCTTGGTTTGGAAATTTTGAGGCATACATCAAATAGCTCGGAGCTTGCCATCTCCGACTATCACTTGTTTCGCTTTCTGTTGCGTTCTCTTAACAGTATAAGGTTAACTTGAAGCTGATGAGCTTATGGCAAGAGGCCATAGATAAGAAGGGCTATTATGTATTTCGCTTTGAATAAAGCGAAAATTTAGTAAAAAATTGACAAAAAATTTCTTAATAATTTTTCACGCACCTATTATTTGTTCACCTTGAAGAATGCTTTCCATCATTATCGTTTAAGTAGAGTAATAACGGATATAAGAATAAGGCTAACATAAGTCTCATAAGTTTCAATGGCTTACTTGTCTTTATATTTCTTTCATTTGCTTTTCATGATGTGTTTAAGAGTGTTTAAGTTGTTGCTCGTTTGTTTATTATCAAGTGACCTTATCGCACAAAAGAAACCATATGACCACCCCATGACTAGGTCAAGATAAGATTCTTTATTAACGCCTTTACAAACGTGAAGGTTGCGTTCTGTTTAGAGTTATTATCACTATGTTTATAATAATTTTCGGTTAGCAAAAAAAAAAATAACAAAATAATGAACGAATCATGAAGTTTTTAAGATTTTTTTTTTGTGGAAATTTTGAATGTACGCACATTACAAAAGACCTTATGTGAGGTGAGTAAGCGAAATTGTAGCGTGCTCTATATATACATTATATGTACATTAATACTTTGCTTTAAGGTTTGCAATTGCAAACAAGTGAAAACATTATATTCGGGCTAGGCCGACTATTAAATAACCTACACTACATTGTCTAACACAATTCTAATTTTTGCCATAGAACAGAAAACTTATACCCTCTTTTCTCCCTATATACGGTAAATTTTCGTGAAAATCCTTATATGGGGTAAAATGTAAAAAATAGGCCGGAATGTCCCAAATTTGTAAAGATAATTTTTTTTTTATTTTACATTAATATTATGATCTGATTTTCATCAAGAAGCATTGAAAATGAGACCTTTTTGTCGTATTAACTTCAGGTTTCGTTGTAGGAAAAATTGCCCAAGCCGTTCCAAAGTTTCCACACCAATTTAGAATACCGAAATTGTTATTACTTAGCTACTTATGTTAAGAAATTTTGAAAAGTACAATTTTTTCCACAAAACGACTTTTCGAAATAGGGCGTAAAGTGATCGAAAAAGTGGACTGATCCAAACCATTCTCAAAGGCGTTCGTTTTTAGCTCAAAACACATCAGTGCAACAAATTTGATCAAAATATCCCCTAAATTTGCGACCTGCAGCATGAACACAATTTACATGGACAGACATTAGACCGACAGACAGATAAATAGGCTTAGATCGGTATAATAAAAAGTAGCTCTATCCTAAGCACTTCTGCGTGTTACATTCGTTCGCACTAGCTTAGTGTACACTGTCCCGCAGGTGGTGTAGTGTTTAAAAGTATAAGACAGATAAAAAGACAAAGTGATCTATAGCGCAACTAAATCACTAAATTGACAGATATCACGAGAGGACTCTTCTCCAGGCGATAGTTGTAGCTAACTGAACATAGCAGCCAGTAAACTATGGTTAATGACAGATTTTGTTCCATCCTTAAAACCTTAGACCTCTCTTTTTTATACCCATCAACGAAGGATGACGGGTATATTTGTTTGGTCAAAACGTTTGCAACGCCCAGAAGGATGCATCGGAGACCCCACAAGGTACATATTTTCTAATTTCATCAAATTCTAAATAGATTTAAACATCTGTCCATCTGACTGTCCGTCCGTCAGTATAATGTCTGTTGTAAGCCTTCCACTGGCCGCCAAAAACATACTTTCATTTTGGGCAGGAACATTGAAAGTTCTCGCACGTGATATTGAGAATGGGCCCAATCGGGTAAAGGACACGCCCACAGCACCACGTAAACTGAGAGCATCTCTGTTTTTCAAAAGGAGTGAAAAATAAAATAATAAATAAAAGCAATTAAATATAAAAAAATTTGAACGCATATTCTATAAGCGATCCTGCGGCATTTGTGCGCAAAAATGGAAACAATTGACCATGCCTACCCAATATTATAGTGTATCAAAATTGAATTATTTTTTCAATACCTTTATGACGCGCAGAAACAAACTGCAAAAACACCGTAAGTTATACAAATTCTTGGCCAGCTTCAAATTTGAAATGCACTTAAACACGGCCGCCTGTTCGTCTGTCCATCTGTCTGTTTGTGCAATTTTGTAGTATTTGTGGTCCACATTGTTCCGCTAGTGAAAATGAAGATAGCGCCTACAACGCTCACATGCCTATACGACAAATATTTTTATTTTGAAAGTCATGAAAATATTATTCCTTTCCCTCTTTTGTCTTTTTTAAGAAAACGGTGATGGGCATAAAAGATTCAGTCTCGACTGAATTTAATTTTTTTATTTGTGTTATGATCCAATGTTGCCTATCAGAGGATGTCGTCTACACATGGAACACGATGATGGTCAAAAAGTTGCGGACAAAGATAAAAAGAGGTAGAAAACGGAGGCAACCTAGCGTGTAGCGATTTGATCAACTAGGCATTAACTATACCTACTACTACGTGTCGATCACATATACTTTACCGCAATGAAATTTGAACTCGCGAACACCGACTCAGCAGCTAAGATTCCTATATACAGGGTTTCATGCGGCAATTTCTTAGCTAGAGATGAAGTAACTTGTAATGGATGAATTCTTATTCGCCAATTAATCATAGCCAACTAAAGATAAGATTGAATTACTTTAACTAAAATGTTGTTTAGCCTCGACATCGAAGTTAATATGCGCTTAAAATTGAATTAAATTGTATTTCAATACAAAAAATCAACAAAAAAAAAATGAATAAATAAAATAATGCTTACCTGCGAATTTTTTTTTTTACTTTGTACAATTTTTTTTATGCAAATATATTATATAACTATTAAAATAAATATAAGTATAAGTCATGTATTAACATAAAAAGCCAATAAACTGTTATGGCTTTTTTATGTTTCTTCCAAAAAAGGTATCAATAATTTATGCATGTAATCATTTTACGAATAGACAAGGTTTTTATTAAAATATTTTCTATATAATAAATTGTAGAAAAAAGAAAAAAAAAAAATAGCAAAACAAAACAAATAATATGTAAAGAAATATGCGTAGGTTTTAAATATTGAAAAATTTTTTTTTAATAGTTACATGAAAGACAATTAAAAGAAAAAAGTTAAAAATTTTGCGCTTTATCAAGTTAAACAAATACAAGTAAGTAAGAACACAAGTACTACAAGGTTTAAGGTGAATTTGCAACGCCCATCCAACGCGCCCATCAAAACTATAATTATTAAAATCAATCAAGGCGTTATCAGTTGCCAGGGTATATGGATAAATAAATTAAAAGCATTTAATGTTTAATCAGTTATGGGTGTGTGTTCATAAGAAGAACATCATGATCATTGTTCATGGGGGAGGGCGGAAATGGCAGCCTCTGCTCCTTTCCACTGGCAACTGATGAGTGAAACTTTGATTTTGGCAAATTGGTGTATGGCCTTTTCAACAGACATATCATAAGAAAACTAACTGTAGTTGTCGTGGGAACTTTTCAACTGACAACTGATGAGTGCACTTTTGAACTGGCAACTGGTGCCTCGATTATACATTTAATGGTTACTTCAATGCATTTCTTATATTTGGACATTCGAATTGTGTCGCCTGAAAACTGGTATCCTCATGCTATCTTCATTTCATGCAATCGAAACTGGCATTGGTCATTTTCAATGCCTCAGTCTGTCATTTTATCAGTTCAAACGGTTATTAACTGTGTTAACTTATTACCATTTCTTTCATTCGCCAAAGATTTGCAATGTCGCGAATGCTGAAAGCATATAAAGGACCTGACCGACGGACATGACTAAATTGATGCAGTTTCTTCGGCATATCCGAAGTACAAGTACTTTTTTCAAAGGATAGTTTGTAGATTGATAGGAGAATTGATGAAATAACTTTTGTGGTCAGGCAATGTCGACTGTTCAATACCCTACATCCTCTGTCCAATACAATTTTCTATACCTATCTTACACCTTGTTGACAAACAAAGCTTTACTTCTCATGAAAACACTTTATATGTTGTTAGATCTCAAAAATAGACGTATGTGTAGTCCAAGCTTGTCACAATAAACTTAAATGTCACAACACCATCTGTTACCGCTTTTCATCAAAAAAAAAAAAAGAAACACTAAAGAGTAAATTTTTAGAGGGAACGTTTGTATGGGTGAGTGTTCAAAAAACATTGTCAAACTTAACCCGTATTTTCCACGGGGGCATTTGGCCTCCCAAAGTGGATTTTTTTGCGGAACATGAAATTTCGTAAGGTTTTCCCAGGTAGTAACCTTTTCGAGATATGGCATTATATACAGAGCAGTCATGAGAAACATCCGATTCAACTCATTTCCAATACAGTCTGCCGATGGCCCAAAACATGTCAAAATTCCCCAAAAGCTGCGACCTGTGTATTGAACAAAAGAATACACGGATACATGTCAGACCGAAGGAGAAGCAGGCAGTTCTAAATAGTCATAATAAAAAGTGGTTCTACCTGAAGATGTGGCATACATTTGCACAAATTTAACATATCTTTACAGTAAGCGATATAGGTTATAATTAATATATGTCCAGCGATGATTCCAATAAACGTAAAAATAACTTTACACTGCATTAAAATAACTTACATAAGGTATAGAAAAAAAGTTTCTGTTGTTAAACAACATTATTAAGTAAACAATGAAATTAATTAAAAAAGTATAACAAGTTAGGCTGTTTACGTTGAGACAAGTCTACGTAGGTGTAAACCTAACAAGTTGGTCTTAAATGATGATTTCAAATAAAAAAATGTGTTTTCAGACTTACTTGCCAAACGTTGCCTTTCTCTTTCAACCATTTTTCTTCTTCATTTAATTTAATTGTTTTTTTTTTTTGTTTCTATTTAATGAAATCGTTTCAATTAAGTTGCTTTTCCTCTAATTACATTACGTTAGGCAAACAGTAGACCATTCGAGCATTCTCATACAACTCCATATAGCCAGGAAGTGAAATAAAGTGCAGAAGAAAGCAATAATTAAATCGTAATTAAAACAACTAAGAAAATTATATCCCCTGGAAGGCGAATCTTTGACACCCACTCTCTTAGAGTAATACCTTATAATATGAAAATACTTTTTTTAAATTCGGGAGGAAGTAAGTTAATCATCAATCGGAACCATTTTTATTGTGACCTTTTAGCAGAGCTCACGAAACCAAATGTACTGGAGGTTAGGTCAGGAATCGCTTATGAGATGTTTGTCTATCGAGGGTGTGCTTTTAAGTGGATCACACTGTCATTCAGCTTGTATATATGTTTGTACTACGGTTCACCAAAGTATTTTTGTTTCATATGAGTTGTGAGTAAAGACAATGTTTGACTGCTGTGGATATCTACTAAGGAAGTCCCGTTGCTTTCGTAATCTGTGACCGTCAACTAGTGCCACGCAGTGTACGCAGCAAAATTCACATTTCTGAGAGCATAACAGAAAGTTAAGAAGGGTGTGAAGTTATATTTAAATATAACTAGCAAAGACACAAACCAAAATTTCTTTACAGAGCTCTGTTCAGCCCTTAACAGAATTCTATAAAACGAAGTCTCGAAAGGGATTTAAGTCAAAATTCAGTTAAAATAAAACTTTTGGAAAATTTTTTTATAAAATATAATAAACAAAACATGTAGTTTGCTTAGCTTCTGTGGGCAAACCCTGTCCTGTCAAAAAATGAAGCCAGCGCACCATGAATCCTCTATTAATAGCCTTTCCAACGATGTGCGGGTTATAGTAAGTTTTGCTCGGAGAATTTGTTTATGGAACTTTAAAAATTTCACAATTTGAGTGTATGTTTGTAGTTAACACTCTCATGTTCGT
>KK499852.1:848016-902886 GCA_000688715.1 Glossina pallidipes | reverse complement strand
CCAACGATGTGCGGGTTATAGTAAGTTTTGCTCGGAGAATTTGTTTATGGAACTTTAAAAATTTCACAATTTGAGTGTATGTTTGTAGTTAACACTCTCATGTTCGTAAAAAATTAATATGTCAGCTTAAAATTTCGTAAAAATATAAGGAGTTCATGCAGACAGGTGGACATTGCAAATGGTCTAAATCGGCACATATCACATACGCACGGTAGAATTTAAATTAAGAAGATCTGTGTTTTTAAATTCTAAAAAAAAAAATTATTTCGTGATATAAAAATTAAAATTTCACGCGATTGACGAAAAAGATTGCCGACCCCTGCTGATATACTGAATGCCAATAATTGCAATTTCTGATAGACAAATAATATAAGCGTCGGTATGAAGTGCCTGACTATGTATAGAAATCTTTTTTTTTTTTTTTGTTTTTAAAAACAGACCCAAGCGCAGTATCCTTGTACTTCCTGCGTTTAATATAAATGAAGAAAAGGAGTGCGATTTACTTTCTAAAGGATTGCGCCGTGATTATACAAAAGACTATGCACATAAAATACACAAGCAAAATACACAAAACCTATTTTATTCTTATCCCACACACAGAAACACACACAGTTTTTAGATAGATAGAAGTAAAACCAATCAATCATCAGGATAAATTTTTGGCCATAAAACGAAACCGCATGATTAACGCTTGCGGTAGTTGCGTGAGTGGATAGTCAATCGAATTTTCAGATCACTTGTCGCTGCTTCATGACTGTTGCTGCTTCATAAAGCTGTCAAAACTCTTGTTTAGCAAAAGATCTGCGGGAAAAATTGGAAAAATATCCTGAAGAATACCATAGAGATGGCCAAACATGACAACGTCACGATTAATTCTTGGCTATTAATTATTGCATAATAAAAAATTATATCTTTTTATACCCACCACTGTAAGGTGGGGATATACACATTTTGTTTTTTTTTTCCAAAATATATGTAAAATCGAAAAGAAAGCTTTAGAGACCATAAAAGGATTTAGCGTGAAATTCTGAGTTGATTTAGCCATGTCCGTCCTTCCGTCTGTGTGTCTGTGTGATGTGTGCTATTGGCACTTTCTTGATCGCAAAAATGAAGATATCGACTTCAAATTTGGTAAAAACATTGGAAGTTTCTGCACGTAGCTTGATGTTGCAAATAGGGCAAATTGCTCAGAGTAGAAGCGCACAGTGGAACGTAAACTGAACGCAGCTCGGTTTTTTAACAAAAATTTTTGGATTTTTGCTCGTTACTCGGAAATTATTAAAGTTGGAAGGTTGAAATTTTCCACTTTACTCTCTAGGTCGAAAAATGGAACTAATTGACCATGCCCACACAAGCTGACGAGTAATTAAATTTAATTTTTTTACACTTTTTTGAGGTTTAATGCGTATTTATCACAAAGCAAACGAGGCGAAACGTTTAAAACTATTTTGTATGCTCACAAATGAAGATGGCCGGCGAACGAATATGGCCGGCGCTTCGATCAATATTTTTTTAATAATGCCAGCGATATGGGTATATGGAGAGTAGACTGAGAAAAGTGCACCGGTGGGTATGCGAGCTTCGACCCACGCCAATTACAACTTTCCTAATTGTTACATTTTATTTATTTACGGTCTTATATGGTTGCTATGGTGTTATTTGTTGATATTAAGTTTTTTCCAATGAGGCAGACATTTTAATAAACGAAATTGTCAATATTTAAAAATCAGACAATGGAATATTTGTTGTGCAATTATAACAATGATAGAAGGTAACAAGCAAAAACGTTTTATATATGGAAGTGCTGCACCACCACTACAGATGCAAGAAGACATGGGGAGGTACCTAAAGTATTGGTGAATTTGGTTCTCTTTCATTTTTTATATATCAAATATATAAATAAATATATATATAGATATGTATGATAATAAATATATGAAATATATATATATATATATATATATATATATATATAGTATATATACTTTTATACAGGCATATAATTATTTGCCTTTACATCGAGTTTCAATTTTTGATAAATTTATGAACTCTACGGATGAGAAATATGGGCGTAATTAAGTCCTTTTCAATTTAATTTAAATGAAAATTTTTTGTTTAAATCTCTGAGTAAGCATTTTACTGCATTGTTATTTCTTAGCAGGGCGGCCAACAATGTTTTCATCCGCCTGAGTGGCCGAGTAGGCAAGAGTCTCGACTAGCAATTCAATGGTCGTGGGTTCAAACCTCAAGTGCGGTAGAGTTTTTAATAATAAAAATAATAATAATATTAATAAAAAAAAAAAAATAAATAAATAAATAAATAAAAGCCGAAAGCCTTAGATGCTAGTGCTTTAAGACTTTAGTCTTAGAATTTATTCTCTGGCTAAATTTATATAATAATAATAATAATAATAATGTTTTCATTCTTGAAATACATGTTAGCTTTCCTTTATCGCATTCTTCCGGCAGGTTGATGGGCAAGTTACGAAAAAAAATGAAAACTTCTACGTTGCTGCCTGAAGGCAACTTCTAAAGGAAACAAATGAAAAAGTTATGCAATCTTTGCAATACAAAGTATGTGAGAATTGCATACTTGGCCATTTATGGGCGTATCATTTAACAGGAAAAAGGAACTATTTTTTTTTCTAAAATACCGCTGACAAATGTTTGCAGTAAGACTTGTTTTTGGGTAAATCGCCTGCATTTCTTTCGATTTTTAAAATCTTAAATTATTTTGATGAACATTTCTACTAGAACTGTCATGGACCGTAAATCCTTGACTCACTTCTTATGAATTTACCAAGACCATTTCCAAACTTGATCTGTATCTATCAAGTACGCAAGAGTTGAGAATGTTCATAGCCTACACCAGTCATGAGACAGGGTATATTAAGTTAGCGCGTACGTATGTAACACGCAGAAGGGCTTAAGATAGATCCACCTTCTATTATACCGATCGATTCAGAATCATAATCTGAATTATGAGATATTATATTGGTGAAATCATTCTAATAAACCAAAAACTGTCGTTATAGCTGCAATTGAGGCAGTCTATGGTCAAGGACTGTAGTCTACAAAATGAAATGGATGACATTAGTTTACTTCACTAGGTTCTTAATACTGTAAATACATGTCATTGAATTATAGTTACGGCTGGTTCTAGTACTAGTAATGCAATTTGAATAAAAATTAATAATCAAATTAATATAAAATTTATTGATCATCCAGTATTGATCATCCACTCTCTTTTTACACGATAGATACGTTCCCAAAAAATACGTGTAAAAAAAATTCGTGTAAAAAGAGAATTAGATGTAAACAATATTGAAAAGTTCTTGTTAGAGTTGACTTAATTTATTTGGTGCTTACACATTTTAATTCATTAAATATTTTATAAAAAATAACTTCTACTTTGGAAAAAGGGGAGATTCAAGAAAAATTCCTGGAATATTAAAAATCGTGTTAAAACAAAATAATTCGTGTAAAAAAATAGAAATTTTTTTCTTTTGAACTCGTGTTAAATCAAATTCGTGTAAAAAAAATCGCGTAAAAAGAGAATTGGGTGTATTTTCTAAGAGAGTTAATAGTAAGTGTCCTGCAATTATATTAGCAGTTAATTGCAGTGCTAATGTTGAGGAACTAAATGAATATGTTGTCAACCAAATTATACGAAAGATAGTCACAATGGTATAAAGTTAAAGTTAAAGTGAGCTTTAAGTGACTTGTACTTTTAAAAATATAAGGCAATAAGCCTAAGAAAGTATTAAATAAAATTATAGAAAATAAAGAGTAGAAAATAAATGTTGAACCATTAGGCCTAATAAAGTTTTAATTTCTTTATGGAATGATAATAAAATAGTGTTTCAAATTATATTCTAACGAGAAGTTAGTTAATCAATAAAAAATTTTGTTTGGATTCTAGCCTAATAAGGATTTTCACAAACATGTAAAGGCAGAAAATTCCAAGTTTAAATATGTGGCGATGAAAATTCATCCATAATAGTAATTTTATACAAAAATAAGAATTGTGTTAGACAATGTGGTATAGGGTGTCGGCCTTGCTCGACTATAATGTTCTTATTTGCTTTTATTAAGTTATTGATATTCGATGATATCCCTAAAGCAAATGATTTTAAAAACAACTTATGTTTCCTTTTTCGTGAAAAATTAATTTAATTTATTTGTGTTTATTACGTCATTCATAAAGTAGAGAAAGCAATATTAATGCTTATCTAAAAAATATAAAATTAAGTTTCGTTAGCGGTAAGGTACCATTAAATGTATGTTTATAAAGCCGTCAAGGTTCTTCTTCTTCTATAACAATACGTAGACAGAACAGAAAAAAAAAAGAGAAGATTTTTTTATTATGATTTCATTGAGTTAAATAACTAAAGATAAAAAGAAGGTTTTTTACGAATTTAAGCTCGAACCTTGCCGACTAAAATAGACATTCATATGATAAATGAAAAGAAGAGGAACAACACAATTATCAACAAACAATGAAAAGAATTTATGTCGAGTTTATTAGAACAATAAAAAGAAAAGAAAAGAAAAAGAAGAATGCTTGAACAGCTGATTGATATGCGCCGACAGGTTTTATATCTTTAAACACACACTTTACACTCAAGTGATTAACGGTGAGTCATAGCAATGAAAAAAAAATAAATCTAAAATAAGTGCTTCTCTAAATTAACAACGAAACGAAAAACCAAAGGCACACACATATGCAACAAATAATAATAAGTGGCTGAGTGTAAGTGTTTAAGTACAAACATTGATATCTTTCTTTTTCTTTGCGACGACGAGTGTTGTAATGAATTTAACAAAAAATAATAATAACACAACAAGTGGTTGGTTTGTTTCGACTATTTAGCGCTGAAACAGTTACTGCGTTGGCATATGCAAAGGTAAACGGTTACAAAAAAAATAACAAATAAGAAAATTATATTCGGTCGTGAACGAATCTTTTATACCCATCGCTGTTGTCTTATCAAAAATAACATAAATAAAAGAACTAATTTTCTAAGAAGAATTGTTCCATATTAAGGGATGGGCGCGGTTGATATTTTCCATTTTGAAAATACAAGTATTTGCCGTATGGGTAGGTGGGCGTTGTAGGCGTGTCCTTGGGAGAGTTTAGGTCACTTGCAAATTTATAGGCTTCATTTTTGCTGGCGAGGCAATGTTTATAACAGATACTACATAGACCGGTAGACGGACAGACGGACAGACGAAGGTGCACTCCATACTGTCGAAGAATCTATCCACTTGAAGGAGCTTTTGAAGCTTGTTTCTGCGCCTTATAAAGGTGTTGCAAAGAAATTAAATTTTAATATATTTTAACATTGAGTAGGCGGGACCGATTTTTCCACTTTTTGCGTACAAATGCTACAGGATCGCTTATACAAAATGCTTTCAATTTTAATTTATTTTTCATTCCTTGTGAAGAACAGAGGTATTCTCGCTTTACATAGTACAGTAGGCGTGTCCTTCGATCGATTTGGGCCATTTTCAATATCAACAAGAAGATGCGCAAGAACTTCCAACGTTTCTGTCAATTTTCAAGTTAATAGTTGCATTTCGCAGCATTGACATTACACAAACGGAAATATGGACGTACTTAAATCGTTTCAGAATTTAATGCTGTGAGGAATATATATATGGCCTACTTTTTCGGGTCTCTAAAGCATACTTCTGGGCGTTTCAAACCTGTTGACAAAATGGATATACCCTCCGTCCTTCGGTGGTCCATATAAAAAGACAAACAACTCCGTCAAATTTGTTTCAATTTAATAAATAATTAGCAATATTTTTTTTTTTTACTTTTGTTTTTCAAAAGATTCTTTGCGTTAAAAAGTAACCGGTTTTCCTCGACATTACTTATAAAACGTGAAACGAAAGCAATGCACGAACCGGTCGTTCATGAGAACATTTAACGATGACGTAAAATTTTCGTTTATTTTTATACAACTACCAGTATGTATGTTTCACTGAGCACTATTACTTACCACACATTAATATAATGGCATCTAATCCAACGCGATATAAAATACGTTTATTGGTTTCCATTGTTAGAAACTGTTCACTAAAGTTTCCGGTGTTGTTGTCGTTGCTTCTTCTATTTGCACTGTTTTTACTAATTATGTTAGTATTATGCAAATATCGCTGCTGGTGCTGGTGTTGTTGATGATGGTGATGATGATTGCTATTATTATTATTATTATTATTTAAAAGCACTTCAACACTATTATTATTACTATTACTATTGCTATTATTATTATTATTGGCAAAAACGACTGTTGTTGTTGCTAAATTTATTAAATCATTTTGATTATTCGTATTAGTTGATGATGTTGCCGTAGTTGTTATAAAATTATTTCTCGGTTTTATATGAACATCATCGACGTTTTGCTGATAATCCGGCCGACGTAGCGGTGTTGTTTCAGTTTCACTTGCACTGCTGTTACTACTCATTTGTTGGCCGTTACAAAAATACAACGCGTTGAGTAAAAAGTTTTTCTTCTTTTAATAAAGAGAGAATCGTTTAATAAAAAGCTTCTATTTTTTATTTTTTTTATTTTTTTTTTTTGCTTTTCTTAAAGCAACTTATTATTATTATACCGCTCCGTACACAAACGAACGCTAAGAAGATATTTTACTTTATTACGTAAATTTCCTTCAAAACACATTTACTGACTTTGAACTTGAGCGAAACGATGCGAGTAACGTCTCTCGACAGTAACAGAGAGAGATGTGAGAGAGAGAGAGAGAGAGAGCGAGTGTGTGCGTTGAAATAGAAGGAGAGAATTGATGATAAGCTTTTGCTTTTATTTATTTTGCTTATTTCCTTTTTCTTATTTTTTTTTTTTTTTCTTCTTTTCAATTTGAAGAAAACTTTCTTTCCTGCTGTTTGTTTACTTTTCTTCTTATTCTTTTTTTTTTCTTTTGGGTTTTCTTTATTGTTTATTTCGTTTAAAAAACAAAAACAAAATTTCTCTTTTTTGACTTAAGCAAAGAAAATCATTTTCTGCTTTAAAGCTTTCATCAGAAATTATTATATTCACCACAGGCAGTAGATTAAGTTTTCCATATGTTTGTTTACCTCAGCGAGTCTTTCCTCAGTAGAGACTTTCGATTATTGTTCAGATGATGATCTAAACTAAACTAAAAAGGTAATCAAATTAAATTACTTTTGAATAAAATCATAAGAATGCCTGTACATATCGAAGCAATCGCGCCTTGTGTAACGGAAGCATGAAAGTTTATTATTAACTAAAACGCGAAAACTGTTTTCTTCTTCGTAATAATGCGTAAGAAAGAAAAGATTACACACTTTACTTACTATTGTTATGAAATGAGTTCAGGAATTTGTACGCATTAAAGCGTTTCCCAAATAAAAGTTTTCATCAGATCTAAGGCAATAATGGGAGATAACTTAAACTGCACATCAATTAGCCTCAGTCTCAAAGCGTGTAGACATTGCTCATGCAACAACCTACACTTGCCACTGCGCCTAATTAAAACATAAAGGTACTTAAGCGAAGCTGATGATCGTGCAAGAGCACTAAAATTTGTTAGTTTGCAAATCAATAGATTAGTGCAGACCGAATAAAAATCGGAAATGTGAATAAGAGATCTGTTGTGAAGTTCCAGAATAAGTCTTTCATGGTCTTATTGGGATAGCACATCTTACAGGCTTTATAACACAAAAATGCAGTAAAACATTTGGTGATACGAAAAGAAATATCAGTTTTTTGGTCAAAACAAAAGTCGATTTCTTCGTAGTGTATAAATATTTTATCAAGAACAGGAGAACTTAATAAAATTAACCTCTCAGTGATCTCACTAGTTGGCATTGGGCGTTTTGCTTCAATTAATTTCCTAATTTTTTTTTTAGCTCCTACTAGGGCTTTCAGAACGCATTGGTAAAGACCGAAATGACTTTCCGAACAACCTAATAATTTATTATATTAGGAATATAAATAAATTTCCATCGTTTTCTATCAAAAATTAAGAGTTTATTAGGATGGATGTCCACCACTAGCCACTACTCTTTCCCATCTTTCTGGCAGTGTTCGAATACCACCTGGGAAAAGTTCCCCACCTTTTTGAGGGTATCCACAAATCGATTTAATTTTGGTATCTTCACATGATGCATAAAGCGCTGTTTAGGCAAAGGACGTACCATGATAATCCGACAGAGCTATGTCTGCTGTTCTCAGCGAGGAAGATAGAGGTTAGAACCGCAAACATTTTCTAAGCGAGTTTTATTGTGTGGCTTTACATTTCTGCATATTAAAAACTCACGATATCGTGACTTTTAGTTTGTCACGCCCATTAAAAAATCTTTAGGTTTATGAAGCAATGGATTAAATGAAAAAAAAAGAAAATGAAGCCTTGCAACATGACGAAAACAGTTGCTTTAAAGGAAAAAATGTGCATTGAAAACTGAAGAGACTTTTATTGGCGCTTATCAGATACGCTATAATATTAGATAGGTGGAAAGGGAGGGCTTTTCAGAGTTCACAAATATATGTTGATTTCATTTGTCAAACGCACACCCGTACACATTGCCACCTGCTTAATATTGCTTTATATTATCCATTGAGACAAGTAGTACAGAATAGTACATGTGGTAGCATAACTGATAGCCTATTAGAGGGAGAGATAGGGGTAGTTAGACACTAAACGCAGCTGCAAGTACGTTTTACGTTTCGCAAGCAAGCGTGCGTACTGTTTACATGAGGAAGACAAAATGTATCTATCGGATGAATTGCACAATTCGTTACTCTTATGCAGGGTTGAAATTGAGAACTTTTTCAATATATGATTATTTAAGAAACGCAATTTTTTTTTTTTTTGATCAAAAAAAATTTAAATAGATTTTTTTTCGATTTTATTAGTTGAAGACGATAAAAGATGCCCTCACATAAAGTAATAGGAACATATATGGAATCATGCTAAAGCCATTTGTAAGACGCCTTAAATTTTTTCAATGTATTTTTCGAAAACTCGGAGACGGAATCGAAAGTTCTAGATGAAAATCTTAAAAACATTGTCGCTGTTTTTTCAACTTTAATTCAGTTTCTAACCCCCGGTGGGTGGGCATATGGACACATCACAAGCATTTTTTCAGCTTGGGTTCTTAATCGATCAAGGAATGTTTTTATTAATTTTCAGCTTCTTATCTTCGTTTTTTCGAGTTTAGCGATTGCACTAAAACAGAGGATAAAAATAATCCCTTTTGGTAGATAAAGCTATACGACATCGGTCTTCCAGAAGCTTTATCAAGCAAACAAAAAGTGATTGTAAATATTTGAAGATCGTGTTACAAAAATAAAAGCCACTACAAATTTTTGGCGCGCTACGTGTCGTCCAAGCATTTTTTTGAAGATCGAACATTAACAATGATCAAAATGACGTACTTCGTACTTCTAGTGTTAATAGAGGAAATTTTAGAAAAGTTTTATTTAGAAGTTTTCCTTTTAGAATTTGCTCAAATCATCAGTTTAATGTTTGGGAGCCGACGACGTTTTTCGCTCGCAATTTGCACTAATAGTAGGTTGGTGGTAAAGTTTTGCCGTATTTTACTACATCCAGGTAATTTTGCTTGTGAGGTTAAAGCATGCAGGAAAAATGCTTCATGTGGGATCTTCTTATTTAGCATACCTCTCAAGCGACATAAGACAACAACCTTGAAGACCCTTCACTAGTTAGCCGCGAAGTGCAAAGTGAATATATTCCAATGGATAAAATGCATTTAACACATGGCGTTTGGCATGAGCTACAGAAAGAAAGCTTATACATCGGTTCCTGGTAAAAACTGATGTGACTGATTGGAAAGTGAAGTTGTAAACATTCCGGGGTTTCAGTCTCAACGAAGATCAGCCCCTTTAACCACTTAGCAATTGCTAAGGAACTCGCCTCGCACCATTGAACTGCTAATATCTTCAAGTTCAAATGTTTCACTTGAAGTATGCAACAAAATTTTCTCGCCACCCTAACATTTTGTTGCGTGGAATTCTTTTTATTTATCTACGCATGTGCACATGACTTATTTCATAGGGTGACCAGTTATTTATCATTTATAGACGAAAAAAGTATATACAAAAATCAGTCTCTTAATAAACTTACTTTTCAATTAACCGATAGCAAAGAGAAAGAAGAAGCAAAAAAGCATTAAAATTAAAAAAGAACTCAGTTGGCCAATAAAAAAAGAAGTTACTTTAAAAAAATTTGGTCACCCCTATATTAGTAACTGTAAATGCTAGTTGTTCAATCAACGATCCAAAAATTTTTTTTCCATTAAACAAAGTTAGTAAATAAAACTAGAGATGTCACTCACTACTTTCACCTTTTAAAGAAAAAATGATTGAGAAGCCGATCAGTGTCATTCGTATTATTTAAGGATCAGTCCATTAGGATAATATTAACGTTATGATGACGTCAGTCATTAGGATGGCATTAAAAGCAAAGTTTTTCCATTTTTGCTATCATTTGCTACAAACGCGAGCGCTTGTGTTTCCCTTTATTAGTGAAACGTACTGATTTAATCAATTTTTTAATGATGATTTAAATGAAAGGTCTATTAAAAAATAATACTTTTAAATACTTTATTTAAAGTGGTGTCGGAAAGCCATCACAAAATATGAATTTCCCGCCTACAAATTTATTTATACTTATTTTTTCGCTATAGCCATAAAAAGCAGAACTTTCACATTCATGCGGATCTGGTAATAAATTATCGAGTAAAGTTCAGTGCTGCTAATATCATCCAATATGGGGTCGACCGTCGTCATACCCTATCAGTTCTCGGTGTCTGCCATCGACAAATGGAAAATGTGTTCGTTTTGCCAATACACAGGCGAAAACTTCAGAGATCTTATATAGTATATACAGTAGCCCATCAGTAGACCTGGTCCGATCTGAACAATTTTCAATAGTATTTATACTTGGACCAAAGCACGCTGGTGTACCAAATTTCATCAAAATATACCTGTGGCCCGTACGTTGAACACAAAAAAACAAAACGAACAGACGGACAGACAAGCTTACATCAATTCAGAAAGTGAGTTTGAATCGACCGGTATAATGAAAGGTGGGTCTATTTCATATCCGTCCGGATCTTACAAACATCTTCACAAATTTAATATATCGTTGGCCCACAAGTGCTGCAAAGTATAAACATATCAACTTCAATGAAAGAAGCATTCATAGTGAAATTAACTCAAAACAAAAAATCAAATGAAAAATCTTCCCTCACGAAAACATTCTAAATTCTCACGTCCCGCTTAAATTTAGAGTTTGCTGCTTTTCGAAATTTGAATGTCGCGTGGGACACCAACATAAAGATTTACTTAACATTTATTTACTCATTCGCTTACTGCAGGCAGTTTTCATGAATGCTTGAGTCAGTGTTCACTAAGTACTTAAGCTCTATATACATATTGTTAGCTGACTCAGACAGTTCAAGCCTACGTCTGACTGGTTAATTGATTCGCTCATAAAAAAAAACCAAAAAAAACAGAAGTGAAAATAAAAATAACTTCGGTTCATTCAATGAACCTTCAACTTGAAGCATTAACTAATTAATACTTGATTTAAAAAATATTTTTTTCAAAAAATCTGTTGCTTGCTTTTTGTATTTTTTTTTTCTTGCTTTGCCTGTTACGAGAAGCAGAAACAGTAAAGCTGTTAATGCACTGATTGGCTGTAAATGTTAAAATTAATTTTATAAAAATGAGACAACCGTTGAGAGTTATTAGTTATTAAGTCGCAGTTATACGCTAAAGAACAGGCGGACAGACAACTAAATGCATTTAAAATCGCACACACTTAGTTATTAAACAACTTTGTTGGGCTCGACATGAATTTTTTATGATGCTAATGATATTGTTATCAAGAACTCTAACGATTGACTAAGACTTCTACATAGCAAAAAAGAAACAAATGTGAAAACTAGTTCTTAACACCACCCATAGACATAACATTATTGATAGGATGAAAAGAAAAAAAAAAGACTATGCTGCTTAAAAAACCATAACATGTGCGTTAACTATTCTTTTTTAGTGCTTAGAAATCCTGTTCACTTTACACTTTTTTTTTCTTTTATAATCGTCATCGAAATAGTTGAGGTATGTTAGTCTAGACATGAGTTTTGTATCACTCATATAATACCTATAAAATATCATTCTGTCCAAGCGACAAATCCGAGAACCCATGTCCTTTTGGCCATCTGCCAACGACTCTCTTCCGACTTCACGATGGAAAGGTGACACTCTTTGTGCCTAGAGCCCAAAAAGATTGTTACCATTAACCTAAAAAAACCTTATAGCGGATGCTGGTAAAAAATTTAAGAAATTTGATTGATCTACTGAGAGTGTCTTACATAGATAAACTGAATTAATCCATTTCCAAGATTGGAAGAAAGTGTAATTTTTGAAATTTTTGACCGCTGAGGGGTTGCTTTGGATACATGTGGTTACTGTGATTGTCACAAAGATTTTTAGATGGAGAAGGCGGAAAAGAGATAGTGGTTCTTGTATGCATTTAACTTGAAAGTAGGAATAGAAAGAAGCCCCGCTTCACAACAGCTGTACCATAAATAAGCCCCGCCCATAAGAAACGGAATTATATGACTAATATATAGCCGACTATTCGCCAGTAATGCTTACTACTCTGTCATCAATTTTGACCACTCGTGTGTGGTAGTGATAAAGTGATAAACGTAACCAACTTATTTTGGATAAATATTCTAATAACCAAGGTGTTCTCATTGCGTATTCTTAGCGATAGTCTTTGTTTATGGAAAATCGAAGACAGCATTTTCGATATATTTTACTTTTGTCCAATCGGAAAGGTTAAAATGCTGTCTAAGCCAGGAAAAAATTATCGGATGTGTAGGGAGAGGATGTATCGACAGAAAGCCAGTGCCAAGACTGGCTTGCATTCATACGCTTTCTAAAAAGCAGCTTGATGAGAACAACACAAAGACAATCAGTCAATATAAAGTGCACAATAACATTATTTATCGAATCCGATCATTAAAAGTCTGGTCAAAGAAAATTGTCTTTCATTTTGGAGCAAAACTATTGAAGAGCGAAATGACTTTTTGAATGCCCCAATAATTGTAAATAAATTTCGTAAAAATCATCCACCAATTTGCTAACTACTCGGGTAGAATAAAATTAGAATCAAACTGCTATAAAAACACATATGAAAGGAATTAAAAGGTAAGGCAGGGTTGAAATCAAAACTAACCTAATTCTTTCAAATGTGTGAAAAACACTCCATTAATCTCAATCGCGAATTAGAAACTAGGATAACAACATCATGCTTTACCATGCATAAATAATTGTATTTGCATTGCCTTAAAATTTAATTGAATTCAAATCTTCTTCCTGGGAACCGCCTAAGTTGCCGCTCATATGAGGACATATGCGCCTCAAAAATTGGATAACAAAATATTCCAGCAGACCTCCTTTACCTAGTTACTTTACTTGCTTAAAGAATTCAAGATTCGTTTTAAACTCAATGCAATATATTTTTTTGTACCCATTACTGAGAGATGGGGGGTATAGTCATTTTATCAAAACGTTTGCAACGCACAGTAGAGCGTTTCAGAGTCCCTACAAAATATATATATTATTGATCAGCACAAAAAATTCTGTATCGATTTGAGCATAGCCGTCTATCCGTCTGGCTGTCTGTCCATGTCTGTTGTAGACATTCTCCTCAAAAATGAAGCTATCGACTTCAAATTTTGGCATAAAAATTAGTAGTTTTTGCACGCAGGATGCTATCTTAAAAAAGTTACACCAAATCGTTTAAAGGACACGCCTACAGTACTGCATAAACTGAGTTTGTCTTTCAAAAGAAATAAAAAATTAACTTTCTTTACTCATTACTCATAAACTACACTAGGTATACCTAGAAAAATTTGAACATATATTCTGCGGGCGATGCTATAGTACCTCTAGAAAATGGAACCAATCGGCCACGCCTACTAAATTTTATAATGCGTCATAATTTCATTTTTTTTTAAAACTTTTATATAACAGGCAGAAGCATGCTTCAAAATCACATAAAGTATATGAATTCTTAGCTAACTTCAAGTTCGGACTGCATCTAAGCATGTCCGTCCGTTCTTCTGTTGATCTGTCCGTCTGCGCAATCATATAGTATCTGCGGTAAACTGCCGTTCGCCTTGCAAGAAAATTTGAAAAGCACTCAAACTTTTCTCAAGCACTCGTAAAACGCGCACACGCTTATGTAACAAAAACTGCGAACCTTTTTGCTTGTTGGTTACTCATAAAGTACAACACATATACATAAATGAATTTCCATTTTTATTCTGAAAGTAAAAATCTTCAGCCACGCCCATCCTATATTGTAGAGCAAAAAAATTTAGTTCTCTTCCTTTTTTGTTAGGATCACGGTGACGGGTGTAAAAGATTCGGTCACGACCGAATACAATTTCCTTACCTGTTTGCTATCTTTTATAACCGAAAAGCGAATTAGAGTTAATTTTTTATATTACACCACATCCGTCGCGAATTAAACCAACATCAGTAAAAAAAAAAAAAAAAGTGATTTTTTTTTTTATTATTATTTTTCCTGATATCTACTTGCACTTAGTGCCAGCAGTTATGCAGACTTTGTAATTTGCTTAAGCCATATAATTATGGTCACAATCCAAGTAGAAGAAGGTTTAATGCTTAGAAATTTTCATACACAACATAACTAGTCATCGATAGGTTTGGTTATGTAAAAGTGGAAACGGTTTTCTTTTTTTATTTTTTTTTTTTATGCAATTTTGTTTTTCAGCCCAAGTATGGTTATAAAAATTTTATACTATTTCTAGGAAATGAATATTTTTCTCATTCACACGAACAATATAGACGGTGAATAATTTCATACAATGTGTACATTGGCGCCTTTGACAAGAACGGTAATGATGATGATAGTCTTAAGACGAGTTAAGTGAAGAAAATTTTGTTATCAATAAATTGAGACTTTTTAACAAAAAAATCGTCACTAATTTATTCAATTTGATTATGTTCGCAATTCTGGGCATCTCTTAACTTGTCTGTTAACTAGTTTACCGTGACAGGAGTTTATAAAAGTATTCTTAAGTGGACATATTCGTTTAATTTCATTTGTACTTATGTCCATTTTCATTTGTTGCATATTTAACACGAGCAAGCAAGTGAGCAATGATTAAGTGAACTTTATGTGAAGACAATACCACCTCCATTGTTCTCCTAAGCCTCTTCAAGCAGAATCAGCTTTCGCCAGAGCAACTGAGGCAGTGCAATCATCCGATTTGTCTAAGGGAAAAAGGGAAATTTTTTTGTAACTAATGTGAAAACGAGTTCAATAACATAAGCCCTGAATAGGTATAAGTAAATCTTTGTTCTCCGCAGGTGGGAGTTTTATATCTTATTTCCATAGGGAATTAAAGCAAATGCTTTTGTGTAGATTTGTTGGTGTCTATTACTAGTTTTTTCCAATTCTGCTGTGATATTGAAAGAAAAAAAAATGCCATTATGCCGTTGACTACTTCAATTAGTTAGTTCCAAGACGATTGAGGCTTTGTTTACGTTACAAACCTTTATTCATCGTTCGATGCCGCCCGACGTTGCATGGTATCGCAGGATGTCGCTTGCATATTGAGGTATACGTTCTTCCTATGTTGTAATTACAAAATTTTCATTATTTTTCATTGACCGATGTCAATGAATATCGTCCCTGAAAAATTTCGTCATGATTACCTTTTTATGCTCTTCTGGAACAAAAATAACCTAAAGTGATACTAAATTTCGAAAATATTTAACTGCGGCTAGTCCAGGCATCCTTATCTTCGATATTTATTTTAGTCTTCTCAATAACAGTCTTAATATCCCCTGACGTTGTAATTCATTGCACTTTTGCTAATTTACTTGGGACACTAACTAAAATACATAATTCGGATAATAAGGAAAGGGGTGCAGTTGCCTATAAAAGAGAAAAGACAACTGAGCGGCTAAAATTTAAACTTAAGCGTCTACACTTAATCTTAAAATGAACTAACAGTCAGTGGCCATCGTACGGTACGGACGGTCTTTTTTCAGCATATCCCTAACTCGGCACCTACAGCGTATAATCCCAATGAATGATAACGGATTATATTTCGGACAAAGAGATGTTAACGGCCAGACGATTTAGCAGAGAAAGGAAAGATAACATCTTCTTCTGCCCTAGGCCCTGGCTCGATCGTGCATGACGATTCAACCCCATTCGAAGTACATCAGCTGACTTAACTATAACGTGGCTTTCCCATTCCATTCCCTTCTTACTTATAGCATACAGCATACGATACAAACTGATACAAACTGCTTGCTATAAAACTATATGAGGAAAGTAAAGTACATACCATGCTTTAAGTACATAGGAGTATCTTATAACTACATGTAGGACCGAAACAAGTCCTGCAACTTTTGTCCTTACAGTAGAGTAAGTTATTGTTTTGACACACAAAAGTTCGTCGGACTTGTTTTCTTTACACCAAAGGAGAAATAATCTCTATTCACGAAGTTATTTAAGCAAATATGAGCGTCACCCTACATCGTACATGCAAGAAACGTAACCATAGCTTCACACTCTTTTCCTAAAAAATTTTAACGATTTTCCTTTGCTATGTAACTATATACATATTGTATTTTATAAATAATTGCAAGATCCAAACAATATATTGAAAAAAATTTCAGTCAGAAGAGTGTTTTATTTACCACGAAATGGATGACCGCATATAATCAACATTTTATTTTATAAATAAATGCCTTATGCATGTAAATAAAAATAGCAATATTTTTATTACAAATAAATGAAAAAAAACAATTATTAATAGTTGTATGAAAAGTGCTCTCTGGACCATTTGTCATTAATTATAATAAATCGATTTAAATTAATTTGAAGCACTTGCAGGCATATCAGCGACCTGTTACGTAATATGCTATATATTTTTTGTCTCTTTAATCAATGTATAAGAAAAAATCAAAAGTCGACTTAGGCTGTTAGTGAAGCAATTGTCCGCTATAAGATCCGATAACGCGTTTTGAAACAACGACACTTCCTTTCTATTCAGAAAAAAATGTGCCTTTATGTTTATTACTCGTGTTATTAATACAGTTAGAGAAATAAATTCCAAGGCTAAGGTCTTAAAGAGCATGAGCATTTAAGGTTATCGGCTTCATTAAAAGCTTTAGGACACTTGAGATTTGAACCCACGATCATTGAGTAGTTCTTGTTGCTCGTGTTGTAGTTCATATAGAAATTGTATTTTCTGCGTTAATAACAGTTGCACCCAACACCTTTTTTACACGGTAGTAGATAGGTTTTTTAGCAAACCGTGTAAAAAAAAATCGTGTAAAAAAATATATGCGACATATGGCAAATTTGACGATTTGTTTCGCAACTTTACTTTGCCTACTCGGGCACTCAGATAGATAGACGAAATTTTTGATAACTTTTATTTGAATATGAAGGGACCCTTAAAAATCTACATTCGAATACGTTCTACTGGTTCCAGTTTTTGGGGGATACTAACGACATATAGTATGGTTGTTTCTATCGAAGTCAATCACTTTAACCCCAGCTGGAATTATCTCAGCCGCCAAAATTAAGATAGGAAGTCGAGAGGCATATTTCGTATATACAGTTGGAACGAAATGTCCTTCAGATAAACATTAGACTCACTTGTAAATACATTTCAAAAATGACTTTGACCGACGCAGCAATACATTGGTGTAGTGAATATCAGTTTTTCCTTCCACTTATCCTTTTTTTTTTGTTTAAAGCTGTGCTACTATAGGAGATCTTAAATTTCGAGAAACCTTAAGAAAAGCACGATCAAGGGTGCAAGAGAAGGAAAGATTTTCCTTATCTATTTTGTATCACTGTTGTAGAGCAACAGTCCTCGTCGTCGAAAGAAAACTCCTCTCCGCTCAGCTTGCTCTATAACATCAATTAAGGCGATATCTCATCTGTTGTAGCATTGCAACTAGTTTTGCTTTAGGTGTATGTTTTTCCTCTTTTTTTCCGTTTTCTTGGTAACGTGCTTGCTAATGTTGCCATTGGTCGGCGTCTGTAATTTCGTTCAGTTTTGAATTTACAAAACTGATAGTATGTTCATATAATTTTCAAATTACTGTAATTTGAAAATTATATATTTTTAGAAAATGCACCTTAAAGTGTTTTTTTTTTTTCGTAATTTTGTTAAATTTTTTTCATAATGTTTATGCCCACAGTTCAACAAAGAAGTTATACTATGCTAGACAATCGATTGGTTGCAATGGGAAATTCCTAAACAGCTTGCTATGACCGGTGTTGAAATGCGTTCATGAAGAGGACATGCGTCATTTGGCAAGAAAGTTTACTGATGAAGTCTGTAAAAAGACGTAATCGATTCACGTCGGGTCACGTCATCGACTCACGTAGCTGAAAAAAGTGGATAAAGAAGAATACCAAGAACATATGCAAAAATTATGCTCAACTAAGGCAAACTATCATAAGCAGCGATATAGAATGTAGGAGAAAAATATTCAAAAATCATCTCGACAGCCCTATAAAGCTTTGTTCGTTATTGAGGTGTAAAGTATTTAAGATTCGCTTCAAGGTGAGATGAATTTTCTTATTTCTTATACAAGTATCTGAAGAAAGTTTTCTACAAGATTTTGATCATTTATATGCCACTCTTTATAGATACTTAAGTATTAAGTAGTGAAAACACATTTCTTAACGGTTATGGGGTAACCATGAATTGAAAGACTCATTAACTGTCAGAAAATGAAGTATGCACGCAGAGACTTCACTACAATAAAAAGTGTAGCAATTGCGATTAAGTCGTAATGTATATATAATTGGAATCGTGCAGAGCACGAGAAAATGGTAAAAAATTACATAGTTAATAGAATTAAATCCCAGTAGACAAGTAATAAAACGATAAACTCATTTCTTTGGAAATTAGGTCCGTAAAATAACGTGATTAGCGAACAACTTTTCATTGCGCAGTGGCTCAATAAGTCCTCATGAAGACCTCAATGAAGTGAACAAAAAATTTTTTCCAAAATTGCCTCAACAAATAAATTCTTTCTTATCTCTTGAAGCTTTTTATGCTCATCACTGAAGCGTGCGGGGTATATTAATTTTGTCAAAACACTTGCAACGTATGGAAGGAAGCTTCTGAGACCACCCAAAGTATATGTATTCTAGGTCAGCATCAAATTCTAAATCAATTTAGGCATATCCATTTGTCGGCCTGTCTGTCCGTCTGTCTTATGTCTACTTTAAACATTCTCCTTGCGGCAAAAAGGAAGCTATCGACTGCAAACTTGAAAAAATTGGCAATTTTTGCATGCAGGATGTTATTGAGCCAAATCAGCCGAAGGACACGCCTACCGTACTGCGTAAAATGAGAACACGTCTGTTTTTAAAAAGGAATAAAAAATTACTTTTTTGCTAAATATTGATAAACTAGCTATTGCTGTAGATAAGTCTACGAAAGCTTCAACGTATTTTCAATGGGTGAGGCTATAATGCCTTTAAAAAAATGGGAAAAATTGACGACGTGTATCTAATATTATAGTACATAAGTATTTAATTTTTTTCCAACCCCGCGCAGAAACAAGTTTCAAAAATTCCACAAATTATATAAATTCTTTGCAAATTGCAAATTTGGCATGCATCTAAGCAAGTCCGTCTGTCTATCTGTCTGGCCTGTAGTGTAAAAAATTAGTTTTTTTTCCATTTTTTCAATCTTGTATAGGACAACGGTGGTACAAGATTTGGCCACAACCGAATATAATTTTCTTAATTGTTTTATTTTTTGGTAGTTAACTTTGGTTTAGTTCATAGCTCACAAAGAACTTATCAAATGTGATACTGTGATCATTGTTCTGAAATGGTATGCACATCTTTCCCGCGCAACTCTGTTCAAAATTTTTAATCGCAGAGATGCTGCGTGTCCAAGATACAAGATTCACATTTGACTATCAGACTGTGAGGTATATCGTGATACGATTCGTTATAAAAATAAGACGTATGGTTAGAGCTGAAGGTCTTGCGATTGATAAAAGAGACTTAGGTTAATTAAATGGTAATCCCCAGAAACCTTTAAAGGAAAGCACCTATTTCGTCCTCCTTGGGAGGTTGATTAGAATGAAGTGCGGCCTCCACTAAGCGTAGAATCGGGCACAAATATTTAATATAAAATATATGTTCCAATCGATATCCTAATCCCATCAATACAAGATCGTGAATGTTTTTTACTTATGGATTGTATTATTAATTAGATACGGGTTACCTTAGCGTAATGTATAGTAAAGTTTACCTTAGCGGTAATGTATAGGTAAACAACTTAAGTGCCATTCATTTCCAAGGCAGATTGCGTCGTCAGATGAGTTGTTACACACTGTTTAGCGCATCGCGACTTACATGTTCATTGTCCTGGTGCTTTAAGCAATCAATGCTTTTCATGGTATCTCCATGAGTTGTTAATTTGGACACAGTGGCGTTACGCTCGGTTCATCCTACAATCCTGGTTCTGTTTATCAAAAGTGGCTGAGCGATTTTCATATATTTGCCGTGCGATGTTGACACGGAATATAACCCAGAATACTTAATTTATATGGCGTAAATTTAGAAAATTGGATCAATACTTTTTAGACCCATCAAATATATTATTTTATGACATAAACATTAATATTGTTCTCCGGAGCGAATACAGTTATCTGTATTTCATTTATAAGAATTAACTTTTGAATAAAAAAAATTTTGAATTCGATTTCGAAAGCTAAGGTTTCACTGTATTTTGCCATGAAACATTTTACTTACTTACTTATGCACAGAAAACGAAAGATAGTAAAGTAGTGGTAGTAAGATAAATATATTCATTATAAGTATTGTGATTGACTTGAGCTGATTGTTAACTCTTTCAGGCAGATTGATTGAATTCGAAACACAGCGTGTACACATGTACACACTAACAAAGTGATATAACTGCTTCTTGTCTTGTCTTCACATTATCTATCATGCCTCGTTGATAGCAAAACCGATGTTGATGACGTTGTCAAAGTTGATTGTTTGCCTTGCTGTCAGCATAGAGTGCAGTCAGTGGTTGATCGTCACTTTGTCAATAAATTTTTCTGTTTTTCTGTTTTTTTTTTTTTATCTTATAAAACACATACCAGTTTACCAGTTATACTATTGTTGTTGTTGTTCTTGTCACCTAAAGTGTCTTTAAAGTCCAATGGCGCCCACTTGTTTGCATATTATAATGGGTGTTCATCGTTGGCATTGGTGTAAAATAACAGCATAACTACTAAATAAACATAACTAAATGACTGTTAAGTGTCATTTGTAGTACGCGTATAGTGTAGGGTGCACTCTCAGGCATATAAAGAGCGCTTACACATTTACTACACACAATTTCATTGTCAACGTTATTATCGCAAATTGGAATCTGATTGGAGTTCTTTCTTCCTTTTATTTATTTATTTTTTTTTTTTCGTTTTCTTTCACGTAAAGACGTAGATGGTTTCGCTTTTCAAAAGCAGCTTATATTACTTATATAGGCAGAGATCGGCAACTGATGGTGCACGTAATAAATTTGCTTTAAATATTTTTCAAGTTTCGTTAAAAATGTATATTTGTGTGCGTGTATGTATATCTATATATATATATATATGCGTTGCGTGTGTGTGTGTAAGTCTTAAACAGACCATTTAGCGGCAGAGTACATATGTTTGCCAGTCTATGCACTTTTTGCAGAGTATCAGTGATAAACATCATATTATTTTTTCTGCGCATATGCATGCAGCGGAAGCAGATTGCACGTGTTTAATACAAGAATTTCACGCTCGCACTTTTGTTTTTGTTTTTGTGTTTTTTTTTTTTTTATTACTCTCACATTTCTTACACGGCATGCAAACAGTGCATTTGTGCAGACACTCAAAGAAATGTTTTAGTAAAAGTGAAATGATTTTGCATTGTCGTCTCACATGTTAACCTATTAGAAAACTGACTGACTAAATTTTGTTATTGTCATCTGAAAGCTTGAAAATTTTTTCAAAAATAAGAATAAGAATAATTTATAAAAAAAAAAAAAATTCTTTTTATCATCTATTCCCTTATTACAAATGTTACATGCTATGTAAGCGTAATTTTCATTTAGAAGAACGTTGACACATATATACTTCAGATGCTTCTTCTTGCTTTAATCTAATACGAGAATACTTGAGATTTGCTTAGAAATTTACATAGGATGTGCAATTATGCTATGATTATGCAACTTGCGTGACCACAGACATGACACAAATTATTTGCTCACACAAGGAGGAGGACAATATCACCAGAATTGAACTGAGTCTTAAAAGCAAACTAGAAACAAAAAACTTGCAGAAGATGAGTAAAAGTGGATTACCTTGGGTTGGAGATTACTAGATACATAATAATCTAATTCTCTAAATTGATTGATTGAAATGGCAGATTGAAATTTTCATTTAAAATAAACACTGCTTGGAGGTTTACATGTATCGCTTCAATTATGAAGTCACGCGAGATGCATATCGTTTTATCTGCACGAGGCACGTTGGAGAAAGTATTAGAAATACGTTTTTTCATTGCTATCACTTAATAGTATATAAGGAAGTGGGATATAAAGCAGAGGGATCCAATGAGCTTCGAGCAGTGTTCATAAGGAAATAACAACTGCATGTGAACAGGAACTTAATCTCAATCCGAAAAATTCTCAAGTAGCCGCATCGGACATATATTCTTTCTTTGCAGCCGCTTCAATGCAACGACCTTATAACGAGTTAATCTGAACGGTTTGGTCTCATCCAGGAGTTTGCAGAATATAACCATTGCATCTCGAAAGCAATTTAGTCCTAGTTATTAAAATAATTCTCTCTTTTCCATAAATGCTTAATGGGCTTATTAAGGAGCAAGATGACTACATCAGCAACCTTCCTATCGAATTACATACATACACTATGTATGTTGTGAGCTCTATTATGCCTCGTAATTAGATATCTTGTAGGTGAATACATTGGCATGTGGCTTCATAGTCACACTAATAATAAAACAAAACAAATTGATACGAGTAACAAAAACCGTCCTTTTAATTAATGCGTTAAGAAAGTCTGCGTGGATATAGGTACTGAAAGGATCGATCCCTTTGGCGAGATAAAGGTCCAATACATCAGAAAAATTTCAGTCCCACTGGGCCTTGCGATTAAAAAAAATATTTTTAATATAACACATCATTCAAGAAGTCTTCGGTCAAATGTATAGCAATACTCTAGGTATACAATTATTAGACCTTCAAACCGTACCACGGAAGCCAAAATTTCATGAAATTCCGAGTGTTAGTTTATAGATTGCTTTGTTGTTGTTTAAATGATGTTACTCTTTGGTCTCTTTGGACGGCTTCCGTTGGGTGCTGTTACTTCGGACGAATTCACTCTGGACATAATTCATTTGAATGTTGCCGCTATCCAGAAATAATTATGAACTGTCAACAGTGTTGTCATGTATGGGCCAAAAAGGAGACTGATTGAGTGATGTGTTGACATATAGTATTTTTTGTCCTTAGGTTCTAATTAATATTTGCCTTCCATTTCAAGTCAATATTTTCAGTAGTTATTGAGATAAGTTTCTTTGCTTTTACCTAAAAGAAACCATTTTTACTTTGACTTTTGTTATTGATTTAGTCAATCAGGAGAAAATACGATATCCAGAGAGATTGTTTTAGTTTCGCGAATTGCCAGAAGCCAAAGTAATATAAAGCAAATGAATAGGAAGTATGGGGAAAGAAATTGCTATTTAAAAGGTCGCGAAGAACTCAGCCATCACGAGAAGGGACATAAGATAGCTCTCTTTTTATACCTACGGCGAAGATCTTCGTGCAAAGTATGGGTTCTTGTCAAAAGTTTAACATGGCGGAAGGGTAAGAGGCCGCAAGGCCGTGAACAAAAACGAAGAAATCTTTTCCTAATTACTTTTTACTTACAGCACTGTATAGATTTCATTTTACGAAATTTAACAAGAAAAAAGTGAAATGTCTTTAAAAGCATTTCTTTCTCTCTCGTTTTTATAAAATGTAAATAAAGCTTTTATTAGCAATTCTTTCATTATCAGTTTTTGTTTTGTATGATTGCGTTATATTTGGAAACTTTTTCGTTATCGCTCTAATGGAATATTAAATTTAAGCGCTTACAAAAAAAATCAAAATATATATACTTACATATAATTAATTGATTTCCCAATACACTAACGATAAGATAGAAAATTGTATTGACTTGAAAAGACAAAAAAAAAAAAAACTGCGCATTGTAGAAGAAATACAAACGAAACACACTCGCTAGGCTTTGGCCATCAGCTCGCTAACTCTTTCTTCAATTAGTTTTGTTGACCATCACCGCAATCACATGAGTAGGAGGCATTTCCTCCGAGTGATTGGAAGGAGGAAACTCTGCCTAATAGTCCCGTAAGAAATCTTAGGCAGTCAAGAAAAGGACTATATATGAAAATAACTGCGCCACAGAGAACATCATTAGATTACTTCCAGAATAAAGTCTAGCCATGGCTAAAATCCTATAAAAAAAAAAGAGGCATTTCCTTGCAACCCGGTACAGCACGTACGTAGTTGTCAATCAATGAATTGATTTTTTTTTTTTTTTAATTTTTTTCTTATAAAATTTTAATCCTAAAAATAAAGACTTCGACAATTTTTTAATGCCTTTGCATATATATATATATATGTATATATGTATATAAAACCGATAAATCATTAATTCTCTCTGCAAATAGTCAATCAGTGTTCATTAATTTTATGAGCCATCAATTTTATTGTATAAGCATTTTTAATAGCCTGCCATTCAGGAGCTTG
This sequence comes from Glossina pallidipes, assembly GCA_000688715.1. NCBI lineage: Eukaryota > Metazoa > Arthropoda > Insecta > Diptera > Glossinidae > Glossina > Glossina pallidipes. The sequence continues at coordinate 877,958 of KK499852.1, read as the reverse complement.
ATGGCCGATTAAAAACTCATTTCCGCTTAGTTTTAATCACAATGTCAGATGTCTTGTATTGGACAGACATTACAAAAAAATATGGGCGACTGTGTGTGTGTTTTTGTGCAAATTAATTGGTTATAAAATTTGTTTGCAACAAATCATAAAAATAATCTTTTACCTGCTGGCGTACATATCGTATACAATGCAATAAAAAACAAACAACAAACAATCCGATGACAATTCTTCATGAATAATCCTTTTTCACTTCAATCAGTTATAGGGAAGAAAAGGTGAGAAAGAGGGAGAGAGAGAGAGAGAGAGAGCAAAATGCAAAATCTAAGGAGAGATTACTAAAAACAGCGCATGTCAAGAATTTTTAATGAATTTATGAAAAAATCATAAAATCAGTGAAAAAAAATCTTTCTTAGCAATGATGTGGTGGTGGCTGTGTTGGCTGTGTATAAGAAAACAAACAAACAAACAAATACGAAATACCATAAAAATAGCGCAGAAAAGGACCCTGACACGGGGGGCACGCTGCATAAACCGCATTAAATCTTAGCATAAATCATTTAACACTAAATCACATGACATTCCATATAAAAGGTATTGCGAACGATCCCAATACCAGACAGAGAGAAAATTCGTACATTTTGAAACCTGAAAGCGTAGCGAAAAACTGTTTTTTCTTTTTTTTTGTCTTTTTGTAATTAAATGCCAAAAATATTCATATTATGACATTAAATGCTGCAGAGACTAACGCACATGGAAAAGATTAAATCTTCAAATGAGGTCAAGAATAATGTAAACAGTTTATAGACATATTTTTTTTTGGTTGCTGTTGTTATTGCCTTTTTTTTTCAATTTATATGTAAAACAAAACATTGCCATTGTGTAGGCATAAATTTTCAGATTTTTAATGAACTTTTCAAAAAAAAAAAAAATTAAAAAAAATTGTCGATAAATAAATTAATTAAATTTCAAAATCATTTTTGTATGCATTGGAGATTGCCTTCATCAAGCGAAAACAGAAAGCGTATGCAAATCCATTTACTTTTTTCTTGTTTTTTTTTTAATTTATTTTCGAAAATACTGCCAAATAAGTCATTATTGCCAACGCAAGGGAAATTAAAAATTGTAACTCTTCTTGCTTCCCAAGCCGCTTGCTGACGTAAGTTAAGTGAAAAATTCTCAGATGCACTTTTTTGGCACACATTTTTTTCTTTTTTTATATGAAAATTATCAATAAAGTAATTTCTGATGAAATACAAAATCGCAACTTATCGTTATAGCTATTGAAATAAAATCGTTCCAAGCAAATAATTGCGAGTATATCCCATTATCGTGATCGTGCAATTAATCGACAAGCATTGCATAAAAAAAAAATTTATATTCCTACTCTAGAAGCTGTTGATATATTCATTCATATCCATATAAAAGTGTCATAAAAAGTGTCATATGCATCTGTAAAGAAAGTTTTCTTAATAATGGCTGAAACACGAAGTAATCATTTAAAGAAAGGCTTTAAAGAAAGAATCATAGCTTAAAGTTGTTCTTTAATTATGTGGATCGATCTTTTTCCAAGGATTGAAGAAGAAGAAGTTGTATCAAATATTTATGCAACAAGTTAAAACATTGTAATCAGGCAAGGAGGATGATTAAATAATCGGCATCATATCGCAATAAACAAAAAGGGCAAAGGGCGGCTTTATACAGATGGCGAAGAAAAAATAGTGCTAATCAATCCGTTGTTACTAAGGGTCTGAAGAAAGCCATTTTAGTCTATCAAACTTCATAAAGATATGTTGCAAATAGCATATAAGAACAGACAAATATAAACTGATTTAGGAAATAATTCTCAATCGATTGCGTAACAAACAAATAAGAAAAGGTTTATTGAGTTCTAATCGAATCTTTTGTGTACCACATGTATCCTAAAAAACTCAAGAAAAAAATTTTTTTATTGTTATCATTTACAATGTTTGGTGGGCGTGGGAGCTTTTTCCAGAATATATGTGGAAATGTTTACCGTGTATCCATTATAGTTTCTGAGAAATAGGTAAAGAACGAATATTTTCAGCCCATGTTGCACTTTAGGGAAAGATATTTTGAATGTCAATCTGAATGCAAGAACTTGTAAAATTTTTGCCAAATTTAAACCCTATAACTTTTAATCTGGCCACCTGCGACGCTGTTAAGCAAAGACATTGCACAGATGGACCGACGAACATACTTAATTCGAGGATATATATGCTGAAGTGTAGCACACGTTTTGAAATAATCAACTTAACGCGACCCTTTAGTGGTTTGTTTCAAACCATAAATCCCATAAATCCAGACAAATTTGATATGCTCTATACCACAAATGATATACCATACATCACCATGAACCTATGCACATATCATCAACTATTTTCATACCAAAATACTAAAGATTATACCATGTATGTATGTACTTTACCATTCATAAGGGTCTTTATATAGGAGTAAACGACCGTTGTCAAGGGTCCAACGTAATTAATTTCGTGGCCAAATAACTTTTTATTCTTGATCTACGTTCATCATAAAATACCAAACCTTGTTGCTTTATAAAGGTTTACTTTTCTTAAGAGACTTTCCTTATGAAGCCTTCCGAAAAATAGATCGAAAAATTTATAGATCATATTGCTACTTCCTGCTAGTAGAACCAGAATTAGACTAGAAAAAGATTATTTTTTACAAAAACGTTCAAATGGCCGAGATTCCAGGAAAGGTTCTCAATCCGCACACACATTTTTTTCCACATTTTTTTACTGTATCAAAATGCCCCTTCTCACCGACATTGTTTCTAACTACAACACACCTCCCCATATAACTTGGTAAATTCCTTTCGCGTCGTACAAATCTGTGTTGTACGAGTCCCTTAGATTGTACAATTTTTATAACCATGGACTTAATCGCTATATTAATTATTGGTCTAAAAGTTGGTAATACAATCGGAACATTGGTCTTATGCTTTTACCAGGTTATACGAGCCTCTTTTACATTCTTATGCGAACATATTTCCATCATGCTATACGTTCGTCCGTTTTATATGAACTCGTGCTAAACGGCGATCTACTGTAATGATTCATCGAAAAATTAACTATCCGACCTTTCATATAATGCCCTTTGAAAAAGCTACTATTAGTTCCACTCTCGACCTTTAAGCATAATTAAATGAAAGCAATTATCATATAATCCCCGTTAATCATATTAACCACATTGTTCTCATCGTTCATTGTTGGATGTTAAGTTGAAAGTAAACTAAATAAGTAAAAAAAAAATTTTATTGTTAAAAAGAAAATAAATGCTAAACTTTATATATTTTTATATAATTCATTATTTTATAAAATTACGAAATTTTTATTAACTTTTAAGCTTTTAAGTTGTAATGGACCAACTATCGTATTATGTTTGATCGATTTCTTCAAAGTCATTCTGCGTGCAGCAGTTTCCCGAAAGTTTTTCCCGAAATTTCAAACTAAAATCTTAACAATACTTACCACACACAAACGCACGGATGGACACATGAATTAACATACCTAAGTCGATTCAGAATTGAATATCAACGAAGAAAATATTTATATACTGTACGGTGTCACTCGAGTTTCTTTGCGAGTGTTCCAAATGTTGCGACCAATGAATATTTTCCCAACCTTCGATAATGGGCGTATATAGAATAATAGTTCAATCAATCGTTTAACATTTACCATCTTCGATAATTTATTTCATATATTAAGAGTATGATATCCATGATGACGTATTCCACCGCTCCACTTGCGCCATTTGTGGTACAAGGTTATACTACGTTTGTGTGGGGATGTACGTAATGCCCAGGAGGGCTTGAGACAGGCTCACCTTTTATTATATCGAGCAAGTCGGAATTACTTTTCTAATTGATCTAAGCTTGCCTCTCTGTCTACATGTCTGTTCATCTTCTAAATGATTAGCTATATTAAGTGAAGTGGATGAATATATGGTATTCCATGGTGGGACCCGGTTGTTTTTTTTTTTATTGTTGTGTGTGTTGTGTGCAAGCGAGGTTTTTGGCAAAATTTTCTTATTCAATGTTATGGCGGACTTTGGAAATCATATGCATGTGCGGTTTTGGGTGTCAAGTGTTCTTGAAGTATTTCAGAAACAACTCCCCATGCCGTATCTATAGTGTAAAAGGAAGCCCTACAGATTTGAAATGTCTCAAAAATTTGCGACCTTTCGGCTGAACACAAGAATACCAAGGGCAAAGACATACAGACAAGCTTAAGCGTGATAAAAGCAGGATTTATCTCAAGTCGTTCTGGGTTTTGCATTAACTTAATATATCCTTGCACAGTAAATGTTGTAAGGTGTAACTACAGAATGATATAATTCTAATTTTAAAAGAAAGCAAAATCTGAACAAAAGTAAATTTTTTTTTATTCTTAAAAAAAAGTCTTTGAATATGTTTCGCTTGAAGATGGTACGATCATCGAAGATTTTAAAAAACTTTCTTGAGTCGTTAGCTTTAGCTGACAACGTCTTGGTTCAAGAATTTATTTTCTTTGGGATAAATAAATTATAATGATATATAAGAATAATAACGAGTTTCGTTATAAAATAGAATAGTTTATGAAAAAGTCTTCTTCTTGTTTAGTAGTATTTTTTTTTTGCCTTATAAGATGAGTAAATAATAACAAAACTCCAAGTTTTTGATTTTTCTTGTTTTATTGTTATCTTGAAAGAGCATTTCATACACATGACCGCTAATGAAAAAATCAAAAGCTTTTTGCCAAAAGTGTACTGATCTTTTCAGACGAATAAGTAAAGAAAAATAATTTTCAATATCAGGCTTTCATTGCTAACAATTGAACATTACCTACAACAACGCCTACTACGACTGCCATCGAATAGGAGCTAATGACGACGACGACGATACGTTTGACAGATATCGCTGGAGTAAGCAATCAAACTTAGAGGATAAAAATAAACTAAATGCAATAGCGACCTTGACCATGATGATGGTTGATGGTTGGCACGGCACCTACGCGACAGAGAGGAATTTGCTTTGGCAACATGTTGTTGAAAGCTTTCAAATATCGAACGACTGGCATAAATATTATTGGAAAACTAATAAAAACAAAATCATAAGAAAAAAAAACACAATGGACAACAAACATTAAGCATTCATGGCGTTTTTGAAAACAAAAAAAGAAATCACATTAAAAATGTGTATAAAAATTTTTCAACAAAAAGTACGACATAAAGTCTGGATCTTTAGCTCAGCTCAACAACAACAAAAAAAGTAATAAAAAAATGCAAAGCAAGATAAGCATGCAATCCATCCATCCATACATATATATGCACGACTGTATACGTGGTCATCAGAATAATTTAATTAAAAAATAAAATTTTTTTTTTTCTTTTCTTAGAAAATTTACTTAATAAACGTAAACATATTCCTTTTGTTTTACCTTTCACATGAAAAATTCTTGTAAACTATTATTTATTATTATTTATTATTATTATACTTGTTTTTGTTTTATTTTGTTTTTTTTTTTTTTTAAGTCAACAACTTTAGCTTTTATTGATTTTATTGAATTAAATTCAATTTTATTTTTTCTTGTTTTTTTTTTTTTTTTAATGATTTCACACTTGCCATAAAAATGAGATATTTTCTCTGCACATATATGTACGTATGTATATTAATGAATTAGTTTCATCATCATCATCATATTCTTTTCATTCTTTCGTTTCGATTCGTTTCTTTAATCAATCATTTTTATTATATTGTTATTATTATTTATTTATTTTTATTAATTTTTTTTTTTATATATTTTTTTTTATTACTATTTTACACTATTGTCTATCTTGTCTCGTGTGGTTTTTCTTTTTCTTTGAGTAAATAATTCTTTCACATATACAACATTTACCTGCATTAAGTATAAAAAAAACTCCTGCATTTGAAGAAAATGCAGACAAACCGAGTTTTGCAGAACCGTATTAATGGGCAATTGTTGTCTGTTTCGCTTTGTAAATCTTTACCAACGTAAATTGAAAAGGCATAGCCATTGCATACGATAATACACTCTTTCGTAATGGAAAAAAGCAACTGAAGCAAACTGAATCGTTTGAACGACTGAGAGACTGTTCGAGCAACAACAACTTTTAATTAAACCATTCTGATGTTGATTCGCTTCTTGTTGCTGATGGTGCTGTTCATTCGCTTCTTGTTGCTGATATAAATGCTTTTATTTTATGGATTATCGATGGTTGTGTGTGTGTGGCATTGTTTATAAATTTGTTTTCGTTTTTTATTTCGTTTTGTTTATCCGTTGGTGTAAAACATATTTCATCGGTATGTGTCTCCAAAAGTTTTTCTTGCACAAAGCAACATGACGCTAACATTGGTGAAATGTTGCTAATCGTAATAAACATTTTTGCTTAAAATTTTTATTGAATTAATTTCTATTCTTTTTATTCATATAGGGCAGTTAAAGGAAGACTATGTCTTCCTTTATCTTTAAATAGGTTTAGGGCTTAGATAATCTCTTAATCAGTTAACTGTATTGACCTCATAGGGAAATAGTGCCTTTTAATTGCGTAGCAAGAATTTAGTGATGACAGGTATACCCGTCATATACAGAGAATGTATGTAATATGAAATTGGGTGGTAATGATCTAACTTGACGACAAGTGAGATACACATATTCTAAAATACGTTATTACGGTAAATGTCTTTTCACAATGATGAAGTTTTGTGAGGAAATCCGACAAGGACGGATGGACGAATCATCAAGCAAAATTTTGTATTTTTTTCGACTTGGGCTCACTTTTCGTTTACATTCCATTTAGGATTACGTAGCTCTTGTTTTTCGCACCTTCGACTTAAAGTTACTTTTTTCTTGTCTTTCTTGATATAGAATAACAGTTGTCTCGTCGCGAATAGTAAACCCTGCCTGCGCTCAGGGTAAATGCATTTGCGCGTACAGTTACCGTAAGGAACCCACTGTTTTACGGTATAAAAGTTTTTTCTTTGTTAGATTGAAGCAACATTTCGTATACCGAAAGTCATTCTTCGAGGTTTCACGGTTTTATTTTTATTGCACTCTACTTTTTATACCCACCACCCAAGCAGGTAGATTCATTTTGTCAAAACCTTTTCAACTCTCAGAAGAAAGGATCAGATATCCCACACGGTATATATATTCCTGATCAGCATCAAATTCTAAATCGATTTAAGCATGTCCCTCTGTCTGTCTTTACGTCGGTGTAATGTCTGTTGCAAACATTCTCCTGGCCGCAAAAATCAAACTATCGACCGCAGAAACATTGGAAGTAATTGTTGTTGAAAATGGGCCAAATCGATCGAAGAACATGCCTACAGCAGCACCTAAACTGAGAACAGCTCGGTTTTGCAAAAGGAAAAAAATTGGTTTTTTGCTCATTACTTACAAACTATAGAAGATAAACGTACAAAAAATTGAACGCATATTCTATAGGCGATCTTCTAGCCTCTGTATATGGGAAGAATTGACCACGCCTACGAAATATTATAGTGTATCAAAGTTCAAGTGCCTTTTCAATACCTTTATAAGGCACAGAAACAAGCTTCGAAAACCCCACAAAGTATATAAATTCTTTCAGGCCATTTTTAAATTTGGAATGCGCTTAAACATGACCGTCTGCTCGAGTGTCCATCCGTCTGTCTGCGCAACGGTGTAATATTTATGGTAAAGATTCTCTCGTAAGCCAAAGTAAAGATATCGCCTGCAAACTTGCAAAAGTGATTTAAACTTTTCCTAAGACATGACTAAGGCGCCCATACACCAATGCGGCAAAAACTTTTATCCTCAAACTAGAAAAAATCAGCCGCGTCCACTCTGTATTATAGAACATGAAAACTTAGTTCTTTTATTTTTGTTGTCTTACTTAGGAAAACGGTGACGGGTTTAAAAAATTCGGTCACGACCAAAAATAATTTTATCATTTGTTTGTCCTCAAAGGCTCAAAAATCCTTCGCCCGCCTGCATGTAAAAGTACTGCCAAATTTCTAAGTTCCAGAGGGACCTTTACACAACATCTCTGGCATTTTCTCTTCTAACAAGAAAAATGCTGATTATGCTTTCTTCTTCACCTCAAGTTTATGTCCCGTACTAGTTGGGTTCAAATTTTTTTTTAGAGTGCAGCTGAGATAAAATAATGATGTAACATTTTCTATAAACGTTGTTTCTCTCGCACACGTATGCTCAGAATATAACCAAGAGAAATGCTGACGTCTCAACAACAAACTAACTAAGACTGAATATCAAACCGCAGTGTCCACATCTTGACAGAGATTTGTTAAAATTTTCCAATATTGAGCATTAGGCGTGAAATGAAAGAAATTAATTCAATGGCTAACGTTCCACTTGATACGGTCTCCATAATTAACTCTGTCACATTTCTTAACAAATAATTTATTCATCACACAGCCACTGTGTCGCACTATCATACACTTTGATAGTTTGTCTTACTGTTAAAGTAAAATTTTTTCTTTTCATAAATTTTTCATCGATTATTACGTTTATATTTTAACATTTATTATTAGTTTTCGATAATTTGATTTTAATTTGTTAACAAGTCAAACAATTTGTTATATAAATTTACTGATACTTTTTATGTGCTAACACTTAGCAAATGCCACACACATACGGCATATAAAGGCTTCGAAAAATCGTAACTTAAGTGAAAGAGTACCGCACAGTAAACACAAAAACATTTCCAATTGGTTGACAACAACTTTTTGATAACCTACTTAATAACGGCTTCTATTGCTATGATGCCTACGCATATCCACTTCGATGATAATATTGATGAGCATTAGTTTAGTTTTGTCTAAAGTTGGCGCGCCTGCAAAGGGTTTGAGGCTTTGATATAAAGAAATTTTTTGCTCAAGTATTCTCTTTATCCTTTCACAGCTTGAATATGTTTTTGTTTCTGTCATTCTCCTCAACTTTCGTAAATCTGCATGGCAAAGTGTCTTCTATTATTTTCACGCGCCAGCATAATCTCCAAGAATGTGGATTTATGTTGAGCTATCGGATTTTTTTTTGACCATTTAAACGAACATGAAATGAACATAAATACTTCACCAAAGTTACTTTATCTGCTAGTGTAGTAGTTAAAAGTCAACGAGTAAGATATTGGCCTGTAAGTTATTACAGGGATTCATCTGGTGCAGTAAGTGTTTTTGTAGTGCTTCGGTAAACGCTTCATATTTCAAGCAAATCCTTTCGTTCATTTAAAGAATATTTTTGTGCATATCCTACAAACTTCAAAACGTCTACCAACGATACTGTCTTTGTCCTTCCTGTCTGTGTATAGAAAACTATTAACTGCATTAAATTCTAGGGCAAGTCGAAAGTGCTACTTTGGGAGAATTGGAGGCGTATGAGATTTATGTACGTGCTTTTGAGAGCTAATTTATGAGATGTAAGAGGGGTTCTAGATTTTTGTGCGCACTGGCGCACAAGTAACTTTTAACGAACCTTTAATGAACACACGGATGGACGTAACCTAACCTACTGAACGGGCATTCCTTGTGCCCCTAGGCCTTTCTATACCCGCCCTGCCTATAGTCTCCTTCCTAGCTGAGATCGATGTACGTGCTTTTGCTGAGCAAACTAATTCGTGAGATATAGGAGAGGTTCTAGATTTTTGACTCACTGACGCTCCTCAAATTGTTACAACTAAAGTAACAGCATGCACTTACCCTTTAACGACCACACGGATGGACGTAACCTAACCGACCGAACGGGCGTCTCTTGTCCCCCTGGGCATTTCTATACCCGTCCTGCCTGTCGTCTCCTTCGGCCCATGATGCCTATGAGGGTGCCCGGCTGCTTCTTACCACGAGTTACGTCATCTGACGCAGCAAGTCTTTTTGAAGTGCTTGGGTAAACGCTTCACGCTCCAAGGAAAACATTTTCACCATTCAATGAATAGTTTTGCACAAAGCTCCAAACATCTATGTCGTCAACGAAAAAGGAAATTTTTTTCCCAAACATTTACAAGTGGATTTTTTACTTAATTCAACTAAGTTAACTCACTACAACTTAGATTTTGTTTCCAAGACAACTGCTTCTTCAGAGAACTTGCGGCTCTCAGTCATTTTCATTAAAGAATTCTCAAGGCACTAGATTTAGTTAGAGTTGTTAAAGCCGACGACTTCTCACCGTTCTCGTAAATTTATTGAATATAATCTTAGTTTTCTACACTGCTGCTACAGAGCTTCACCCCACTGGGACTTGAATCTGAGTATGCTTGTTATCGACTAAGTTATGCGGTAAGCCCTTTCTTTTATTAAGCATCGATTACTTGGATTTTGAATAAAAAATTAAAGTCACAATAGAAAGAACGAAGAGGCGCAACATCCAGCAAAAAAAATGTAAACCAAGAGTTCGCTGAAAAGTTTTCATCTCATTTTGATTTTTATGCAGGAGCTTGCATGGCGCCGTCCCTATCAAAACACGAAATGTCTGCCCAACTTGCCGTCTGATGAGCGAAAGAAAGCAACGAGTTGGTTGCTCGTAATCGCCTTTGAATAAATATGGCGATCAATTTCGAATTTAAATCTACTGCGAAACGGCACAGGCGGGATATTCACTTCTCGCATAGAAGTTTTGCGCCTGGTCTGTTGCCGTCGAAAGCTAGAATAACGATCAAAAAGATTACAACTACGGTATCTTGGAATAGTGATGGAACATTGCAATTGTGGTTGAAGACACAGCGCACTATGGCCATTTTGAACGAGGTAAGTTACTGTTCATTTGTTACCAAAGCTATTCGATTCATTTCTTAGGCACTTGTCATTCAATCTGCATATTTTTTTAGACAAATACGCATGTCCTCAACGGACCCTGACTTAATCTTAGTATATATTTCATAGTAACAGGTATTCTTTTAAGAAGTACAGTGTTTGTTTTCGCGGCTTGTAGTCTCGAGCTCCTTGTTTCGTAATTCTGCATTCCGTTCTTCAGGGCCGCAAGAATGGAAAATTAATTACGTATGGCGAATCTAAATCATGATCAGTGAGTCCATCCTTACTTGTCGCATTTCCTGATAAAATTCCTCATAACAATGTATTTTAGAAAATATTTCTGTTATTTTATCATAGTGTTTTATTACAACCAAATTTCACATCACACATACTCTGTAATTGAGAAGTATACTTGTATATCGATAAAGAGGGGGATACAGTTAACTGATTAAGAAAAGAACGCCTTCAAAAGCTTTGAAATTTTGAAACCTGAAACCAAGAGAGTTTTAAAGAAAGAAATAGTGCTCTTCGACAAGGACTTGACTTAAAAGAAAAAATAATAGTAATAGCAGCCTAGTCATGCATACTTCTTGTCGACCAAAAAAAATTCCTGGTCAACTCACTTACAGGTAAGCAAAATAATGCCTAATTACTTATTATTCTGTACTGAAAGGTAGCTGTCTAAGCGCACTTGCATTATCTCCACAAGTACATCTAAAGTTGCTGTAAATTTTCATCGTAAAGAAATGAAAAACATATTACTGCACATGAACTGAACATTGGTATATGACTCATTATCGTAATGCCATTTATGGGGCTTTCTTTAATTATTCGTATATTTTCGGCAGCTTAAAGTTATTTAAAAGCATACAAAGAGTAAAGTAAGAGTAAAAAGAATTAAAATTTGCAAGAAATTCCGTTATTTTCAGATAACATTTAATAGGAAGTTTGGAGGTTTACATCGAACCATGCTCTTAGAATACAGGATGAGATATAGTTAAATAATATTTTTTTCTTTGATCAATAGTCCATTTGATTAAGCATCTACCTTAGGGTTGTGCTTGAACTGTTTTGAAAAGCTAAGGTTAAAACTCTTTACCTCTTTATGTCTTATGAAGAGAGAAAAATGCAAGCAAGCTCATGCTTTTTGTTTCTAAAGGCATTGTAATCGATGACGACTACTAGGTTTGTGACTGTGTTTCCCAGTATCCCAGTTTTCATCGGGACTGGCATTCTAGTAAGCCGCAATTGCTTTAAGGGCAAATATGCTTTCCTTTCTTTTGCACGCCAAGGCAGACGCATTCGCCTTTGCATCGTTATATGATAAGCCCACATTTACAATAGATTGTGTAGTGTGTCAAGACTTTAATATAATCGTTTAATTTTAACACTAACTATAAGTATACATGTAATTATATCTGCATGCTTTGCATATTTATTTTTAGTGACCCAGATTAAGCAATAGTCACAAACCAATACTTTAATGTTTCAATCAATTTCTTAATATCTTCTCTTGCACGACAAAAAAAAGCGGCAACTAACACCACTTGGCATCGAGGCGAGCTTTTCATGAAGTCACTGCTGCAACACTTCAAAAAAATTAAGCTATCAATGAAAAAAACACAATAGTTAGTTAAAGACTCAGCGTCGTGCTACTATCGTCACCTTTATGTAGTTGGCTGACATTAAGTGTCCTATTGGACTTGGATTATTTTGACTTTGGACTTTTTGCAACTTGTAGTTGTATTGACCATTAGTCGGTGCAAGCATTCGTAAGGCCAGCTGCGTTGAGCAACGTTGACTAGAGTGTTTGTTAAAATGTTCGATTGCGCCGGATTAGCTATCCTGTCTTGTGTTGGTTTTATTCCACTGTGCCCGATAGCAAAGAGATTAAATATGAAGTGGCAGCCGGAGCTTCGCACTAAGCAAGATCTTCCCTTCCTATTAGGGCATCTAGTACACCTCAAGTTCCAAAGGAACGAAACATTTGCTACCCTCTGGGTCGAAGGGGGGGTAACACCCTCGCTTACTATTCCCGCCATGAAGCTCCTTGAAGGACTGTGTGCAACACTGAGAATGAGGACATTCTTTGCAAAAATTCTGCAAGCAATAAAACTGCGGGCCGTTTTTCTTACGCAGAGCAAATCTCCTTTCGTTATCTAGCTCTCGTGGTTCCCTAAAATTCCGACCTATATACAACTTCGAGCTTTACCATATGTAATCGCTTTTTCATTTGCGTCGTTCGCACTTTCTGCAAAGCCATTCGATTTTTCGTCAAAAGACAAAGGAGAAAGAACGACGCAGCACACGGTGATCACAGTCACTCTACTACTTCTCGGCTTCATAAGGATTTCAAAATACCGGATTGAATATCAGTCTTCTCGCAAATTTTAGCTTATATTGATGTCCAGCAGGTATCGGGGATTGCTTAAGAGAAAGAAGAGGCGTACGGTTGCTAATACTAAGGTCTCACAAAGACTAAGCGTTTCACTTATAATGTACACCGACTTGAAAGTGAAGTTTCTCGTAAATGTTTCGTAAAGCAAGCAAGCACAGGCACACCTATGCACTTCTCCTTACCTCAATAGACAGAGTACGTACGTATTATTTAGTAGTCTTCTAATTTAATTTTTTTTTTCTTTTTTTTTTTTGCTTGTGTCTCATTTACCATTCATTCCATTCACTATCAATGATAATGGAGAACAATAAATCAGCACTCAATTAATAGAAACTATTTCAATATCAAATGTATATATGTGAGTGTATATATATATATATAGTATAGATATGTATGTAAAACATCATATAATCGAGGTACTGGCGTATATGTGTGTGCGTGTGAATGTATTTATGTATTTGTCACAATCTTACAATTGATGTGTCTGCAAGCGTTTGGCGAGTCTTACATCAGTTGCGGCAAACGCTAAGACAAGAGATATAACAGCACACATGTGCATAAACATTATGCTGCTTGCAGCTTATACATGTATATGCATGCAAAAAAATAAAAAAAAAAATGAAAGAAAGAAACAGAAAAACAACATCCCAGTGGCAGTAAGTTAGTGTTGCAACTATGCGCAACCAACACACGCCTCTGGTAATGTTGCATTAAATTTACATATAAATTAAGTACTTCATGCATGTTTATAGCATTGACATTATACATGCATAACTATACATACATGCATACATACATACATACATACATACATACAAGTGAATGCGTTTGTATGTGTTGTACATTAAATATATGTATTTAAAAAAAATAATAAAAACAAAGTTGTCGACAGACACGTTACTGACACATTACACGACTTTTGCCGACTTTAAACAACATGCGTAGTAAACTAAGGCATTGCATGCGTTTGTTAGTTAGTTTCCAACAAAATGTTTGTTCTAAAGACTTACATATATATATATATGCATATATATATATATATGCGCATATGTATATATATATATATATATGCATCGTACACTTGCTGCTCTTGGTATTATACAATAAAGTTAATATCTTGCGTAAAAGCAAAACATATTCCACGCATACAATGCTTTGCATGTGTACACAAAACTTGTTCACTAAACCTAATTAAAATGGAAAAGCAAAAAAAAAGATAACATGCCCGGCCTCTCAGAGAAAGTTAAACGTTTACCTTAAACAAATCCGACACATTTCTTTAGCATCTCTATTGCCTTATGCTAGATGCCATATGTTTTGTATGATACTTGAAATTTTTTTGATGTCATCTTTAGTTCAGTTCTCTCTCCGTACTCTTCTGCTTAAACACACATCTTCTTATCGATTACTATTGCGTAGGCTTCTTACGAGGCCGCGTTAAATAAAGCTAATGCGTGCTCTGCGTGTAGTTAATGAGCGCGTTGTTATTATTGCAGCTTTTATGGTCGATGACAAAACTGAAATCATTTTTTAAAACACGTTCTCGTAGTGTTGATGAACTGCAGATTAAATAACTGTCACGCTATACGAACGCTTAAGAAAAAGTAAACAGAAGGAGAAGAAGTAAGAGTCTAAGGCAAGGAACAATGAATGTATGACATAATGCTGTCAATTTCAATGAAATTCTGTTGGAAAAATTTAATGTTTTTTTTTTTTTTTGCTTTTTGTGTCCAAAGATCTCAAAGTTTTGATTTTCATTCTATTACACTTTAAGAGGGTCTTCGTAATTCATTTGATGCTTCCAATCAATAGGCTTTTGTCAATTAAAAATTCAATTGTGCCAGCAGACAATTTTTCAATAAAAGTATTTCTCAATATCAAAATAACAATTGATTAAGTGCTGGTAATAAAGAATAGCAACGCATTGAAGCGGAAAAATGTAATTTTAAAAATTGTCTGAGAAAAAGTTTCAATATTTCAAGTAGTAACTAAAGGTGCGACAAGGAATTCAACGAAGTTCCGCTTAAAGGAAGGTGAAGCAAAATCACATAGAACTCAGTACAGGTACGAAAAAGTCCGATAAGCATAGGTATGTCCTGGGTATTCCTCGATGGACACTTGCTGGTTTCTCTTATTTAACTAAAATAATGCTTTAGTAGATCACTAACTGGTGGGGTATGTTAAACAAATTGTAACATGTTACGCCCGGTTCACAAGAAAAGAAGAAGGCCGTTGGTCTCCAAGCAGTTATCACATTAAGTTATTGAAAGCTACCGACTACTAATCGATCCCGTCATTTTTTTAAACTTTTAGAAAAAAATAACGTGTGGGAGGTGGAGCGGCAGAGACTGGAGCGTTTTGACACTAACCAAACGTTTTACTCATGAAATTGTATAATGTCCTCTGATCAGATGTTATTAGCAGTCGCTAACAAGCTTCTGCAATAGGAAGCTTGCGTGTACCAGAAAGAGCTATCGTGTCCGATAATTTTATCAGTAACACATTTTTCCATATGTAGAGAGCGAGAACAGATTTGCGTTATACTTTATCCTTTATCCCGTCCTAGTTACTAATGGGTCCTTGTACCCATGTACATAGGCAAGTGTTATAGAACTCTGCATGTATTCTCAGTGCAATTTCTTTAAATTAAAAAAAAAAAAAAACATGATCTGCATATAAAAATATTTTGACAACAACGAAGCAGTTCAGATATTTTTTAAAATATTTGATTGATATCAAGGACGAAAATTCATTCATCCATTTTTCTAGCTTTCAGTTTTTAATTATTATTTAATAAAATATTGCAAAATATACTTCGATGTTTCCAAACCGTACTCCGATAGATTCTCTGGCTCTTGCAATAATATTTTAAAAAATTCCACACCAACACAACAACGCTTTGCATTCTATATCTTTTACATCTTTTCCTTTACATCCTTCTTAACTAACTAAAGATTTATTGAAGATCTTTGCGAATCGTTGCCTAATATCTTTTCAGAGCATAGTCCTTGTAAGACTTGTTATAAATCTTCAAATAAAAATATAATTTCTTCTCCTCTCTTCTTTTCTCCTAATACTTTCGTCTTTCTGCCTATTCCTTGACAATCGTTCCATTCCATTCATCATTCACATATGCCTACACAGAATGACTAAACAAGAGTATTGTTGGATACGATGTTTTCTTTGTAGTCCCTACCGGAGGATGGGTGGTAATATTCTTATTGTCAAAACATTTGCAAGATCGAGAGACCCGATATAGTAAATACATTCTTGATGGTCACCTATTTCCGAATCGATTTAAGCACGTCCGTCCGTCCGCGTAATGTCTGCAGTAATTATTCTCGGAAAAATGACAGTGCGTCCTTCAAATTTGGTATTGAGAACCGGCCAAATGGGTTTTTTGTAACTACAACAACAAACATTTCTCTATACTTTCATATAAATCTCATAATAACAAATTCTAACAGTTTCCGTATGCTGGGAAACTGAGTACTTTTCAATTTGGGGGATTTGCAAACAATACTGAACACAAATGCGAATTTTGATAAGACTTTAAAAAAACGAAAAACTGCGGTATTAGCATTTCGGGGAAGAAAGCTCTTATTTGATCGCCAGTGTATAAACACTACTTTTCTACTACATTCACTTGAGCGGTTTTTCCGCTTGCACTTTTTAATTCACTTGTCTCTTTAGCTTGTCCCGTCAATCCATGCCATCCTTTTAGCAGTTCTTTATGATTCTTTACCAGAAGCAATAAAAACTTTCTCAAATTCTTATATAAGTACATCCAACTCTTTTGCACCCGATCTCTTTTTGCACGATTTTGAAATAACACGGTTCACGGTTAACAAGAACAAACATAGTTTTTTCCACAAACTTTTTGTTCTAGCAGGACTCTCAAAAAAAATTTTTTTAATTCTGATTTTGACAGTGACCTTCTAGACAGTGCTAGCCATACCCGACATGCGTGCTAACGATAGCATTTCCAATCTATAATAAACTTAATAGCGCTTGCTATTAAGTAGCTATGAATAATTGCGAAATTAGTTCTTATTCCTAATTTCAGTTTAAATTTTTAGATACTGTGGTAATGGACTGAATTTTCACTGTATTTTTTTTATTTCAATTTTTTTGTTTTTAGCAAAAGTGAAATGTTTTTGTTTTACAAATATTTATATAGATTTCATTATTATTTTATTTGCATGGTTGTTTGGGAAAATATTTACAGTTTTTTCATTTTACACGATTTTCGAAAGTTGCGAAACATATTTTCAAATTTGCCATATGTCGCATGAATTTTTTTACACGATTTTTTTTGCACGGTTTTCTAAGGAACATATCTACCGCGGTAAAAGGGAATTAGGTGTAAATGCTGTTAATTCAGAAAATACAATTTCTGTGTGAACTATAACAACAACAGCTCAATGGTCGTGGGTTCAAATCTCAGATGTGGTTGAGCTTCTAATAAGGCCTTTAAGTGCGGTCCCTATTCTCCGCGCAAACGCATAAAAAAAGAGCGCGCAAAAACTGGTTTGAGTGGCTTACAACTTATTTCACTGCTTAAGAATAATGATATATGAACTACAGACAAATAAGTAGTTAGTTCTTTTAAATTAATTCGTTGTAAAGAAATTAAATCGTTTAAATCACTCCTTAACCAAACTAATTGACAGTTTAATATAGCTGCAAATTTTAAGCCCAACAGTGTATCTGTTGATGTTTAATTTTTCATCTCTGGATGTTGCTGATTTATTCAATCATATTTCTAAACGTTATCCCTATACCTTTTAGAATTTCCATCCGTCTGCTTGGATAAACACTCTTTCTCTATTACATTCAACCCAGCAATTTTTTTGCCTCCGTGTTGCTATTTAATCTCATTATTGCATGGTCTCTTCAGCTCATTCATGCTTCGTACGTCTTAGTTTTCCGAATTAAAGTCTTACCTTTTGCTGTTATATCCCGCTGTTTACGTGACCTAAGTAAGTAAACAGTCTCTGAGATCGTTTACCTGGTTTTCATGTTGGATTAATTAATGGTTTTATAGATATCCAGATAAGTTGCCGTTAACCAAAGCAAATGCTTCCACGTACCTTTCGACTAATCACATTTCCCTTTTTTTTCTTTCTTAGAAGACTTGTGCGTTACGATTATATAAATAACTTTTTTGAAATAACTTTTTTTCTTATACTCATACGCATTTAAGGAATGTCTTCTGGGGGCTCACTTATAGTTAGTTGTTGGAGTTGTAAAGTTGTTCTGAAAAGTCCCTCTTGATAGTTCATTAAGTCTTTCGAATTCTTTATGTGACACACAATGACGTGAATGAAGAGAATAAACAGGTAACCATTAGGTCTTAGGCTCGCAAAACTACACTTGGTTTTAGTAAACCATGTTAAGCCACTTTGTTTTCAGTTTCGATAAACGCTTGTACAAAACGTCGCACACTCTACTGTATATCATAAAATAGTTTGAAATTAAAATTTTGTTTGCCTCTGTAGAGACGCAGTGGTAGACCGACTGACATGTTTTTGGTGCGTGTTAAGCTTTAACTTGTTTATTGAATGAATACTTGGGAAAAAAAAAACAAAAAAAGAAAAAAAAAAGAGAAAAAAAGTCAATTAGAAAATTTGATTTAAAAGTTGGAAAATTCGAAAAATGCACAAAAAAAAAAAAAAAAAATTGAAAAATTGTAAAATTAACGTGAATTTTTCCCTCTGTTTAAAACGCTTGTCCGAAAATATCTTAATGATCTGTTTTTTTTTTTTTTTTTTTTTTTTTTTTGTATTTTTCGTTTTAGCATTAACTTTAATTTCTGATTTCATTTAATTGAACAACATTTTTTACGGTAGAGTTGTTGGTTGGTATCTTTGTTGAGGTTGAGCCTTATTCGGTTTTTCTTTTTTTCATTATTTGCTTATACAAATTAAAGCGAACAGGTTTCCAGCTGACTACAAGTTAATTACTGTCGCTTTTTCATTGCAATGCTAGTGTGGTGGTTAGTGACTAACGTTTGCACAGGACAGGAAATCACGGTAATTATTAACGATTTTTAATTACCTCAAATGTGGTAATTTTTACTATGAAAGAAAACTCCTTCGAACAAAACGATTTCTTTCCTATATTTATTTTTTTTTTATTATTTTTTTTTATTTCGTTTGTTAATCGAGCAATTTAAGAATATTACTTAGTTAATGAGAAATTTGAAGTGAATTGAATTGAATTTCATGGTAAATTAAACTGAGTAAATGTCCAATTTTTTTAAAAGTCATTTAAAGTTTTATGTTACTTGTCCGTTTTCATTTACAAATGCTTTGCAAACAAATCATTTTTTTTTTTTTTTTTTTTTTTAATACTAAGCCAGTCTTGGTATTGCTTGAGCATGTTTTTGATTAATCCTACGCAAAAACTGATTAAATTAATTTAAAGGTGAAGAAATTATTATAAACATTTCAATAAAAATCAATGGCTTCGCAATTTATCATAAGCTTAATGCGCAAAATTATAAAAGTTATTTAATATAAACAAATTGTCAATCGTTTGAGTATTGGAAAGAAACAAAAAAAAAACCTATAACTGACTTCACATGAATCTCAAATAACAAAAAAAAATGTCATTAAGAAACGTTGCAATGGACTCTGTTGGTTACAGGATTACTAATGTGACCTCCTGGACTCTTTATATAAATATTTCTATATAGGCCTGATTAACATTTAACAAATAAGAACCTTTTTTACACCCTACACACAACTTGCGGCACAGAGTCGGTTAAGTACTTAACATCCAAAGGACTTAAGATCGATCCACCATTTAGAATCACTTTCTGAAGTAATCTAAGCTTGTCTGTCCGTCCGGCTATCATGAAAAGTATATGTTCGCATGAAAATAATGCGTTTTGTTTTATTGTCAGCCAAAGAAGTGAAGGACTGCACTAGGCGAAGTGATATATGGTATGTACTTGTCGGCCTTGTCTGATGATGATGTTTTTTTCTTTTTTTTGTACAACACGTAAAACCAAGCATCAAAGACTTCATAAAGTATATACATGTATATTGTTGACGTGTGAGTGCAAGGGTCGGATTTGAAACGATCCTTTTTGTTTTCATGTCTGTCCCCATTTCTTTAAGACTGCGATCAAAAAATGAAATTTCATTTCCGTTTTCTTAGTTGATATAATTCGAAAGTGCAACCACGTCCAGGGAGCGTGGTTCATAATAGATGTTGACTTCGCCGCCGACACAAATATTAATGAGAGTCGTCTGAAATGTGAATTCTGAAAAGGATACGGACATCGGATAGCCTATAAGGCAAATGTCTGGTGCCTATAAGAGGTATTGATTTTAAACTCAACTTCTGGCGAGCTTGTTTTCCTTCACTTGAGAAATAATTGTTAGTTTTTTATTTTTTAGCCTCTGCAGTGTATGGGAGGCGACTTTTACTTCAATCTTAAAAATTTCACAAATATACCGACAGTGGTAGGAACATGCACTTAGGTAGACGTAGAAGTAAACAAGTAGTTATCGGGGTAGAAACGGATCGACAGAAGGACATACGGTTAAAATAAATGGATGGATAAAAGGTTAAATAACCGGATGGATAAACAACTGGATAACGACCGGTTAAGCGAATAGACGGATATACGATTACATGGACGATAAATTTATGGATTTATAATAAATTACATGGATATATAGACGGACAAATGAATAACTAGTAGGTTGGATTGAGATGCGGCTTTAATGTTCAGTTAGACGAACGGATAAATGTGCGGATATGCAGACGAATCAACTGTCAATTCATATACAGGGGCAAATGGATAAGCGACCGATCAAGCCGATGGATAGTGCGTTGCATTGATAAAGAAAGAAATAATGAAATAGAGAAATGGATAGATGAGTATTCAAATAAATGGATTGATGGATGGACAGAGCAGAAAGTTGCTCATTATATAGCTAGATGGACTAACAACGCTGCGTTTAGAGAGAGACTGCTATATGGATAAAAAGAATAAAGCAGTGATTAGAGGAAAAGTAAGTTAGATGAGTTGGAAAGTTTAGAGGGACTACAGAGAGACAGAGACTAGAAGAACAATAAACCAAAAGAATAAGCGCAATGAATATCTAGTGACACTGCTGGACGGACGAAGAGAAAGAAAATTCGGCAAACAATGGAGACAAGTCATTTAGCCCAAAATTTTAATGTCATAAACTAAAGGCATGTAACATACACTGGCCCTGGATAGAGTCTCATGTTTGCAAACATTACCAACGTAATGGCAAATTTAGTATATGTTTATCCGCAAATTTCGGAAATGAGAAAAGTGCATGAACGCAAATTCTTTCTTGTGCAAAGTTGATGAATATAAATGTTTGTTTAAAGCCTACACATTAGTGCGCATAAAGAGCATCTTTTGAATTAACTTTAGCCAAATATGTTGATACACTTACTTAATACAAAGGGGAAACCGCTTTTTGTAAAATTGTTGTTCATATTGTCTGTTGTAAACGACGTTGTTCTCTTACCTTATGAATAACAAAATAAAATTTAAATATGCAAGAGGCCTCGCTTAACAAACAGCACTTAAAAAATCAAGTAATTTAAAGCCTTTTGTGTGTAAGATTAACTTGTAATTTTATTCAAGATGTAGGTGTAGGTGTAGAACCATTTTAACAAAATCATTCATTCATACTTTTTATATCTTCATAAACTTATTATTTTTTTGTAAATGATTAATATTGGATTGTTCGTAAGAGCTTTGCTGCCTTCAAAAGGAGTGCACCGGTGACAGCAAAACAATAAATTTTTATGTTGTTTTCAACACAATCTCTTTAGGAGTATTTATGTCTGCGTATTCAGTGTCAATGCTGGTGTAAATCCATTAATTTGGCATTAATTTAACAAAAGGAAAACAAAAAATAGGTTTTCTCTTGACAAAGAACTTGATTTTATGCTTTTCAAGAACAAGACGACTTCATTTCTGCAACCAGGAGACTGTCTGCAACAGACATTACGCAGACGGAAGGATGGATGGACGGACATGCTTAAATAGCTTCAGAATTTATATACCTTATGAGGTCTCTGAACCTTCCTTCTGAATGTTGCAAACGTTGCGACAAAATGAATATACCCCTCATCCAAAGAACTTTATTTTACGTTTTTCAAGAAAAAGGATTTCCGAAGTTTCTGCCAAATTCGAAACCGATGACTTCGTTTCTGCAACCAGGAGACTGTCTGCACCAGACATTATGCAGACGGAAGGATGGATGGACGGACATGCCTAAATAGTTTCAGATTTTATATACCTTATGAGGTCTCTGAACCTTCCTTCTGCATGTTGCAAACGTTTTGACAAAATGGATATACCCTTCATCCTTCGATGACGGATATAAAAATGTTGAGAACGAATAGTTGTTGAGTTATTTAAATGAATTATATTTTTATTACTTCAAATGAGAAATTAGTTTACATCCACTATCGTATAGCTATATAGATGCAACTTAAAGTACGACAACATTTAGTAAGCGCAGAGTTAAAATAAATATCGTCCTGTTACCCACCTATCCGTAGTCTGTTTATTGATGGAACGATTGTTATGCAGGTAAAAAGTTTAAAGTTAGCAAAAACCCTTAGTTAACGGCCAGAAGTGTAAGTTGAAGATAAACGCAGTTGGCTATCTCCGCAAAACATGCAAAAGCATCACAGACGAGCAGGGCTCGGTAATTAAATACCATTGCATCACTTCGTCTAATAGAGTTTCTCATTTATTTTCTTGGTAAAATAGCAAAAATTATATCTTATTTCCGTGTACAAATATACTTCTCATAGGGAGTCCAAAATATGCACTGACTTCATCCAGGTTTAGCAAAATTAATTAATCTCTTCAAAGATCTCTTTATTCTTTATTTATTTTCGGTTCCGATTACAAGCAAATCGTTCTTTTCCTAAGCACTTTCATATGGGGTGCAGTCCAAAAAAAACGAAGGCAATGTGCTCCAAATATGGTTGCAGGTCATTTTTCTTCCCAATTACTATTATGAACCAATCTCCACTAGAAAATATTAAAAACCGGATCCTTTTGCCACGTAAAGGTTTAATTTTCATAAGAAAATTGGTCTGCATTTGGTTTACATAGATCCATTTTTTTAAAGGCCGCGGGGAAAAATGCCCATCACATTAAGTTCATGCATGATTTTCATTTACATATTTAAAGGTCGATTATTATGGTATTTAAAAGTCGGCATCGCCCGGTCATTTTATATTTATTTTTTGATTAACGATAAAATGAACATTGATTTTAAAGCGATTCCGGGAAAAGAAGTCCAATTAAATTATACCGCACGATCTTGGCGGTCAGCTTGAATTTCTGGAGATTACGCGTTCATTGAACTTTTCACCTATTAAATGAACTATGTTACGTGAGGTATGGCATGTTTTTGAAACCACATTTTATTCAAATCGAATTTCTTTAGTTAATGCCACGAAAAAAAAGCAGATGTCGAAAGAAACAAAAAGAAACAGCAACAGAAAATGAACATTACAATAACATTTTTATGAAGATCCCTTAATCGCAAGAGTAGCTCTGTGGATAAGAATTGTGACTACAAAGTCACTGTTCACGGGTTCAAATCTCAGTGCGGTAGAGCACACCTGGCCGTAGCTGTAGTAGTCACTCGACAAAGGCATGACATTTATGGATTGGAAATAAACAAACACTACGGCGACCTTTTGTATCCTTCCTTCCGACCGTCACCGTGTCACCCTTGTAGCGAACATACCCTAAGTAGATTAGTCATATTAAGAAAAAAATAAAGGCGCATGTTGATGGAGGAGACTTTGTACTCGCGGGTAATTAAGGGACTTGGTAGATGACGTGGGGGATTTGTTACCAAACGTGCTCCTACATTGGCTTTTGTTAACTATGCTTACCTTTGTTGCTCATCCTCAACCGAATTCGACAATGTCTCTGAAACAACAGATCACTTTACGGATTAACCTCTATGTTGGAAAATTTATAAATCTAACGTCCGTATGAAGAGAAACATTTTGAAAGAATAAAACGATTTCCGTAAAAGTAACAGAGGGACTAGTTCGAAGCAAGCAGTCAACAATTGCCTTCGTCCGAAGATGATTGAACAGATGTTCGTTTGTGTTAGGACTTGGCACACAGCCTGCTCTGCAGTAAAAAAAAAAAAAAATGGAGCAAACAAACTTTTCTCATAGTTTGAAAAGTTGTCTCGCAATATATTTTAAAAATAGTCGGTCTTGCGAAATAGAAAGGAAATTTTCACGTTCCTGTTATTTATTGAATGTCTTATGTATGTATGTTACTTAAATAACGCGGTTTAATTTGTTTCAAAATCATCACTTCACTTAGTTGCTGCGGCCGCGTGTGCTAGTACTTGCTTGCTGGCTGTTGTATGTTGTGTGCGTGACGAAAAATCAAATGACCAGCAAACAATCTGCTTAAGTATCACACGCACTTGCAACCATATCTGTTGATAGACATATTTCATTACACTGTCTTTATGATGTCAAATTCGTACATTTAAGAGATAAAGTAAAAACGATTTATTGCCAAAAATCAAGAAACCTGTAAAACAAATATCTTAACTTACCACGAAGAAGACAAATGAGGCAAAAAAAAAAACAAAAAAAAAGCCGATAAAAGGAAAGAAAATTAAAATCTTAATATCATAAAATTTCTTTTACGTAATTAAAATTTATTTTTATATCGTAAATGCATTTCTGTCAGTTGCGCACGTATAGTACGATAAATAATACAATTTTTTTTTTTTTCTTATTTTCCACTTTTTTGTTCCTTCATAAGCAATGGAAGGCGCATACATATAATAAATACTTAAAAGAACTTAAAAGCTAATGAAAAAATATTTCGTTAGAAATGTTGTAATAAAATTTCTTTAAAAGAAGAAGAAGAACAAAAGAAAAAGTATGTTTGTTTCACAAAAAAAAATTAAAGCCATAAATAAATAAAAAAAAGGCATAAAAGAAAAGCAAAAAAAAAAAAAAACTCGGGATTAAGAGGAGAATTCTTTTTTTTTTTGTTTTTTTTTCCATAAAAGTAGAACACAACACGTGATGTAATGTTATGGCTGCGTTGAGAGATAAATCACCACATGGAACAAGTCTGAAGTGAAATATGTAAAGAAAAAAATAAAAATAAATAAATAAGAAAAACAATTTTGCCTTTTTTTTTTTTCAATTACCATAAATTGTTTATACCGACAGACATATAAAAATAAGTAAAAACAAAAAAAAAAAAAGTGAAGTATTTTCAAAAACCTTACCACTATGACAGCGTAAAGATAGCCGATCAGTGAGCCGGCCAAGACATCGGTCCAATGATGTTTATAATCGGATACACGTGTTAACGATGTATACCAAGCGAACATCAAAAACATAAACTGCAGTAAGTGCTTGAACATTTTCATCCGTAAGCCGGTTAAACGTTTATGCAAATAAATCTAACATAACAAAAACACAAGAGTGTGAGAGAGAGAGAGAGAGAGAGAGAGAAAATTCATTTTAGACCATTATTTCATGGCAATGAAAGGTTTATTGCAAAGTATTTATACCGCTATATAAATCATTGTAAAACAAGTGAAACTTGCATGACCGCTGGGGAAGGAGAGATGAGCCTCTTTTAATATTTTTGGCGTATAACCCAAACCGCGACAAGTAAAATCCTCTATATAACGTCCTTCATTTTGCAGATCGTCACAGGTTGTGCCGTCATTCATAAGCGGTTGACAAACCTATTCAAATACAATTATTGTCATAAACATTTTGTTTTCTCTCTCTCTCTCTCTCCCTCTTTACGTCAAATTGTCATCAATATATTTTTTTTTATTTATTTCTTTTTTTTTTTGAAAAACTTACAGCAAAAAAATGTGGCCTTAAACGTCCTATCGAGTATTTTGCTATATCCGTAGTTAACTCACAGATGCCAGCGCCAAAGATTAGCAAACCATTGTGTTTATAACATTCCACAATCCAGTCGGGTATTTCCAAGTGCCACAAATAATAATTATTCATTGATAAATTGCCAAAAATGTGCATTTCGTGTAAATGCGTTGAAAAAAATTCCACGATTGTTATCTAAGCGTAAAAAATCAATGAACGCAATTAATTTTTCATGCAACGTGCATTAATAAACATTGAAATGCATTTTGTATCTGTACGAAAATTATAAGAACGGCATCACCACCCAAAAGCCTGAAGTTATGCTGCCTTTGTCAGACAGTTTGTTACATATTTAAACAATCAAACGTTACACGTTAGAAAGTAATGCGAAATAACGACAACAATCTTTTACACAAACGCAAAGTACGTAAGTCAATACATAGCCCGGGTCATTAGAGCTCATATAGAAAGTCTCTGGATTTATTTTGCATTTCCACTTCGAACATTCCCTTCAGATCCTGCAAGCCTTCAATCGTTTACGATAAAATATTATTTCGACTTTTGGAAAATAAAAAGTGAAGTCACTTAATGTCATGTCAATGGCTTGATCAAGTTTTTCAAGTGATCAATGACTTTAGTTGTATCTTGTCCGTTAAGTTTTTCCGCAGAAACTTATTCGCAATAATGGATCTTATTAAGGAAAATTTAGTTGCTGTACTGAACCGTTTGCATTTTATGTCTGAAATATGCGCCCAAAAATATCACGAATCGTTTCTTGAGTTATTTTATTGCTTATCTTAAGATGAACTAACGACTTTCTTGTGGAAGATTTTCGATCTTTTTCGCGTTTTTTTCAGTAGTTGTGGTATTTAAAAGGTTGGTAATATTTTCACAGTATTCTTAGCGATTCCTCGCCAGACAAAAATTCACACAAGACTTCATAGAAACTGAAAGAAATTGCTTATCTGGGATTTTTTACCGCGACAGCAAAGCCGGACAAGCGAAAGCTATCCCTAATAACGTAATAAACTACTTTAACCAATTACTTCTGTAAAGTCCTATCATATTAGTTACTCGTTTTAACAATTGACACCCTGTTTACTTTTAGCTCGGTTAAGTGCAAATTTTTCACGGATTATTCTTAAAGTTTTTTTAAGGATTGTAATTCATACCCTATTGCGGAAGACCCTGCTTTGCATACTGTACGGTTGTAAGAAACTCTTTAAAGCGCGGATATTCCTGATTAGCATCAAACTCGGTCTCTCCGTCCGTGTGCGCATTTGTGTCTGCGATGAACCTTCGCCAGGCAGCAACAATTAATATTCAATTCAATTTGGCGTACACGTCATTCTGGCAGTTTATACAGATGGGTCGATATCGAAAATGGACTAAGTCGATGAAAAGATGCACCCACAGTACGGCGTAGAATGAGAATAACTCAATTGTCAAAGGGCGGAAAATTGAGTATATTGCTCACTACTCACTTCCACCTATATTCTACACGTCTTCCTATAGATCCTACAGATATGAATTAAAGGTTCATCCAATACATTAGTTAATTGATTTTTCCTTTCTCTTTTTTTATTAAATTTGTTTCAAAACTGAGGAGGAAACTTTAGAGACTCCTTAAAGAACGTAGATTCTAACTCTAAAGATTGTAAACGGATCTAGGCTTGTCTGTATGTCCGCCTGTCCATATGCCTCTCTGTCCATCAATCCGTGATATATATTCTTGTTTTCATTTGAAGTATTTTGAATCAATTCATTTAATTACTTCAAGGGCGCTATCTCTAAACGAAACTCACTTCACATTCGCTTCGTTTTGACATTCGCTAGTATTTGAAGCTAAGCATTTTCAAGCTCAATACTTTCCAAGCTTCTACGAATACATTGTTAAACAAAATACCTAAACTGAGGTGGAAAAATTGAAATGGATCGAGATAAATAGCAAAGACTTAAGGTAATCTAATCCAATTCGATTTCCGAAACTTCCACCACCTAAACGCTTGTAATTAAATCTAAAAAAATATAATAGTGATTTTCTTGAAAAATGAATTGCAATTGAATTGAAGCACAGGCCGAGGGATCGTAGACCTGTCATCACCATTTTTAAATATTTTCAATCAGAAAATTGTTTTCCAAATTCCTTTCAGACTGAGTATGCGCCTTTACAGAGCTACTCAACAGTTATAGGATCTATTAATTTGGCTTTCCCATCTACAACACCCGAATCCATATATCAACAAAGCCATAAAGTAACAAGTAAGAAAAGTATATATTTGATCGTGACTGAAGCTTTTATACCCATCACCGTGTATCCCAAAAAAAGACAAAAAAAGTAAAAAAATTAAATTTTCTTGTTTTATGATATGGGGTGGACGCGGCTGCTTCTTTCTACTTTCAAAATGAAACTTTTTGGCGCATAGTCACGTGAGCATTTTAGTCGTGTCCTTGGAAAAGTTTAAGTCACTTCCAAATTCTTTTGCAAATTTGTAGGCGATATCTTAATTTTCGCTAACGGAAGTATGCTTACCATAAATACTACACAGTTGCGCAGGAAGATAGATGGACAGACGGACATGGTTAGGTGCACTCAAAATTTAAAACGTCCAAAAATTTGTATGGTTATGAAGTTTTTTAAACTTGTTTTTACGCCTTATAAAGGTATTAAAAAAACAATTTGGGTTTTGATACACTATAACATTGAGAAAGCATGGTCAAGTTTTTCTATTTTTGTACAGGTGCTGTAGCATACCCCAAGAAAACGCGTTCAAATTGGTACATTTGCCTGTTGCAGTTCATGAGTAATGAGCAAAAAACCAACAGACGTGTTCTTAGTTTACATGTTACTGTGACTGCATCCTTCATCCGATTTGGCCCATTTTGAATACCAACCTGCGTCCAAGAACTTCCTATGTTTCTAACAAATTTGAAGTTGAAAACTTCATTTTCACGGCCAAGAGAATGTTAACAACAGACATTACACATATGGACAGATGGACAGACGGACACGCTTAAATCGATTTAGAATTTGATGTTGATCAAATATATATATATATATATATATATTTTGTGGGTCTCTGATGATTTCTTCTGGGCATTGCAAGCGTTTTAACTAAATGAACATACCCATCATCCTTGTGATGAGCATAAAAATATTATGAGGAAAATCACGTATTCAATTAGTTAGATAAACATAAAAATTGCCCAGTTTTGTTTAAAACAGAACTTGCGAAACCTTTGAAAAGCAATGAGAACAAATATTGGTATTCGATGCTTTGGCTGCCGGCGCATAGTGCGACTAGCGGACAAATTTGACTAAAATTTTCCAACACATCAGAAGACTCACAAACGTATTACAACCAAAGGTCTTATTCGTGGCTTTTTTTTAAGGTACAGGCAGTTCTCTAAAGAAGGGAGACTTTCTACATAAAAAAGGTTTTAGAAGCATAGCGGCCTCCGTGAAAAGAGGTCCTTCAGTCCAGCCAACTTATGTGCCTGGTAGAACGATATTATAAATATTTTTCTTTCTGTCAACTCTGCAAATATTTCTTTTACCTCGTTAATCAAAGCTGTACGGTCTTCATAAGTCAGTGATATGAACTTAAGTAATATTAGGAATTACATGTAAACTAAGAAATATCCCACAATCACAACACCTATGGCAATATCTTAATAAAATAACAACTATGTCTTAAAAGCAAAGATCAAATATTTTAAATTTAGAGCGTAATCCGCTTATGAGTGACCAATAACTTGAAAAAAAAGCAAAAAGAAAACTTGGTTGTTGAAGGTTTTTATCAAAACTTTAGAGCTAGAAAGATATCAATGTAAACTTTA
>KK499852.1:627618-847583 GCA_000688715.1 Glossina pallidipes | reverse complement strand
CTATTAAAAAATGTATGGTCATATAGAGGATCATTGTAGGAGACCAGCCGCTTTTTCCATCCACTCCCTATTAAAAAATGTATGGTCATATAAAGAATCGTCGTAGGGGAACAGCCGATTTTTGCATCCACTCCTTATTAAAAAATATGAGGTCATATAGAGGATCATTATAGAAGAACAGCCGCTTTTGTTCATCCATCGCTTATTAAAAAAATGTAGGGTCATTCAGATGATCATTGTAGGGGAACAGCCGATTTTTGCATCCACTCCTTATTAAAAAAGGCAATCTTCCCTCCCTCTTCTGTCTACGACGAAGAGCACTAACAATTCGCTTTAAGCCAAAATTTGGTTAATTCTTTGTTCCCTCCTTTTGAATAGAAAAATCTTATTTATCTCTACGCTTTTCGCTCATTTCGACTTTTGGAAATTATTATTAACACGTTAGTCGTATAAGTTTACATTAACTTACTCTTGTTTATCGATTCTCATAACAGACAGCTCGGTTTGTTTGATAATTGTTTAATGAAATGAATTAATAGACATATACATGTATATATACATAATGAATGTATGTATGCTTGTCTATATACGTATGTATACATAAGCATTTGTATACACCAACCGCCTACACAAAAACTAAATTAAAATCGTTTATTATTTTCAACTTGTATGCATTTTTCTGGTGTAGACTTCTTATCTTTGGCTGGCAATGCAATGGAATACGGGGACAAATTGAAAGATATGTGCAACTTAGCTTTTTTTTTTTTTTTTTTTTTTTAATAAATAGACATTCAAAATAAAACATGATATCGTCTAACAATCCTTTCTTATTTAACTCTATGCCAATCAATTTTACGCCTACATGAGGTTTTTCCTCATTCCGGAACGAAAATATTAGAAAAATCTTGTCGAGATTCTGACGCGCGCGTCAAGGGCTTTGTCACAAAACACTCGAAAATATTTGAAAGCCACAGGTAGGGAAATGGCCACAAGTATTCGATTTTAAAGCTACGAGTTGAAAGTTTGTTTTCGTCGTAATTTTCTGAAGGAAGTTAGAGCATGCTGTTAGCTTAGTTGCAATAAAGGCAATCACTTGATGCGTTCACATTGAAAGTAGGGTGTTCCTTTTTTATATTTGCTGCAGGAAATTTTTAAGGTGTTAACAATTAAAATATAAAACGATATGTACTCTAGTTCAGTGAGAATTGTTGCAGTAATGTCTGTCCATATGTCAATCTAGTAAACTCACGGTCATTCATACGTACATATGTATATATGGTATTTGTATAACATATATACCAAACTACGAATGATCGTGACTTAAATAGGTGGATACATATGTATACATATGTATATATGCTATATGTATAACATATGAATGATCGTGATTTAAATAAGTCGACATATATATCTGTGTATGTATGTATGCAGAATATTTATATATATATATATTTATTTATATACGTAAAAAGGGTGTGCGTATTAAAAAAATTCGATGCCAAACGATGCGGTGAGCAAGGAGAGTCTAGAAGTGAATGTTATAAAATGTTCGGTTTTACGCGCGATGTACACCTCTTACCCCACACAGATAAGAGCTAACAGTCTCTAGCTAAATTGAATAATAATGCTAGCGTCCTGTCGTATAGGTCGTTTGTAGATTAATGTATTTATGTATCTATATATATGTAGATATATATGTACATATTTTATTTATTTATTTTTTTTTTTTGTAAAACAAGTAAAGAATCGGGTTGATAACAAATTTTTTATTTCTTGAGCAAGTTCTGAGGACGGAACCGTGTTTTTAGTAAACGGACATATAGACAGACATTGCTGCCATTACATATAAACAATGTATATGAACTTATGTACATACAACACCAGTCGGTGTAGTAAGCAGAAAACATGCGTAAGCGAAAAGTGTTCCCAACTTTTGTTGTATTGTAGGCGCGTCGTTTCAACGGTTTGGCTAATTTTCAAATTCTTTTGCAAATGTGTAGGCGATATCTTGGTTTTTGCGAACGCGAGAATGTTTACCCCAGATACCACATAGAGGGAGAGACGGACAGACGGATATGTTTAGAAGCCTTCCGAATTTCTTTAATGCGCTATAGTGTAGGCAATCTTTCTCATTTTTGTATAGGTATTACAGGAACGCCCATAGAGTATATCTTGAAATTTTATAGGTTTATCTATTGTTTCTTGTGAGTAATGAGCAAAAGACCAATTCTTTCTCCCTTTGAAAACTAAAGGTGTTCGCAGTTTGCATTGTACTCGGGGCGTGCGCTTTGAGGATTTGATACATTTTCATTACCAACCTACGTGGAAGAATTTCCTATGTTTCTGTCAAGTTTGAAGCCGACTCATTTTCCCTACAATGAAAACATTTACAGCAGACGGTACATATGGACGGATAGACAGACATGCTTAAGTCGACTCAGAATTCGATGCTGATCAACCTCTAACATTTCCTTTTGGGTATTGTGAACTTTTTTATGAAAATATAAACTAGTGTAAGCTCACATTAGCTAAATAACTGGAGTTGCCAGCACTGTCGAAAAGCATAATAATATTTCATTAACTACTGCGATATTGTGCACATACACACGTAAAGCAAGCCTGAAATAAGTTCCTTAAAGTTTATGCAATCGTCGCAGAGTTACAGAAATAGTACATAATAAGTAAAAAATTTTAATAACCACATAACCTCAAATTACTAAATGAAA
The DNA here is from genome assembly GCA_000688715.1 of Glossina pallidipes. NCBI lineage: Eukaryota > Metazoa > Arthropoda > Insecta > Diptera > Glossinidae > Glossina > Glossina pallidipes. Next base: position 844,857 of record KK499852.1, on the reverse strand, counting down.
GCTGCAAAATATTTCGCTAATTGTAAATCTGGCAATTGATCGATCATAACATGACCTCTTTTGGACGGCTATAGGAAATAATTTTAACAAATTTAAAATTAATATCTCTTAGGCGGGTTGTAAGTGGAAATTTTTGCTATATATTGTCACGCATATTCTTGCATAAAAGCTTTTTAAAAGGTCTTGAATAAAATATATGCCCCAATTAATAAAATACTATCTGATCTGAATCGCAAAGTTATTGCCTTTTACGTTACGTGTTATGAGCGCAGTTGTAAAAGTTACTTCAGTTGTATTTCAAAATTCATCTCGCAGTCTCTTTTCACTAAACATCGCTTAACTCTTTCCTTTTCACTCGAATCGAATATATATTTAATTTTTATTAACGATAAACATTTGATATAAACCTGAATTTTTTTCAAACTCATGTAAGCCTCTTAAACATACATTTGTATTATTCAATCTATGGGACCGGCTTTCTATTGTTAACAATTTTTTTTTTTCAATTAACAATCTGAAGTTTTTGTTGTATTTTTAAGACTATTATATAACGACCGCCGGCCACACAGCAGCTTACTGAACAGTAGTAAATATTCAATTTAAAGATTACTTAAAAAAAAAAAACAATCTGTACATAATTTTTAAGACCATTTACACACATCTCGTACAATGATTAAAATCGCAATAAAACCCAAAAAAAAGAAGAAGAAGAAGATGAAGAAGAGAGATTAAAAAAGATTATCGATTGTATGCCACACTATACAGTATGCCGTTGAAGTTTTTCAAGTTATGCTTCCAAGTACACTTTAGAAAGCGTAAAGTAATACACACAACAACAGCAACAGCAACAACAATTGAAGAAGTAATGAAAACTATAGATACAAGTATACGATAAAGCTGTACTTATGCATATCACTCACAACGCTCCCAGCAGCGTTCCCCACAGATAGAAGAAACCTTTCTAACCTTTCAACGATTTCTCTAAGTTTACGAGTGCGAGTGTGATATGTTGTAATAATAGTTGCGTTAAAAGCAGCATCTTTCTCTTCTAAACATGTCTACGCTATGCAAACACTTTATCTTGAAAAGTGCACTTGTTGTTCATTGTTATTCCGTAATGTTGTTCTTGGTATTGTTCATTGCTTATATACAGTACGGCTGAAATGTCTAAGAGACCCTGAACGCGTGTTTTTATGCCCATCAAATTTCTCATTGCTTGCACGTTGATGTTGCTTTTGCTTCTTGCTTTTTTATTTTTTATTTATTTGTTTATTTTTTTTTTTTGTTTTTCTAAATCTCTTTATAAATAAACATTTAACGAAAAAACAAAATATTGCTTTTCTGCTTATATAATGTTGTAAATGTTCATACACATACACATACATTGTATCGTATATATGCCTAGAGAAAATAGCAAATAGCACGCACGCACTCATGATCACAAAACTGGCCTTATGAAACTTCACGTACGGCCTTCTAAGATGCCTTAGACAAAAAAAATCATCATACACAAGATTGTTTAGTGCATTTGCATTACTTCACCTTGTCATAATTTTGCGAATATTATGAGTGTTTACGTGTTTCTATTATGACTAGACTGAGCACCGTACATATATATTATCTCTCCTCTCTACTTACTATTGTTATTGGAACCACAAAACACATAAAATACAGCATCCAACTGGGTACGGTTGACTCATGATACGGATGCATTAACGAATCGTCATTACAGAAGAATCCACGCTTATAAGAATCGCCCCATAAATTAAAGCCCATTATAGGAAGACCAACTGGAAAAATAAAAATGAATAAATAAAAAAATAAAAAAATAAAAAAAATAATGATAATTAAAAAATAAATAAATAAGCAACTAAATAATAATGACGATAATATTGATAATATCACATTAATATGCACATAGTTTGCAAACAGAGCGCCCAAAGTCAGACACGACCCTGTAGAAAAAACAACTGAAAACATTATAGAAGGACATGATATAGCATGAAATACCCTACAACACCCCACTGTTCAAAATAAGGTGTTATGTGGGAAGCAGTTGAAAATATGATCTGACATGATCAGCGTGAACAACATTCGCCTTTACGACAATACTTCTCGGTATACCAAATTTCATCAAAATATCTCAAAAAATGGGACCTTGTACACCAAAATGAAGGTTGTAGACAAAAAAAAACAGACAGACGGACGGAGACACAAGCTCACAATCAATTTGTGATTTGACCGGCATAATAAAAGGTACATCCGGCTCACGTCCCTCTGGACTGTTGCATACATACGCACATACATGATATACCTCAATGAGTGTAGGCTGTAAAAATCCATCTAGCTCTTCTCGAAAAAGTGCAAAGTCAAAATAGACAGCTCACATTGCAATTAAAATCTGGAAAATGTGATAGAAAATAAAATTTTCGCAACATGCTTAGATGGAACCACCTTCCCTGAAGAATTAATAATCCATAAGAAAGCCAGATAGAGTGACGGTTGATAAAAAAGAAATAAAATGTGCACCTATGCCATAGGCAAATATAACTGAAAACAAGTAAGAACATTATAGTCCGGCAAGGGCGACTCATCAAATACTTTACACCACATTGTGTAAGAAAATTCTTATTTTTGCATGAAATTACTATTACGGGTTAATTTTCATCACCACATATTAACACTTAGACCTTGTTGCTACACAAAGTATCAATTTTTATGAAAATCCTTATTAGGCCGACATGGTTCAATTTCTTAGTTAGGGGGTTACACGGAGAGTGGTCGAAAAAGTGAACCATTTTCAATAGCCCTCGCCTTTGGGTCAAAACACGTCACTCTACCAAATTTCATTAAAATTTTTTAAAAATTAGTGTCTGTAGCTTGAACACAATTTTACATGAACAGACAACAGACGGACAGATAGACTTGGATAAATTCAGATTATGATTCTGAAGGATACGTAGAGATGCATGTAGCTGTACTTCTGGATAGCTGTCGTATGCAACCATAGAGCACTTCGTCTTCGCACCTTCAATGCAGTTAAAAGGTCTACTTCATGCTGTCAATTAAGCAGACAGGGTGTTTCTAAATTTTTCTACTGATCTACTGGTCGTGATGAGTATTCAACAGATTTCTAACGTCAACTTGACAAAAATAAAAAAAACGGTCTAAGAACTAATTCGACATTTTAGACTTGAAGTGGGACTAATTATATACTTCTTTAGCATATTATGTGAAAAATACAGAACTTGCAATATCACTTGTGGTCACAAAGTATATGGTACTAGGAAAATATTAGATGAACAATTTGCGCATATATATTCCGGCTTTATTTGACTAATCAATATGCCAATGTTTTAATTGCAGTTTCAAAATTCTAAAGTTTAAATTTTTCCTGGCACTTCCGAAAGCTAAAATGTCGATAATTGCTTTCATCAGGTTGCCAACCTTCACTCTAGAAAATGTTTAAAAACCTTAGATATAGTTTCAAGGCGTGTACAAGTAACCAGACACACCAACAGTCAGATAGACGTACAGCCAGAGAGAAGGGCGCTCACCTACTGACTTAAAGAAAAAGAGAGAGGCAAACTCATGGATGGACAGAGAAACCTAAAAGAAATGAAAAGACAAATGTAACCATCTTAAAAAGCATTCGTCAAAAGAGTCGTCAAGAGAGGACAAAGAAGGCATATTGATGGATAAACAGGCGGACATACAAACAGACCAAGAGTGATACAAAGTTAGTAGCAGGATTTAATAACAAATCGTCGCATAGAGAAAAGAATGGACAGATAAATGGACGGGCGGACGGACAGACAGACAAAAAATTGACGAACAGATAAAACCACGGGTGAGAAAAAGTATATAAAGTAGTAAAGTTAACAACTTAAGAAACAGATAAAGCGAAGGCACGAATATACAAACCATGGAACAACAGATAAACGCACGATTTAAAATGAGGATATAAAAGTAATTACGTTAACAGATCGATAATAACAAAGAGAGAACACGAACATACCAAAGATGGACAAACGGACAGAGGGATTTACTAACGTGCAAGCTTCATTAAATCGTTTTGATTATGCTAATCAAAAGCATACGTACGTAGTTGATGAGACCTGCAACGCGTGTTTATGCATGTATGCGTTACTAATTTTTTAATAGTCCCTGTCGTGAGGATAAAAGAAAAAAAAAAGACTTTTTTTTATATGAAAATTTTTGATAAATATATTCCATAAAAATTCGATGAAAAACAACGCATAATATAATGAATGCATTCATAATTTATAACGTGTTCCAAAAATAAGAGAAAAGAAAAATAAAAAAAACACATAAACCATGGACAGAGGAAGCCCATGCTGTTATTAATTAAAAATGCAAACATATGCAACATAATTCAGGGAAACTAAATTTTTATATAGTCTGCTCGCATACATATACAAATGCAAATATTGTTTGTTATAATACGAATAAGTACATGTGTAAAAACAAATCACTAACAAACCTTTATGCAGTGATGCATGATATGAAATCATTTGTAAAATTCATTTTACCGTACATTTTATCAAAAAAAAAAAACAGAAAAAAAAATATAATGAAAATGTTTTTTTTTCTTTTTAATAAAATGTGCAAAAATAAATATTCATATGATACGTGCATATGTTAGTCGTTGACTGAAGGGGATAACATTTTCATTTGGATTATTTTGCTAAATTGATGGAATTTGTTTTGTTTATATGGAGCGTTTCTCAATTAAGTAAACAATAGAAAATGTGTAAATACAAATGCATGTAAATAACTGGAAGAGATAGAGTGCGAGAATCTAAAAAAGAAAATTATTTTCCATTTAAATAAACATGAAAGGCAAATATGAAAGCAGAACAGATAATATGATAAACCAGAAGGGAGAACAGCATCGCTTAAATGTCGCATACAGAGTAAGCAGGCCATTGTGAAGGTGTGAAAAATAATTCAGTTCTTTGTTCGCGGGGAATTAATCACAACCATTTAGCCCAATTACCAATTGTGTGAACGCAAAGTGGCATAAATTAGAAACTCTATGAAATAATTGGCACTTAATTTTTTTCTTTTGTCAGTGTTTCGTTACATTTTCTATCCATTAATTAATTAATTTATGATTAATGATTTTATGTCAACCCATGCCCAAGTTTTCCCAAAAATGTCTAAACTTTGAAGCATTTATTCATTTCGATTTTGGTAAAAAAGAATTGCATGTCGCTCAATAAGTGCATGGCACAAAATAAGGTGATATAGGGGAAGTAATCGAAAAAGTCTGACCACTTTGCAAAACGCTCATTCTTAGGTCAACACACGTCAGTTGTACCAAATTTCATCAAAATATCTCAAAAATTACACCAGTCTAAAACATGGACATACGGACAGACAAGCTTAAATCAATTCTGAGTTCATCGGTATAATATAAAGATCTTCTTCAAGTCCTCTTGGGTATATAAACTTACATACAAACTTAATATATACTCTTGTACCGGAAGTATTATGGGGTATAAAAAAATGTTTCTAAATGCGGTATAAAATAATCCATATATTTAAGTTTAAAGTTAAAAAATGAGTCACTGTTTGGTAAAATTCGTGTTAATTAGGTATTTTTTAAAATTAATTCAAAAATTAAATTGAATGTGCGAATATGCCTAAAAATTCTCTTGATACTCCTAGCACTATTTCATTTATTAGTCGTAGTCCATTTTCTTAACGTTTACTTTCAAAAAAACCGTGAAATTAAACATATAGAAGTCAATCTCCCCTACAATACACATAAATGTACTCACATTAGACATATTTGAGCGCTCTACAGTGCTTCTGATCAATTAATTAATTATCAATTTTTATATCCAAAGCCGAAGGACAAAGACGCACTACTATCACAAATTCCTACATTAACGTAAAATTTTCAGCCAACTTAAATAGATTCGCCTCTGCGTCCGTTTTTCAGACTAGTGAAATCACTTGTAGAAAGCTGAAGCTGAACGCAATAAGCGTTTAGTAGAAGACATAGGGCAAGTCACTGCCGTCCTACAAAAAGAAAAAGTTGCTGCGCACTTACAATACTTAGTAGAGTTTTATCTAAAACATTGTATAAGCATTTGCTAAGACCATTGAAGCCTCCAGTACGAACGTTGACATATAACCTTATTTTGGCATTGTAATCGATCCATGAGTAGTCATCTGAGAAAACCATGCGATTACTTGTCATGTAGTTGTCATAAGTTTGCAATAAATTTGGTATTCCACAGCCACAGTTGCAATAAAACTCTTTACTAACAGTTTTGTTACAAAAGAAGACCACGCAAGCCAGAAACAAAAAATACCTGTTACCTTGTGAAGTATCCATTACGGTGTTCAGGATACGCTCCTCTATTCTTTCATCAATTTAGATTTTCAATAAAAAAACACTATAGTCTTTATAATACGGCTTAAATCAGGTCAAGGCGGATTTCTGTTTGACTTGCTAGGTAATCATAATCTTTCCTAGGTTCACTAATGAAACATCATTACAAATATCTAGAACTCTGGAAAAGCATTAAGAACATATGAATGTCCCAGTTGCCAAATGGATTAACTCCGTAAAATCAAAAATGAACCAAAGTCTTGGCACAGTTTGCTTAGTAGCAAAAGGAAATCATTTCCATATGTGATCTTTACCGCGTCCATGTCCGCCGTTTGTGTATTTAAGAACCATGAGATAAATAGTTGTAGGGCACACCAATATGCATAGGTAATGCTATGGCCTATTGCCGAACTCTTAGATCACAAGGGTCTCTATAAGTCGCATGAGCGTTGAAAATGCGTCCCGAAAGTCGGTGTGGGAGCAAAAGAGACCTTGATTGCTGCATACGCTCCTTAAGGTCGGAAATCGCGAGCCACTAAATAACTAAAAGTATTAGATAAGCCTCGCCTTACCTAGGGGCGTATGTGTAGACTACACACAATCTCTCACCTTCGATATGAATCATATACAAATTCTCATATCTTAACATAGGCTCTCTTAGTAGCACAGGATTGTTTTGCAAATTGTGGAGCTCAAGTTAACGTTTGCATACGACTCGTAAGCCAACAGGTTTCCGGACAGGTGCGGACGCAAATTTCAAACGTTATCTCGTATGTTTTTAATTTAATTAATGGCTTTGTTAAAACGACATTTTAACTAAACTTTTACAAAAATTTGCGTGAGAGCATGAATTAAAGCTTCTCTAGCAAAATATTTATTTCAACGCCCAAAAGAAATGTTGTCCTTCAGGATTATTAATACTGTATTTATACATGAATTCGTAAATCACTCAAATGCTTTGACATTAAAATTTTAAAAAATTCATTAAAGTGAAGTTAAACGATTTGACAAGTGAGGCATCTCCAGATTATACAGATACACGCAATTCTCTTTTTACACAATTGTTTTTACACAAATTTGATTTAACACGAGTTCAAAAGAAAAAAATTGCTTTTTTTACACGAATTATTTTGTTTTAACACGATTTTTAATATTCCAGGAATTTTTCTTGAATCTCACAGAGATGTGAGTCCTTTGTCCTAAATGTGTAAGCACGAAATAAATTAAGTGAACTCTAACAAGAACTTTTTGATATTGTTTACACCTAATTCTCTTTTTTCGCGTATTTTTTGGGAACGTATCTATCGTGTAAAAAGAGAATTAGGTGTATAGTACATCACTAAGTCTAAAAATGTTGACGTTAAGAATTTTAATGATTGAAAGTGAAAAAGAAAACAATTCATATATATATAAATGTATGTATGTATGTGTGTATGTATGTAAACTTCCTAAAGGGTCAGTATTTTTTAGACTACCTGATACTTTTTATTTTACAAACTTGCACAGGAAACTATAAGCAAAGCAATGCAAGACACAAGTCTTCATTAGCTGCTGGTTTGCTGCTTACAAGATCATATACAAATAAAGAGCAGAAAGTTCAATTAAGAATAAAAATTGATGATAACATCGGTATAGAGCGGAGAAGAAAGAAAGAAAAAAAAAATAATAATTTATATACAATAGAAGTAAAATATATATGTGCATAAACATTCAAAACATATTAACAAATTCGTTTGTATAGGAATGAATAATTGAATTAAAAATGTATTTTCAACACAGAAAAAAAAACCGATGAGCAATAAAATCTACGCAACCGTTATACGGAAAGATGATAAGTAAGAAAAAAAAAGATGATAAGCATTGAAATATTTTCTATGAATACAATGTTTACAAGACTTTATAAATTTACTGATTAATTGATTAAAAAAAAAGCTTCTTGCTTTTTTTTTTTTCTTTTTTGCGTCAAAAATATCTCCACTTTAGGTGTATGTTTGAGTTATCTTGTAACGATCATCAATGTAATTAATTTTAATCGTATTTTGTCTGCAGCAAATTCGCTTATATATATCATTACTGTGAAAATATATATGATGACGTTAAACCAGAGTCCATGTATGAATCACTTAATCAATACCAACGCAAAAAAAAAAAAAAAATAAAAAAAATAAAAGAAAAATAAATTTCACTCTATACCCCGACCCAGTTACGTGTGTGCATATTAATCACCAGCAGTTAATACATTTTTCATAAGTTTTTTTCTTCTTCTTCTTTTTCTTTTTTTTTGTCGTTTTTTTTTCTTGTTTTTTGTTGTTTTAGTCACTACTTACCGCATCCAAGTATCAGGAAATCCAAAAGAAGGCGACAGCATACTTTACGTGTCCCATATAATTCCATTTCACGTTTTTCAGCTTCAACAGCTACTGCCGTCACTGTCGTCGTATGACCAACAACGAAATTATTTAATTTATTATCGATTTTACTATTATTGTTGTGATAATTGCTTAGCGCATATTTGGCAGCCCTTGTTGCTGTCGATGATGACGACGATGATGATGTTGATGATGTTGATGATGATGATGATGATGAAGATGGTGTCGTTGTCGTTGTGATAACACTTGTATTACCACCAATTATGTTACCGTTGCCATTGACTATAGAACCGTTTGCGGTATTGCGTAAACCGTTGTTGTTATTGGCATGCGTCGTTTTAATGTTAACAGTACGAGCATCACCACCCACGCACAACTCACTATTTAAAGTCGGCGAAGATGGCTCACTGCAACTGCTTTGATTTTCAAGTCTTTGCAGCGGTGTCGTATCAAACACTACAGTCGATCGTAAACTATTCATTTTTGTCGAGTCTTAACGCGAAAACTGCTCTTTTCAAAGTTGATTAATTCTTTTACGCGAACACACACACTCATCATCTACATTTCTATATACGAAGCCTTACATACGTAGGTATGTTTTAATGCTTTTTTCTGTATGTTTGTCTGTATGTATGTATGCATGTATGTATGTATGTATGTATGTATGTATGTATGCATGTGTAATTGTGTGTGTGTGTGTGTGTGTGTGTGTTGGTTTTTGTATGTGTTTGTATAGATGTTCTGGGTGCGTTTTCTTATCGCTTAATGATCGTGTGCACTCGTCTCTAAGAGATACTTACAGAGACTTATTGCAATTTTATGGCGCTTTTAACTTTGAGTCGCTGTTTAATGTTTTAAGAGGCGTGCAATGTTTATTATTATTATTATTGTTGCTCTTAAATAATTTTCGTAATGATAATTACAATTAGCTATAAAAGTTGTTTAATGTCATAAAATGATTTGAAAATTTTTTTCAAAAATATATATTTTTACATAAAAATAAAAATTAGATAATTTTTCAAAAAAAAAAAAAAATTTTTTTTTTACTATAAAAAAATTGCAAAATTTTTTTGAATGAAATAAAAAAAAAAAGTTGCAACACTTTCTAGCAACTGTAGGCGTATTGGTTAACCGATCACCATAATTTTTTGCGCTTTCGCTTTCAAGAGACATAATAATTTTTTATTTTAAATTTAATTCGATATGTGCAATAAGTTTTGTTAGTCGTGGGAATACGCACGGCACGGTTAACACCAAACGGTATATTTATCAAAATTATCAGATGCTTGCGTGTATTTTGATCAGCGACATCTATTACTGACAATGATAAAGTAGCGCTAAGTATCAATGTACACAACGGTTAAATTGGATCATTTTGATCTTTCTCTACATAAAATAACACTTTTTCCATGTAGTTTTACTGAATTATTCAGCGCTTACGAGACGCTAATCATACAACGCTCAAAATTACTTCGAGATTCATTTCGTTGTTTGCTTTGAAGAAATCCGCTGCCGAAGTCTATCAAACCCTTTTATAAGCTTATGGCAATGCTGTGCATATATCGGTCAGCGTTATACTGTTCTGCCGCAATTAGCTCCTTGTGATACCAGCTTATCAGGTCGATGCAGCATGGCTTGGCTGGCATGCTGGACAAGAGCGAAAACGAAGCCCCGCCAAATCAATAACGCTTTTTCGCCACGATAGCGCAATGTTGCCAAAATGAGGGGAAAAAGTTTGTAGAAAATGATGGAACATATGTTGATTAATACAAATTGTACCAATTTTTCTCAATAAAAGCTTTGTTCAAATGAAGAAACGATTACAATACATTCAAGCACCTACTATATATGTTTTATACTTTATGGTGGTACGAGAATGTTAGAAGATTATTGCAAGCGAAATAAAAAAGGATCGAGTAGGTCCATCAAAAAAATTAGAAAAAAAAACATTTTTTTTTTGAGAGGAAAGTCTGCAGTATTATCAAATTCTGTTCGATGTTTAAAGGTAAGAAAGCTAAGAAAAGCTGAGGTAGCCCTGAGAAATACAACGAATAAGAAAACTATAGCTATCTTGGAAAGAATTCCCAATAGAATGTAAAAAAATATTTTTTTTTCTGGGTGTTAAAAATACGGCTGAATAATTTTTAGACTACGATAAATATATTGTGGTTTGGCTACAAATTTGAATTCATGCGTTAGTTTTCTTACTCGCGTACTTTTAAAGTATTCTAAATTGTTAATGCTTCAGATAAATTATATAACATTTTGAATATTATTATGGCCACAAGTGAAGGGTACTCATTTTTTAATTTTTTAGCAACATACAAAAGGAAAATTCAAGGATTGTGCAAAACGTGCGTATTTAATCTAGGCATGTCCGTCTATCCTTCTGCCCTTTCTTTGCGATATTTGTCGCAAACATTCTCTTGGGAGATATCGGTTTCAAATTCGCTGCAAACATTAAAAGTTTTTTTTCGCAGGCTGGTGTCGAAATTGAGACAAAACAAAATCAAAGGACGCGACCACAGCACGGCATAACCCTTGATTTTGAAAAAAAATTCAAAAAAATTGTGCTTTTTTTTCGTTACTTATATCCTACAATAGATACAACGATAAAAATTAGTGTCTATGAGTTCTCCTGCAGCATCTGTAGCAAAATCGAAAAAATTGGACAATTTTTGGATCGATTTAGCCGTAATTATTGGTCCCCCTATCTGAAATCTCAAAGTTAAAAAATATAAAAAATATACTTGTGGTTGAAATCTAATATTAAACGACCATCTACACGTTACAAACAGACAAAAGAATAAATGAAAAATGGAAGTAAAAAACCTATCATCAAAAAATATGTTGCGTGGGCGTGGCTGAGTTTTTCTATATTTGTACGGATGCTGTAGGATCATCCATCGAATGCTTGTGGAAATGTTTTGCGCTGCATCTCTTAAAGCTTATAACTAAAGTCTTACTTAAAACCTATAACTCTGCTTTATTTTTGTTTCTATAAACGTAGGTGTTCCCAGTTTATATAACAGTCTAGGCCTTTGACGCCCCTTTTATTATCAAGCGGCGCGCAAGAAGAAAACAAGTATTTTCGCAAATTTGCAGGTAATAATTTAATTATTGCGACCGAAAGTATGTTTATGAGAGGCAGACATATAGACGGACAAAAATGACTAAATCGATTCAATTTTTGCTGCTAATCAAGAATATCTATATTTGTTTGTAAAGTTTCTGACGCTTACTCATAAGTGTTGCATATGCTTTAGACGAAGCAAGTATTCCTCCAAACTCTTGGTGGCCCAATTTCTTACCAATAGTTTTTTAATGTTCACTTAAAGCAAATTTTTGTTAAATTTTACAAAATGTATTTTGATTGTCATACAATTTTTGTATTGACAATAGTCTGATAGATGGCTCCGCAAGTTCTTTGTGCAGTTGCAGTTTGTTGCAAGCGTGAACTGTCCAATACAAGCCGACGAGCTAAGTTAAACTATTGATCGATTTCGAATTTTCCTCTGGATAAGAATATATATTTTTTAGGGGAAATTTCTGATACGTATAAAGGGAGCAATAAATCGATTATACATGTCGAATAAAACACCAAGTGTCGTGATGATGAACAAAGTAATAACTTGGGGAAAAAGTATTGAGAGATTTGTTGTGCATTTGTTTTCATTAAATTTTTTTATATAAACGGGGTTGTACGTAATGGTCGTCATCATTTACGATCTTTTGCCATTTTTTGAGGAACTACAATAAAGTTTTATCTACGTAGAATTTCTATGACTTTACCCCCGAAGCAATGAAAAAGCAAATTTGTTTTCTATAAACAGAATTTTTTTTATATAAGGACACATCACAAAATCCTACAGACATTAAAAAAAAAATATGAATAATTGCAATATTTGTAATTCATAAGTGCTCGATGTCAATTTTGTTTACATTTCAAAAATTATCAAAAGCAAAAGTCTGCGCATGTTTCTGATGATTGCGAAGATTGAACATAATCTCAGCTTCAAATGTTTTCTACTTTTACTGCAGATTTATGCAAAAACGGACTGTTTATCACAAGCAGTGGACATCAAAAAACCAAGTATATTTTTACAAATTTTTTGTGAGGAGAAGAAAAAACACTTTATCATCGAACATATCAAATCCGATCTATGGAGTTCTTTGTTATTCTAACAATGAGAATGGAAAAACTTCTCATTCCTTAGAATACCTTTCTCTGAATAAAGAGTTCGACATTTGAAGAAAAAATCGTGTTCTTTTCATCGGGTTATGAGCTTAGCAACTTCTTTCTTTCATCGCAGCTAAGCAATTTTTAGAGCCTACACAAGTTGTGGTATAGGGGTATATTAAGTTGTGCGGGTGTATGCAACACCCAGAAGGACTTGAGATAGATCTACTTTTTTTATTATTCATCATCATTATTCATCATATTATATCAATCGATTCAGAATCACTTTGTGAAACCAGCTAGGCTTTCCTGCCGGTCCGTCCATCTGTCCGCCTCTCCGCCTGCCCGTCTCCTTTTTTTTCTTATGTACAGATAATGGTTAGTGACGTAGCTTAATGAATTTTAATACACCGACAATGTTTGGCGCAAGGAAATAGTTCAGTACGGAACACTTTTCGGCTACTTCCCATATAATGCTCTATAGCTTTTGCTTACATCAATCGATTGAAATTCACTTTCTAAATCGACAAAAATTTGCTTGCCTTTCGGTCCTTCCGTCTGTCCGTCCGCTTTGCTTTCTTCCATTCAGCCTACAGTTCGTTGCTCTTGAGTAATGTTGATGAAATTTAATACATCGACATGTTTTCGCCCAAAGATGAAAAGTATTGAAAACAATTCAGGTCGACACCTAATGAAAAGTCTTTACATGAACAAGAGTATTAAGCAAAGTTGTACTTATGGTGTTTTACTTGTTTTAAATAAAATATTAAACGCAAGATTATTACAAATAAATTTCTATGATTTTTCCAAAGAAAATTTCTGATTAGTTTTTCTAAAATGTATTGAAAAAAAAAATCTTTAAAACATTTTTGATAAGTTTTTAAAATTTATTAAAATTCTTGCAAAAAACCTAACACAAAAAAGATTTCTATTATTTTTTAAAAAGTTCTTGCAATAAATAAGAATTTTTTTTCAGTTCTTCTCAAGTTCCTTCCTTCAAGTTCCTGATTTTCAAGATACTATAAATTTTTATTACACTGAAACAATCTCGTAGAGTTAGTTATCAGTTATCCGTTATAATCGTTAATGATTTTTAACAAATACACTTTTCACAAGCTTTAGTGGATTGCAAGCAGCCCAAGTGTTACTTGTCGTTAACAAATCGTTCGTATTCCCATCTAACAGTTATACAGCCTTTTATTACCGCTTCTGCCTTAAAGCACATTAAAATATATAAATATATTTTATTGTTACTTTTTGCATCATTTACACAATTTACAACACATAATAAGCATACACGCATCTATACTAAGATATATTATATTTACGAACTCTCTTAAAACAAACCATAAATATTTATGCACTTCAGGGATCGTAAAGGTAAATAAACAAAAATCGCATTTCCGCATTTCACACGCACATCTACATATATATATATATGTACACAGGGTGAACTTTATTGTTGATGGAATAAACGCGAGCAATAAAATAACAAACAAACGAACAGTTATAACAAATTATCTTTAAAGTATTATTGTGTAAATAATATAAAGAAATTTGACGTCGGAAGGCTAATTTAAAAGAGAAATTTATTCTTTGCTTTGTTTATTCGCTTGCGGTGTAAACTCGATCTAAAGAAATAAACATTTTAACATGACTTGTGATAGAAAACAAATAATTGCCTGCAAAGAAATTGAATCAAAAGCCCACAGTTTAAAAGCAAGATTTCCTCAAGTGCCGTCGTCACTAATACGAAGGACGATCAGCTTTAGCAAACACTGTTTGGAAGGCGGAAATTGTTAAGAAAAATACATTTCAATTTTCATCTCTCTTTTGAGCTTTAGTTTTTTTAGTTACTACGTATGTATGGCAACCACTTTCACTTTTGATCCACGAAACTAAGTATTAAGATTGCATACGCCAGCGTTTCAGCATTTTATTCCTTTTTGGGAGTGTTGAGGATGTTTAAACATTAAACATTTAGACAGAGGGACGGACATGACCAAAACAATTCAGGGTTTCATTTCATGAAAAACTAGAGGTTTTTTTTGCACCGAACTAATAAAAAAAAAATTTTATTATATTTAAATAATTTTCAAAAATTTTTTTTTTCGATTTATTTTATTGCTTTACTTTTTTTTATTTAATTATTTCTTTCTACTGCTTTATCCATAGCTTAGATGTTTTAATGCTCGTCTTTTTTTAATTTTTAATAAATTTGTCTTAGTTTAAAATCACTCGCGTGCGTTTTTCTTTTCGCGAGGATTATTAAACGATCAGACTTCCATGTGTATCTCCCACCAATGTAACTCAACAACTGCAACAAAACAACTGTTTTCTGGACAGATCGGCAACTGAAACTTTCTGGTTAATTTCATTTCTCTATGCAACACAAGCTCGTATAAATATCACCAATGTCGCAATATTTGTTGCAATGTTGAGTATGAAACATGTTGATATGAAATGTTGCCCAAACATTTATCACTTTTTTTTTTATCGGGTAGAAATTATAAGAACATAGGAGCGCACATATAAACACCCACACACAAGAATACACACACACACACACCTGCTTACATACATACATACGTTCACGCACACATACATGCAATCAAACATACATACATACATAAAAACACGATCATAGGGAGGCGGAATGCAAGGACATATATGAACTTGTGTTTCAGTAAGAACAACTTGTCCTCCTCTCTTCAAGTCTCTCCTATTTACTTTCATTCTTGTCCCTGATATTAGGTTAGAAGGAAGTTTTCTTATATATCAGACTGTTTTTCATTGCTTGCTTGTCCTTACTTTTGTATGCTTTTTCTACAAAATAAACTTAGACTCTAACCTAAATCTAAAAATGTTGTCTTTAGATAGAAGAAATTGAAACTTTTTATACAATGACTTTATAAATTATTGAAAAGAAAAAATCCACTCACGCATGTTATTTACACTTTCTTTAGGTTAAGAAAGATACTCTCAACAAACATTTTATGTAAAAGATAGAAATTTGTAAATTTTTACTTAAGTGGCCTTGGAGTCAGTATAAAATGTTGCAACAAATATATTCCCGTCATTTTCCTCAGTATTCGACCATTCTGATATTTTTTATATAAAGCTTTGATTCTAATAGAAATTCAAGTACTATTGCATATACCACGGCACAGTACAATCAGCAGAACGATTAAAAAAACGGGTATAAAAAAAGAGATTTGAAAATTAGAATAGGGAACAAGGCTAAGAAGGAAGACAAATTGCAATAATCTAAAAGATAAATAATTAAAAATAATATATATTTTTATAATTAATTTTAGCCAAAGAAACAAGTTCTTAGCCTATCGGTTTTATTGAAAACTCGGGAGATTTGAACCCGTGATAATATATAAAAAAATTTCTTTTATTTTAATGAACTTAAGTGTTGAAAAAATAGATCTTCTCCCAGAATCACTTTTGTGTGAAAAAGTTTGGAGAGCTTGGAATAAATAACACCACAGTATGTTTTTGGTATTTTTGTTGTTTATTTTGGAAGGGAGGAGGGGGGGGGGGGGGGTATTAGAGAGAAATAATATTCGTGCGCATATTTAAGTAGGGAAGAAGGAACTTGAATTTAAAAAATATTGGAAAATGACAACACTGCAGCTGTTCACGCAAAACACTTTCAAGTGTCTCTAAACCAACACAAGCACTTTCTGAAGATATTTGTTAGCAATTAGTGAAGATTGAAACTAAAAGAGGAGTATCAAATGACACACGCTCTCTTCTCGGAGCGCCCGTGGAATAGTCTAAGATTAGAATAAAAAGATTGTTATTAAACTTTTATTTTAATGAACTTGAAAAAATAGATCTTCTCCCAGAGTCACTTTTATGTGAAAAAGTTTGGAGAGCTTAGTATAAATCTTAAGGGATAACACCACAGTAACAAGCAAAACACAAGCATGTTTTTGATATTTTCGCAGTGAAGAAGGAACTTGAATTTGAAAAATATTGGAAAATGGCAACGCCAAACATTGCCGGAATTTCTCAAATTCTTTGAAATTTTCATAAAATATTCCAAGTTTTTTTTAAAGCAAAATTTTCTATGTTCTCGAAATTAAAAAACTTCTTAAATGTACATAATTAATGTAAGTACAATTTGGATGAGGAATTATTTTAACAAAAATTTTTGCAAAAATTAAAAAAAAAATTTTTTTGTAAGTTTCTTAAAATATTTTAACCGAAATTTGCCTTATAAAAGAAAAATTTCGATAGCTATCACCAGGCAGTCTCTTTTTGCCTAACAAGCTTAGAAATATAAATCGAAAGCCTAAACCATACGGATGCTCTTCACGAGGACAACAATGGGCTTAAATTTCAATGCAATTCGTTCGCTTTGGTTTGCTTCTTATTCTACCTATCCTTCTGTCAGCATTTACACTCAGTAGGTCCACCTATCCTTCCGTCAGTCTTTATACTCAACCGGTTATGTTGCCATCTCAGTGTCTTTATTGCTCTATATAAGTGTCAAAGAGGTTGTCATGTCTTAATACGTCTTTCTATCTACAAATTTTATTTATCTGCCGAATTTTTCGTCCTTTTTTTGAGTGTTCTTTTAATTCATTAGTTTGTCTGTTTCTTGATCCTTTTTGCTCATTCACCAACTGTTGATCTGCTATGAGTCTATCAAACATTAAGAAGACCGAGACCTATAGATATATGTTCTGAAATGTCGAGAAAATCTTTTTCTGTCTATTAGTTTACTTTTGGCATACATAACTGACCGAGTTATTAGATAGAGGTAATTAATGCCGGCTCATTACTCATGTAATGATACCACTAAGTAGCAACGGGAGAGTTTTTCATGAACATGAAAGTTGTAATGGGAAAGTTTCTCATGAACTATTTCTTCATGAACAGAGAAATGTTGAGGCTAAGCAGGTGAGGCATTGCAGAGCTTGACAACGCGGACATGATACTTGATTTGGATAAACGAGTACAAATATTAAAGTGGCATGATTCGCACGGGCGAACGAATAGAATAAATAATTATTAGAGAAATGTTATGAGACATTACTACACTGAAGAAAAGCAGACCACAGCTTTTTTTTAACATATTCAGGAAAAAAATAACAGAAATATTTGTGCAAAAGCTGAAAGGCATTAGTCCTCCCCACGGGCAGACACAAGCTACCGGGATCGGTAGGGAACGCCCCATGGGGGAAGTCCCAGTTGAATCCCTTTTTTTCTAGAAAAAAATTATTATATAAACTTTCACGTCGACGAAAGTTAGTTCACTTATTGTGAAGCGCACATATCAACTTGCAAACGGAAATACAGAAACACATGTTAACCATACGTTCCTCCCTCTGATGTGTGCAAATTGCAATATTTTGTTGCATCACACGCAGATAAGTTGTGAAGAGTATTTAAATTGCTACTGAAGTAGACTTCCAATGCGTAAAATATCTTGGAACTTGTACAAATTCATTGGTTCTAACATTAGTATGCGAAGAAAACTTAAGTTTAAGCGAACTTTCTACTAAATCGTATGTACAAAAACGAACGCCATTGTTGTTTCCCTTGACTGGGATAATGGGTTAATGCAGTAAAAATGTTTTTATTTGCATTTATTTCTGGAATTTGCACGTAAAAGTTATTTTATTTCAGTTTAGGGCATGACGGACGATTTATTCAATTTGCAAAGTGTCTAACATTACAACATGCATGCAGCTAAGATATGGTTGAAAGGATTCAACCGCTGATTAAGGAAATATATATTAGGGACGTTTAAGTGTTTTTATTATTGTACAACAACGGGAAACTCTATTACAGTGACCAGAAACGGAAAGCCTAATCTAGTATATGTTTGTTTATCCTTCGATATGTTGTTGTATACAATATTCTAGAAGATTTGACCTAATCCACTTAATATCAGACTATAAAATGGAATTGTTTAAGTAAAGAGCAAAACAGCACACATTTACTTTTGAAGCTTCTACTGTTCACTTAATTTCGATAAAAAAACCTCCAAATTTAAATTAAATTATCCTTAAAAGGCTTCTTTACATATATATACTAATATATATATCGTATCCAATAAGAATACGATAAAAAATATGAAGATTCCAATAAGAATATATAGTCACATTTTCTTTGCTTCTTCTTGTGTCATGTTGGGACTTTCGACATGAGTTCTTTACGAAAATTTTCTCCTTCCAGATCATCAAAGAACAGAGATTTCAAAAAATGATCTAAATTTTTCATCGAGATTCTTAAAGAATTGCTGCAGTGGCTATTTGACGCTATGATTATCCTCCTGACAAGTGAGCAATGAAATGTTTCGAATTTTCGACTAGAATTTTAGAAACGAGGAAAATATTGTAACTGCATAGAAGAGAAAAAGTTTGACAGGCAGAGAAGGGGGCATTAGGAATCACACAAGAACATCTCTAGGTGGATGGAGCAGGGAAGCGATAAGACTACAACCACATCACCGCCCGCGAAACATAGTTTTCGCTTGAATGATCTGTCCGAATATTTCATTTAGACTGTAACTGGCGCCGGTTTACTTTAGTCGGCATTCGCGTGGGGAGTGTCCCGTGCGTCAAACAAAAAATCAAATCGCTTAAGTACTGAACATATTGACTGCACGGGGTTTTGCAGCTGTTCACAATCGAGATATTGAACACGGGCTTTGAACTCTCTTTAACAAGAAACTCTGCATATTGACATAGTTGGATGGACTCCGCTTTAAGAGAAAGAAGAAGAAATTTTAATCGAAAAGATTTATTTGAGTTAAATAGGCCTTCACTTTTATGTTGATCAACAGAAATTATTCTTTAAAAAACCTAAGTGAAGTCTATGTTGACTCTGGGTAAATCTAGGTTAAGTCTAGAGAAATCTAGGTTAACATTGTATTAACCCTAGGTAAATCTAGATTAACTCTATGTTAACTCTTGGTAAACCTTGGTTAACTCTAGGTTAATCTAGGTAAATCTAGATTAACTCTAGGTAAATCCACGTTAACATTATGTTAACTCTAGGCAAATCTAGGTTAACATTATGTTAACTCTAGGCAAATCTAGGTTAACATTATGTTAACTCTAGGTAAATCTACATTAACTCTACGTTAACTCCTGGTGAACCTTGGTTAACTCTAGGTCAACTCTAAGTAAATCTAGGTTAACTTTAGGCAACTTTAGGTAAATCTAGGCAAACTCTGGGCAACTCTTGATTAATGATAATTATGCGCAAAGATGTAAAATTTTTCCCAATTTTCTATGAAAACTTTTTCAAATCTTTGATTGCCTTGTTCACAACTTTTTTTTCTTTGAAGCTACTATAAATACAGTAATAAGTTTCATAAAAATGATCGTAAATCTTAGATTGTCTTTGAGAAATTTTTTTATTACTTTTCCCTTCAATATTGAAGGAATTTTAATGGCTTTAATATTTCTGGCGTGTTGCTGTTTAACCCGGTTAATGGTATTTTATTATATGCTTTTTCTTTTTTCGCAATTTGTAAAAGAAAAATTATATTATCCTTTTTAATATGTTATTACTAATATTTTTCCAAGTCTGTAATTTTATATATTGCCCATAAGCACTTATATATAAAGTGTTGGAAAGTTGAAGGCAAAGAGAAAGAATTGATTTGTTTTGAAAGCCTTTAACGGCATTTGTTGTTATAATCTGTGTGAATTAGTATGAAATTGAACAACTGCTGTCTTTGCTGTCTTTGACCAACAGCAGTAGCAATGAAACAGTATGACAAATGACATGAGCTACATAAAAATTTTATGACATAGAATAAGTAAGAAATTTATATAAGCTCTGGATGAATATTCGATACGAATATAAAAAAATTGAAAACTTATGGAGATAATTTTATGCCATTACGGTCTGTAAGTTACAGTTTTTCCTGTTTTTTTTTTTTTTATTTTTGTTTTTAATATTATGAAAGTATTGATGGACTATGTAGACCCATTTTCAAATGTACACTTGAGTGACCATTATCAGTTAAATTTCAGTTTTCTATGGTAATTTTTATGACTGTTTTAACAATCAACAATACTTGGACGGATAGACGGACATATATAAATGAACTCAGAATTCATTTTATATGACTTCCGAAGTGTTCATTTACTGTATTGTATTGCGGTTCTCACATTGTATGCAATTTTTCTTTCTCGCTTTCATTTGCATACCAAACGTTTCGCCTGCCTCTTCTGTTTTTCAAATGCAATGAAAGTAAAACTTGCAGAACAAAAATGAAATGAAAAAAAAAGAAAAAGAAATATCGAAGTGTTACAAACCGAATTAAAAATCTAGTATAACACCATCTTTCATTGCTAGGATATAAAAACATTAACAATTACGAGCACATTACCACCCCATTGAGAGAAAGCTAAAAGAATGCATTTTCTTTCAATTAACGCAAACGTTTATGCAGCGTATAGCGTGGAAGCATTAGTTGAAACGAGAAACTATTAAAATTGTGAATGAAATGTGATAAAAATTATGCTCATATGTTGACTGTTTAATGTTCGTCTATTTTATTGATGCTAATAAAGAATCTAAAGAGAAGGCAACAAATTTTTATGTCGTAAGTCTAATAATTATACCGAGTATGTGAAAATTTTTATAATAAGTAAGTATAAGTGTGAGCGCTCGTATGTTTGTATGTACGTATGTGTGTGTGTGTGTGTGTCTGTTGTGTTTGCGCACCAGACATTACTTACAGTCAGACATGACGTTAATAGTAAATAAAAGCAAAAGAAACATTTTCATAATAATAAAATCGCATAAGTTTGCTTATATGAAAGTCTCTAAAGAAGTCAGCAAATTATTGCACGGTAGCGTATCTAATTGTTGTACAAAACAAAAACAACAAAAACAAAAAAAAAGAATGCTTCAAGTTTCCCTCTTACTTACTTCGAGCATAAAACATAAATCTTCGTGGAACTTAATGGATTTGCAAAAGATTACATGCGTCATTTTTTAGCAATCACACACACACACACACACACACACACACACATGCATATATATATAACGCGTACAGGAAATCCAGTTTCCTACATAGATACTTTAAAAGAAATCAGTACACATCAGCGTTTATAGAATAACATCATCGTCATCATCGTCATCATCATCATTATCATCGCTATGATGATCATCATCGTTTCGCTCCTCCTTCTCGTTACATTAAAAGATTTATTTTCTCAGATCTAATATATCTTTGTCTGCGGTCTAAACACTATGCTGCGACCACCCCTTCCAAAGAATGCATTGCCCGAAGATTTATCCATGCATTTGGTGTATGCATCGGTCGTGAGAGTGTTAATCTTTGTATTTAGACACGTTTGTGTCGTAACTAATATAAAACAAAAACCGATTTGCCGCTATAAAGCAAATCAAGCATTTTACACAGTTTATGCCTGATTAGATTTGCGTGTGTGTTTGTTTGTATGCGCGAGTGCTACAGAGAGCAAACGTATGCAAACAATTTTCTTCTTTACACTATTTTATGTAAGGTTTTAATGCAATACTGATGCACATGCCTGCCTGCC
Organism: Glossina pallidipes; assembly: GCA_000688715.1. Taxonomy (NCBI): domain Eukaryota; kingdom Metazoa; phylum Arthropoda; class Insecta; order Diptera; family Glossinidae; genus Glossina; species Glossina pallidipes. The sequence continues at coordinate 822,390 of KK499852.1, read as the reverse complement.
TGCCAGCCTGCCAGCTTGGTTGCATGCATTCATGTACGCATCCATGTGTGTGTGTGTGTGTGTTTGTGCAATGAAAACTATAGGGTTTTTACTGCAAATGTGCCGTAAACGAAACAAATGTTTATTCCAAGACTTCAACTATTAAACAACAACAACAACAACAACAACAACAATAACTTACCCAACATATATTTGCGGTGTTTATGAATGCGGCAAGTTATTGTCTCTTAGTGATGTACTGTCTGTCATGAGTTTTGTGGCTAAGCTTATCTATGCTAAAGAGCTATTGTCTAACTAACTGATGCTGAGAATGCGTCCTTGACTTTTTATTATTTATTCGAATCGTTTTACGTTTGAAAGGTGTTTACACTTTTCTTCCTTATGTGTTTGCAAAGTTTTTTTTCTTTCTTTTTGTTTTGAAAAGGATTACAAGAGTTCAACTATCTTAGAAAAATGTATTGCTTTTAGTTTATGGCAAAAAAAAAATAGTGTTTTTTTTTTGGCTCAAACACTCTACAATCAAGATCGTCTTAAAAGGTGATGATTACATAGGAAATTTTAAAAGACTTTTTACTTGCACGCTTCAATGGTAAGCAAATGATTGTGATGAGGAGAAGAATTCCCGAAAAACCAAAGACATGATATCGTCCGATAGAAGCGATCTTTACAATAATAAAAATGCGCTGATCAATAAATCGTCTTAAAACATCTTAGGTGTTGTCCTCTTGATCGAAAACTGTGTTCTTTAGCAAATCGCACATCGCTGGTAACGACTAAGGCTGCTTGTATGGTGCAAACAAACTTTATCGTTCGAGGCCGGACCATGTAATACGATATCGGACTATTTCGGACGAGGTCAGATGATGTAGGGCGCTGTCAGACGATGTTGGGTGATGGACGAATGAACTCTTACGTCGTCAGAAGATGTCAAACGACAAAGTTAGACAATGTTGAACGATGTGAGACGATATCGAACGATCTTGGGCGACGTCGCATGGTCTCGAACGACGTCGAAAGATGTCGGATGATTTCGAACGATGTGGAGCGATGTCTAGGGAGATCACACGATATAGAGACAATGTTAGACAATGATGGACCATGCGAGACGATATCGGATGATCTTAGACGGTATAAGAAGATGTCTGACGATGTATGGCGCTGTTACACTGCATGAGACCTTGTCAGACGTTGTCTGGCGATGATAGACAATGTTGGACGATCTGAGACGAGATAATCCAATATCGTACGATATTAGGAGGATGTCGGGCGATGTCAAACGATATCACGCGATGTAGGGCGATATCACACCATATTAGACGATGTCGGATGATCTCGTACGACATCAGGAGATATCAGACAATATCGGATGATCTTGGACGATATCAGGAGATGTCAGACGATAGAGGACAATGTTGGACGACACCAAACGATAGAGGACGGCGTCATTATGTGTATTAAGCAACTTTACGTGCTATTGTCTCAAAAGATGCAAATTAGATCATGAGCTTGTTTCCAGGCTGAGCACAATGGAATCAAAAAAAAACATGAGCTAATGCTCATTTCAATAACTGTTGAATACAAAGAAATAAAATCTGACAAAATTATTAATAAATTTAACAATTTTTTAATGCAAACAAAACGGACAAATTTTTTTTAACTTGACCTTACAAGCTAATCTTTGGATTCTCTTGTGGAGGTGTCGACATGTTAAGTCTACTAGCGCCTGTAAACTTAATAATATATGTTCGACAGATAATTGAACCGGTTTCAATTCCTACACATATTGCAATACCAAAATAAAGAAATAAAGAAAAGTTGCTCATCTTCTAACAGTTTGTTATGCCCGTCGATAAGTTTTCCGAATATGTGACGGCTATGCGTATATTTCATTTACTGATTCTCTTAAGCATTCAAAAAGTAAGCAATTAATATTCGCCTTAGGGCGAGCCCAGAATATTTTACCGTATGTGGATTTAACTGTGGATTAACTCTTGACCAATAGAACTTTTTCGCTGGTATATTAAGTTAATGCAGATGTGTGCAACACACAAAAGGACTTTAGATAGATCCACTCCTTACTATACCGATCGATTCAGAAAATAATTCTGAACTAGTCTGTCCGTCTGATTTGGTTTTTTATGTCCAGATAACAGTTACAGAGATATTTTAATGAACTTTAGTACACCGACTGAGTTTCAGCCCACAGACGAACGCAATTAGAAATGATTCAGATCGGACCACTTTTCGTCTACTTCCCATATAATATTTCTTTTTTTTAAAAGCTTTATTAAGCAAAGTAGCGTATTAAATGATGGTCCGCATCCCGCTATAACGCTTTTACTTCATATTTTTGATTTATACCATTTTCATTATTATCGACAATTAGAACTCCCATCTCCCATTAGATTTTTCTTTTCCTCGACTCTCTATACTATATTTTCTCTTCCTAATACCGAAGCCGGTAAAAAATGCTTCAATTAATTTTCATAGAATTCCTTGCAAATAAATGCAAAATTTGCTAAAGTTGAGGAAACGTTTATCGTCTACTTAATCATGATCAATACTTGTCTGCTTAATATAAATCATGTCCTTCCACATTTGATATTTTTCATGATAATCTTTATTGAGACGTTGTCTTCAACTCTAATGAATTTTTCAAATTAATTTTATAAATAAATTTCATAAAATTTCAATTAATTGAAAAATCATGCATCATAAGCAAAAAAAAGCAACAACAACAAAAAAAAAAGTTGTGAATAAATTTATTATAAACATAAAATTTTATTAGCAATAGGCGATAACTTTTTCCCCTTCAAAACATACATACACAAACATACATGCATACATATTCATACCCATATATGTGCATACATGCAGATGTATATATACACGCATGCAAAGGTAATTTTTCAAAAATTACCATTTACCGACACCTTTGACTTACACTTGTATCATTGGAGTATAAAAACAGCAGCCAGGCGCACTTACTGTAAGTGGCTATAGAGGTAACAGGCATTACATGTTACAGCATCGTATGGAGCGTTGTCTCCGTAAATTGATTGTTTTGTTGAACGCTGAAAAAGCCAAATTAATTAGCGTGATTTTAGTTTTATTTTCCTATAACATGAAAACCCCGAACCGAAATGAGTCGAGTATGTCCGTCTGTCTATCTTGAATATCTCTTTCATACAAACAACAAAATGTTTTTTTTGTTTTTTTTTTTTTTATTATTTTCTTTTTCTTATTGTTGTAGGTGTTGTAAGGCAGCGTTATATCATAAACTTATAAGTTATAGGTGAACACATTTGGGATTTTTGATAAGCATAATGTCATAAGAAAATTTTCTGCAAATTTATTATTAATGTTTTGAGTGAATATATGACACAATTGCTTCTCTATGCAAATTACAATGTGCTTACTAGGTAGGAAACACTCCCTTTTTTTGCTGTTGAATGAATGAATGAATGAATGAATGAATTCGGTTGAATGAATCATAAAATAGACAATATCTTATGTTAACTGTCTTGTTATGACTTTTTGTTGTACTCTGTAGGTCTTTTCAAACCCACGGACCTAAAATATTAAAAATAACAGAAAAAAAAAAAAAAACAAAAAGGAAAGAAAGAAAAACTCATTTAACACTTCATTGAAAAACTCCTACATATTGTCGCAGTTTCTATCATTTCACTTTGAAATGCATCACTAACTAACAACAAATGACTTAAAATGAAATTTATGTTTATGTTGCTTGCATATTGTTGGTAGCAACCAGAACTGTATAATCAAAAGTTGTTTATACAAACATTTTACATACACACACACACATATATATATATATTCTTTGGTCCTTTTTTTTCTCTTTCTTTTTTTTTTCTTTTTTTATGTCGCATATAAATGAATGTTAACGCTTCCTATACAGGTAATACTTCTTTGAGCATACATACTTCCATCCTTCCATTCGTTGTTAATGCATATAATTTTGTTGTCGCCACTTGTCATAATTGCTGTGATTTTCTTGCTTTTGCTATTTCATATCAATATTGATGGCCGCCAGTTAAAATTCATGCGCTGTATACTGCTGCTGTAGTAATAAAAGCAACGTTCTTTAAAGATTCTCCTTTAAAGTCTAAACAAAAACTGGTTTAAGTAATTCTTCAAGTAACAATTACTGACTACTCGACGCCGTCTTCTTCGGAGAAGGATACGAGATATATTAAGTTTTCTACTGTTTATGTGACATGCGGAAATATATATACATCGACGATCATAAAAACTTCGCTATTGCTTTCGGAAGAGATTTCGGACCCCTTCTCCAACTTATCTTTCACTTGCTTTACCTGTCAGTAGAGTGAAGGTAATAAAAGAAGAAAGAAAATTAGTTTAAAAATTGCTTTCCTTTGTTTATTTATTTAAAAAAACAAGTTTATTACAACTTTCATTACGTTCTTACCATGAACGTGATAATTGGGATTATAATTCTAAAGATAACAATGACACGCCTTGTAGTAATAAATTTGAAGTGAAACATAATAAATTAGATAGATTTTCTTCGCCGAGTAGAGGCGCGGCAGGCGGATTGTGACAAAGTCCTTACCTTGGGACCTTAAGGGTGTAACAACTGCACTATCAATAGACTCTCTTGAATCCATTCAGCATTGTTTACCTAAATTGCTTTGTCGCTATTTCACCTATGCATTTTTTATAGTGGCTACCTGCAGATCGAATACATCTTTCGTATTTATATATGAGAAGGTATAAAAATTTTAAAGGCTTTTTAACGTTGGCCATGATTTGTATAACTTACTATGCGTGGAAAAGTTAAATCTCACTATATAAGTCTTGGAATTTCTTAAGATGAAATTGATGATCACGGAATGAGCGAAAACTTGTATCTTCAATATTGGATATGGCAACTTCTATATGAGATTGGAAAAAATTTCGTTCAAGAGAAAAAAAATTTCGTCATTCGAAAATTCCTGGGACTGAGTAAAAAATTCTTTTCTCCAAAATTGGACGGCATTCTTCATCAACATTCTGTCCTTCAAATGTGAGACAATGTGTACAACGGTTTTCTAAAAGGACATTGTATTCTTCTATAGCACAATTTGTCAAGATCCTCAAAATATGCTTTGGTCTGACTTTGCTCCTACTACTTAGTTGACTAGTAACAGTTGCAGATCCTCATACTTAAACACGTTAAAATACTACAGCGGCCCACGACCCACCATTATATACTTTACACCACGCTGCACACATGACGTGCAAATGAATTTTCAAAATAAATTATGAAACAGGAAGTGGTCGAAAATGTGATCCCATCCGCACTATTTTCAGCAGCGTCCGTCTATCGTACCGAATTTTATTAAATTATGTTCAAAATTGGGGCAAGCCGGACAGACGGACAGAAACGCTTAGATAGCTTTAGAAAGTGATTCTGAATTGATTCATCTAATAAAAAGTGGGTCTATCTCAAGTCCTTTCGGGTGTTACATGCATCCGCGCAAACGTAATGCGCCTTTGTACCACAAGTGGTGAATTCCAATAAAGTTAGGAAGACTTTAACCCTTAAATTTGCAGTTTCGTTATGGATATCAAGGCTGCCCGATAACTTACTCTAAAAATTGTAGCGCACTTGAAATTTGAACCCACGATCATTAAGTTGTTAGTCACGATCCTTTACCTATTCGATCACTCATTAGAAAATTTTGCAAATATTTTTAGAAGAAAAAAAAATTGTACATAAACTTAACATAAAATTTTATATAAAATAAAATAAAAAAAAATAATTATTTATTTTTATTGGTAAGGAATTTCTAAAATTAACGATTTAACCTTTGCTTAGCATTGCTTTGCTTTACGTAAACGAAATACAATTCGTTAGTTAAATTACTCTTCACTGTATAAATGAGTGAGTATAAGACAAGTCAAAGTCCAAGGTCCAAGCAAACAGTTAAACAATTACCATTTGTGTGCGGCTTTTTGTATTTGTATTATAACAATTCTAACAATTGCCAAAACGATTTGAAGAGATCGGCGTGTCGAGTCAAACCCAGGTAAAAATCAAAAAAACAAACATTTTTTCTTTGTGTTTTTTCTTTTTTTTCGCTTATCCGATTAACATGACATGAAAGCATGTTTTTGTTTAATCTTGCATAAGAAGCCAAAACTACCGAACAATTGTTAGATAATTTTGAAATGATAGGAAAATGTTAGTGTTGGCTCAACGCCTCAAAAACTTTAACGTTAACATTAACATCAATAACGTTAGCTATCACTAACACTATAAAAAAACCAAAAAAAAAAAAAAAAAAATAAAAAAAGCAACAAATGCATAAACATAAGCAGATTTCAAGTTAAGTACGGTTACAATTACAGTTATCTACTTATGTTGAAATTGGCGCCAGCGCTTATACAGCTTATGATGGTAAGTATTATGATTTTGTGTTGAACTAAAACTTTAAATGGATTTAAGTTAAAGCCCCAACACTTTGTTGGCGAAATCTCTTGAGGAGGAAAGTAAAAGAAAAACAAAAAAAATGAAAACGAAAACGAAAAATACAAAAACTTGTAAATTATGATGGATGCGTTTTGCTTGTGCGTGATGATGACGTGGCTTTGGGATAAAAATAAATATTTATTTTTCTTATTCATTTTAAACCGAATCTTGTACACCACCCATCGTTTCAAGGCCAGATTAAGAGAATATTGCAAAATTTTCTTCACAATAATTAATTAATGACGACGGAGTGTCAGTTGATCGCGAAGACAGTCGAAAACGGGAAGACAGATGGACAAATTAGAACGGAAGTCAGATCGGTAGGCATGGGGAAGATGATCAACTTGTAAAATGCAATGAAATGAGAAAGAAAATATAGGATGATAGAAGAATAGAAAGGCGAACTGAAAATTAGACGAACGAATGAAAGCATTTCTCGCCAGATAGAGCAGCCCTATGAAGTACATGAGGGCAGACATATAAAAAAAGCAGATAAATGAATTGCTGAACTTAAGCACAGGCGGATTTGAAGCACTGATAAACCCATGAAATAAAGAAAAAGACTGAAAGATTTTTCCTATAATAAAAATAAAACGAGGGAAAAGTCATCGATCAGATAGAGAAGCGGATAACAGCGACTGAACAGGTGGGGGTATGGATATACGAAGGGACAGGCTTGAGCAATAAATCGACGAAAGAATCGAATAATACATAGATAAATGAACAGAGAAGAGTATGAATATATGAATGAATAGACTGCCGGATAGAAAAAGGTACAAATTGATAGGTGCAGAGAATTGAAAGTCGAACGATTGTAGAAACGGACGAATGCCCTAAAGAAATAAACAAAAATTGAATTCGAGACAAATAAATAAGCGAGATTGATAGGTGAACTGATGAAAGAAAGAAAAAAGAGGGAAAAGTCGTTAATCAAACAAAGAAGCGGACAACGGTGATGGAGCAGGTGGGGATATAGATATACGAATAGGCAGACTTGAGCAATGAATTGACGAAAGAAATACAAAAAGAAGGGAAAATCGGGCAAAGAAAAAAGTGAGTAAATGCCTAGATAAGTGCGCAGAGCAGAGTATGGATATACGAACAGATAACAAAGGGAACGAGTTGATAGACGAAGAGAATTCAAAGTCGGACGATTGAAAAGAAGGACGACAATCCCAAAAAAATAATGAAAAGTCCGATGCGAGACAGATAGATGAGCGTAAGCATAGACAGAATTGAGAGATGAGCCGATGAAAGGAGGAAAAGGATGGCAAATAATGGAAAAACTGAATAAGTCCGTCACAAGATGGATAGAGCGTCAGGTAAACGTACAGATGGAAAAATCGAATGATAGGCAAAGACAACGCTGCTGGAGGGATAATTCGAATGGAGTGATCAGGTAAAAATTCATGTTCAAGTCCTCTGAAGCATGTCAGGAACACATCTACATATTTTAACCGTTTCCGAGTGCTACAAACGGAATGAAGAAATTGATGAACCTGCATATTTCGGTAACGAGTAAAAAAAAAAGTAAAGTTCATCAAAAGAGAGAAAAAAAGAAAAAATCTTGGAAATAAAAACAATTAAAAACTTCACTTCCTTACTATTTCCCGCCAATCTTCACTCTATTAAAGTTGTCCAAGTATGTGCCAGCGTGAGCGTTTTCACGTCTTTTCGAATTAATTGCAGCGATTATAGTTCACTTAAGCTTGCGTTAATCTTTGTTGTTGTTGCTGTTGTTATTATTGTTGTTGTTTTTATTAGTATACAAGTTTTTAATGCTGTTAGTGCTGTTGCTAGAAATGCTTTTACGTGTAATGACCAGACGTTATAACAAGAGCGTAATTTAGTTTTTGTTTGTTTTGTTGCTCTTAAGTACTTCATGCTCATGTAATTTAATTGAATTTTTTTTTCTGCACAATAATTGAGGAATTTTGTTTTTTTTTTGTTTTTTTTTTTTTTCTTTTTTCTCAAAATGATATTTAAGTAAAGTCAGTCAGACAGTCAGAGTTGCTGCTTGGTCTATAATTATTGTGGCTTGGCTAGCCCACCATTTAAATTATAGAGTTTGTTGAAAACATTTCCATAGGAATTCCTCAGGCTAATGAATGGTTGAGTTATAATTTACTTGAAAATTTTTTTTATATAAATGTTTTAACGAATTAGTCAGTCAGTCAGACCATCAATCTGATGCTTGAACTTAAATATGATTTATTTTTTTTTATTTTTTTTATTTTTTTTTTGAATCAAGTAATGGAATATTAATGGCAAAGAAACTTTCAATATCAAATGGAATTTTTTTTTTTTTGCTTGCTTAACTGACATTTAAAGCAATAATTCATTTATTTTTTAATTTATTTGAAATATATTTTATTTTTAAAATTTTTCATATTTTTATAAAATTATGACATTTTATGAAAAATTAATTTTTACATTAAATCGGAATTTATTAAAACAAAACGTATCGAAGTTCGTACATTGAAATCTAGGCCAAGTGGCTGTTATCCTATCTCGTATGATAACTGGTGCAGATTAATATTTTTGATCTTTTAAGTTAGTTTTATAAACTTTAATAAACTATTGATGCTCTTGCCATCCGGGACGGATGCTCTTTCATTCGCGTTTGATCAGGCTAGTACACTACTAGAGGCCTTATGAAGATGTAATAATTTTCCAAATGGCTTTAGTTAAATTTGCTTTCAAGACCCCATCTAGATTGTATAAGAATTATAAGGGGTTTTTTTGCTATCCGCATATTTGTAGCAAATGGAGCCCTTTCGCACTTTAAGGTTTCGCTTGAAGTGTTTGATTTATATTTGCTGACGATTACTAGTGAATTTTTGTCCCGTTTTGAGTGACACTATGCTCACAATCGACTACAAATATGTGTATGTGCCATATAAAGCCCCGATTGTCCCACCAGCAGTCAAAAGATACACACAGACCATAGCACAGACGAACGGACAATATTATATCAGTTCAAAATCTTTCGTTCAAGGAGACAATAAAATGCATATTTCACAGTATTACTAGCGGTAGGATACATTTAATATATCTTCATAAATCAAACTTGCTACTGCGCAAACCTACTGCGGCAGGAACGACATGTATAGCAGTTAAAAAAGAAAATGTAATCTATTTGTGCGTCGGAGCGGGTCATTTTAGAATTCACAAGTTTCATGGGTTTTCTGGATCACAGAAACCTTCTAATGAGAGATGAAACAATCGTTCGGTTCTTATGCTCGCTCTCAGGCGCCAAACACTTATCAGTTTAAAAAATATATATATACATATGAGAAAGCAAAATCAGTATCGATCGGTCGACATAAAGGGTTTCCGTAAATAAATATTGTATTGTTTCCATGCAATTGCTTTAGCTAACCGCTGGAGAACAACTTCTTGGCATACCTTTCTTGTTTGTTTTATATATTAATCAATATCTAGTTAAGCCTATAGGACTTCTTAACCGGAAAACAATACTCTAGCATCCTAAAAAAAAAAAAAGAGTACTTGTGGAAATTATGTGGACATGAAAACAAGAGTAATAGTATAACAGTAAAAAACTACTCCGAGAAGACCGAAAGTTATGGCCTAATATCTTGGGTATTCATTTCTGACTCCTCCAATCCACTTTAACAAATATCTTTTGAAATTAGTTGTGTGTAGTTGAAAGTGTTCCTAAACAAAAATATGTTAATGTAAGTTCATGGGGACGATCATTGAATGGAAATAGGAGTCAGTGCCTCTCCCAAGAAATTAAAAGCGTGTGATAAAAATTTTGATCTTAATTAGGAACTCGGCTATGGAATGATATATCTTCCATCGTGTTTCTCTGTCATCTCGCACTACGTAGTGTGGTATGTGCGGCTGAATATATATTTGAATATGCAAATATATGAATAATACAGAATTTTTTCACGGATTTCAAAACTTTATTTACATTTTTCGCGAAACAAGGTTTTTCGAAATTGTCCCTGACTCCTCGTCACAAAAATATTTGACAACACCTTTAAAGAGAGATATAAATACATAGAAGTTCACTTAAATAGTTTTTATTAACAAAATATTGCTTTCTTTGGGGATCTTTAGAATTGAACTTTTCTATTCAAAATAGAATGTTAGATAGGCTTCGCCTCCGTCAGAGAGAAGGGCATGCCATACACATGCCCTTGATCTGGAACTGCTTGGGAGCCTCCCTTCTCCCAGCGGGGCATGAGTGACGCCTTCTCACTGCGTGTGCCATCGGGTACCGTAGGGTTAAGCCTCCACGGCAGGCACCTATCTAAACCCCCTGTCACATCTGTCTAATTAATGGATGGATTTGCTGCCTATACACAAACATCGTTGCGATTTCTTTACATTTATTTAAGATGATATTTATTGATATATAAGTCCGTCCATGAAGACTGTGATTTTTCTCTTTTATTTTAATAATAAAATTTTATGTAAACGATATGAGTATGAGATTAAAAGTAAATTGCATTTACTTTATGAGTGCAACCAGTTTATTATAATCACATAATTACAGTAAATTTGGTGTAACTTTGTTCATTTAAGCGAAAATGTGTGCATTTAAGTAAAAAGACAAGGTATTTAATCGATTAGATAAAAGTCTTTTACAATTACAGTCAAGTCATTTCAATTTGTGGTCACCTAAGCAAAACAAAAGTATGGCAGAATTAATTCACTTAAGTCTTAAATGATTAAAAATTTCACTAAAGTTTTGCTAAATGATATGCTAATCGAATTTTTTATTATACTCTACATCTGCTTGTGGTATAGAATAGTAAATAATGGTTATATCGGTACATACGTCCGCATTAGTATGTAACACGCAGAACTTAAGATACACTCACCTTCTACAGCCCTGATCGTTTCAGAATCATTTTATAAAATTGTGTTGCAAGTTCTCCACCTTCCACTTAATACTAAACTAAAGGAGTATATAGTTATTCCCACTTCAAAGTCTACAATATAGAATTAGTTCTTAGCCCGTTTTATCTTATTTTTGTCAAGTTGAGGTTACAAATCTGTTGAATGCCTTCATAGACAAGTAGTCACAACCAGTAGATATCTAAAAACTTAGAAAGCTTCCTGTCAATTGACAGCATGAAGTTGACCTTTTAATTACATTGAAGGTGCGGAGACGCAGTGCTCTATGCTTTCATAATGATAGCGTCTCCAGAAGTACAGCTACATACATCTCTACGTATATCCTGTGCATGAACAGCAAATTCCGATATGGAAGGTAAACTGCCCTAAGACCGTGAACCAAATTTAAAAAGAAGAAGAATATAAGTAGATGTAGAATAATGTAGAAGTTTGGCCGACTTTTAAACATTCTACATGATGTTGTCTAACACAATTCATATTTTTGCCATAGAATGCAAAAATTATACTCTGTTTACACCCTACACCACTTGCGGTACAGCTTAAGTTAGTGCGGACATATATAACACACAAGAGAGATTAAGACAGACGCAGCTTTTATTATACCGATCGATTCGGAATCATAATCGGGCTTGATTCAAGCCTGTCTGTCCGCCTGTCCATGTACATTTGTAGTCAAGCTGCTAGTCGCAACTTTTAGGCTATTTTGATCCAATTTGGCGCACTGACATCCTTTCGCCCAAGGACGCAAGATACTAAAAATGGTTCCAATCGGCCCACTTTTTCGACCACTCCCCATATAACGCCATATTCTCAAAACACGTTATATAGGGAAAAATAGCAATTTTCAAAACTTCTCAGCAAAAGTGACTACGTAGTAGTATTACGGCATTCAAAATTGGTGTAAATTCTTTGGACCAGCTGGGGAAATTTTTTGAACCCCCTCTCATACAACCGTTACTACAGAAATTATAGCTTTATATGGTAACAAGATTGAATTTTCAGTAGTTCGTGGTAAAAATTGTTCTACTTTTTGGACACCACCGCGTATAAGGAATCTCATGAAACGTAAACTCTTATATCTCAAGAAGGGATAATTTTTAATTTTTTGTTATGAAAACTTGCTCGTGATAGTAATTTAACATAAAAATTAAATGGAACTAATTTGAACCACATTAGTCTATTTCTTGGCCTCGTTTCATATAAGATATCTTTTGAGTAGTAAAACCATCGAAAAAAGGGTTAATTTTTAGCGTTTGAGCAAAAAAAATTAACTGTATTGAATTCGGATGACATTTTTTTTAACCCTAACATATGTAGGCACTATCACGAAAAGCAAGCTCTTATGTGGAGACAAAGTTTAATCTTCCAATATGCCGGCTTTCATACAAATTGTGGCTTTGCATGAAAATAATGTGTACTTTTTGACATATTATTCCAAGGTGGGTAACTGTATTGAGCGAGGTGGTGTCGGATATGTAATGGTGGGCGTTACTCGACTATAACGTTCTTACCTGTTTACGTATGAAATAATTTATTGGAAAAATACGTTGAAATAAGTCTGGGAAATTTAAGGTTTTATTTACAGGCAATTAAGTAATTAATTATAGTTTTTCTGATCATTAAAATAAATGTTAAATTATTAAAGTAATAAATAGGTTAAATTTCTTAAGATTTTCACATACCAAAAAAAAAAAAAAGAAGAAACCTATTGAACTGTTTCCGAAGTAGTTGCTAAAATGCAGTTACACGAAAATGATATTCACACTATACTTGGGGTACTTAAGTGCATAAAATGGAAACATAAATCTTCGCAGTAAGCTTGTCTTCTATTGTATACAAATTTGTATACCTAACGGCAATGGTACTAACGTCCCTAGAAGCTCTTGAAGTTGAGCATTATGAGCATTACGTTTATTAAATTTTCATACCCGCCACAGGAAGATGGGGGGTACACTCATTTTCTCATAATGTTTACAGTGACCACAAGGAAGGAAGCTCCAGAGCCCCTATAAAATACATACAAAACCATGTCTGTCCTTCTGTATGCCTGTGTGTGTGCGTGGTGTGTGTTATTGGCTGACATTCTCCTAAACGCAAAAATTAACAAACAGATGGTTGTGCACCTTTCAGAAGTGGTCTTCTTTAAATTCTTCTAAAGACAGTTTTATCACCACCTGACCAGTTTTTTTGAGAAACCAGCCGACCATTTGTGTCAAAGTGCTAGGAGAGCGAACAACTTCGGCTGAATTTTATTTATCTTGAGGCAAGCAGTCTATCGACTGCCGACTCCTCACCTAACACAATCTTATATAATATAGATTTTTTAAAAACCCCTCCATTATATTTTTTAAGCATTCGTTTACAACAATCGACTCGGGGATATTTTTGGGGTTTTGTTGAAATATGTGGGATTCAACGAGGAAAGAATTTTTTCACAGCCCAATGATCATGAAAGGTGGAGCTTATAAAGAGGTCAAGTCACTGTAAACTATATAAGCCGCGATTACGACTGAGGCTTTACAGTGAAAACTGAGGATTGCCAAAGCTCGATATGTATATAAAGTAGAAGTAGAACATATTACGCTGGGAAATATATATAGGGTAGGAATACATAAGGGTAAGAGCGCATAAAAGCCCTAATTTGGAGATCGCCTAGTCTAGGGGTTGCTTGCACTGGTGACCTGATATCAATGCTTGAGCTTTTTCATTGCGATTTTTCCTATAGCACAATACACCGCAACAAACTTTACCCAAGAAAGATGTAGTTTTATAAAAATCTTGTAAGTCATAGACGCTGTACATATGCTCCCATGAAATAGTTGCACTCTCTCTCTCTCTCTCTTTTGTTTTCCTTCTTTTCTCCTTCTCTGACACCATTGCTATTAAACTCCAACCGAATAGAAATATTTGACTGCAATTACATCTACAAAGATTACAAGCATAAGTTTTAATCTTTTAAAAACTCATTCGTTTTCCTCTAGCGACCTAAAAGTAACAAAAAAGAAAAAAAAAATGCCAAAGTTATGCGCCTCTAATGGTTGATGGTATTTTGACATTAATCACGTTCCATATATCTTTGAATTTATTTGTCACCCAACACTAAACACTTTAAATGACTATTTATTTCCTACACTCTTGCATTGCGTCGCTATGTCCGCTACACGCTTGAAACGATTAAATGTATTCTGCGAGTCGTGTTTGTATCATAATTTTAATATCATTACAAGACATTTTCACATGTATTGATAAAAAAAAAAAAACGGAAAACATTTACACAAACTTACATTTGTATTTCTTTGACGTACACACACCCATTCGAAGTTGGAAATAACGTATGGACCACAATTTAAGTGCGTGTTACTGATACTATCACATGATTGCTTTCAAAGAGCATTAATTACCTACAGACAGAATGAAAATTAACATTTGTTACGTGTGTCCATTTTAGTGAGCATAAATGTAATATATAACCGAAATAGCAGATTAACGGCTTACGTATTCCAATACGTTTCATAATATTTATGGGAAATTTTATAAATTTTTTCAACATAATTAATTCGATTCTTCGAGGATTCGAAGATTTCATTTCTCTTCTTTACATCATTTTACATAATAAGAAAAGAAAGAAAAGAAAAGCATGGTATGTAGAAAAACTTATCTAAAGATACTTCATATCCTCGAACCTTAACCTAAGTGACCAGCTTTATCATTAAGTCTTTGCAAAAAGAAGAGGATAAGAGAGCAAAAGCATTTATATGACTCCAAGTTAGTCACTTCTGAGGGCATAGGCTAACATAAGATGAGCAAGAACGTTATGATAGCACGAAGTCGTCTATCAAATAATTTTGGAAGAATCAAAGTCCCATCTCTAGGCCAGGAATAAACTTTACGACTTGCAGAAGTATTTACCAGAATACTTTTTAATAGAAGAAGTCTGCAGTAATCCTCTCTGTCTGTCTGATTATCGAACTAAGGACTTTATTACTTTTAGGGCCACCTTTAAGTGCCACTTGAAGAGAATCGGGGGTTGTTGAAACGATCGCACGTGTCATGGCTGAGCTAGCTAGTTTGGGACATATGGACGATTTGAAATTTTTATCCCACGGACACTCCAAAGACGATTACATCTAAAAGAAATACACGCGCTTTACCCTTATAGGTATAAACGGACGGACGAAGCCTACTTACCAATTATTGGGTCCGACGACCCTCTAACTTGCTTTCTCCCAAAAGCACAAATCCACGCCTTTCATTTTTTCTCTCCTTTTCTCTTCGCAAAACGTCCTCTAAGCATCAATAATCTCTTAACGCGCGAGGGAAGTGTAGGAAATAATAACAAAGAGTAAGTAAAGAAAAAGGAGTCCAACAAAACGTGGGCTGCCATCAAAGCCGTTGCATTAAAAAGTTACTTTTTTTTTTATGTAACTAATGCCACGACGGAAACCTAATGTGTGTGTGCCCGATCGGTAAGTGTTACGACCTTTAGCGACCGAGTACTCACTACAGCTACGAGCGAATTAAACTCTACAGCGATGAGATTTGATTTCACGAACACTCACTCGGTAGCCGCGATTCTTATCTACTGAGTTACTCATGCGGCTAAATATAATCCACAATAAGAACTAATTAAAATTAACAATCTTCATAATTAATTTTTCAAATATTGCTTCCAATAAATAGAACTCTGGTTTGTTGCGACCTTAGGCAAAAGCAAATTTGTATACAAATACTTCACTTCCTAATCTCAAGGTTGACACATTGACATTGAAAAAATGCCTTCTTATTAGGAAAACAAATCTTTTATTGTATTTTTCACTAAATAATTAATAATAAATTATTTCTTTTGCTAGCTTACGCTAATTATACTAAATTAGTGGTTACCTTAGTGGTTATCATTTCAAGGATCATAATAACATTGCCCGGTAAGCAGTCTACGTATTTACCTAAGTCGAGAACACTTCGAGCTTTTGAAATGCTGAAGAGCCCCAAAAAATTGCGACAAAATTCAACAAAGGCAGGACGCGGCCTTTCGAAGAGTAACAAAACAAAGTTGTGCGCATAACTTGAGGTGAATTACAGCAGCGATCTTTGAAAATGTCATCTGGATGAAGATCACTATTATCGTTTAAATTTCAATTCTTAGTGATAAAGCATTAGGGACGCACTCTTACTAAACACGTGCACTTATTGAAAAGAAAAGGTAATAGGCTGAGAAGTTTTGAATTTTCACTTCAATAGACTCGCACTTGTCCCATGTCTTAAAACTGCTTTTGTCGGCTTTCAAACCATTTATTTATCACTTGCTTGTGGGAAGAAAATACTTGAAGTTTGATCAAGTGTTCGCGATTTTTATCTGCAAAGTTACAAGACTCTACATAGGTGGGTTTTCTGAAGTAGGACGAACACACATACATAGAGAGTAGCTTAAAAAATGTGAGAATAACTTGTTCCACTTAATTGTCGATTAAGACAAATGGTGTCATTAAATCAAAATTAAAAGAAAAAAAAGAAAAAAGTGGACAAAATTTATCATAGCTTCGCTGTTAATTGATTTCTTTTTTGTTTTTTTTTTTTTGTTTCTCTTGATTTTCTTGCTGCACTGTATAATTTAATTAATTCAATTTACACCAAATTTTTACAAAAAAAAAAAAACATTTTTATTATCCACCAACGACCCCCAACGAGTGAGATGAATACAATAAATTTCTCATGACATTTGCGACATTTAGTCCCACCATGAAGTTTATCAACCATCACCAAAGATCGCCGGAATAAGGAAGTGTATCTTCCCTAAATTTCTTATGTCATTTGCGATATTCAAATGCTTCAAGACTCAATCAATAAAAGATAAGGACTCAATATGATCATGTCTGTCTATCCATCCATGTACTAATACGAGCCTCGCAATCGTAACTATCATGATGGAGAGAAAAAACTTGGCAAACTTATTCGCAATCGATAGATACAGCTTAGGTATGAATATAGGCTTGATCCGCCCCTAACTCATTGAAACGAAAAATCTGCAAATTTTATTCTCTACTTAAAATGAATAGCGACTATGGGCTTAAGATCCAGCAAAAATTATCCGAGCCCACTTAGGCACCTAGGCGAAGTTGCTATCGGGAATTAGACGAAATTTTTAATTTATTTAACTGTACATTTCCTCTAAGGCGATAGATATCCGCGACACTCGTTGGGATGACAACAACTTTCTTACTTGTTTTTACATATAATAAAAAAATTTAAAGTCCAACTAGTCAAACAACTTTATAAATAATTTATTACACCTTAAGCCTAGAGGGGTAAGAGATTTTATTGGTGATATCGTTATATAATCGTTTATAGTGATAAATCAATAAATCAATATGTCACAACAACGCCACCGCCATGAGGTCTCCTTTATGCTTAAAAATATTGCATGCAACTAAAAAGAAACTAAATTGATTTCTCTATAATTTACCCAACTGTGCTGCGCCGTGCGGTTAGTTGTTATTACTGTGAATTATATTTTGTTTAGTTGCAAGTGTAAAAATTCTCATAAAGAAAAATTCCATAAGATAACAAAAAAAAAAAAAAAAAACAAAAAAAAAAAATTATTGGAAAAACATTTACTACCACTATCTGCCGTCTTAGGATTGCAGTTTAACCGGTTGATTTGTCGGGGCATGGCATTGATTTAAAGTAAATAAATTTAATATCAAAGGAAAAAAAAAAAAAAATTTGTCGGTTTCTTTCCTAAACAAGTTAACATAATTTAAGTACTCTTAATATACATATATATATATATGCAAACACCTGTTATGTAAATTATTTGTAAATAATAAATAATTTTATTCAAATTTTTTCTTTTTTTTTGTTTTTTTAAATATTTGTCCTTTATTTTGGCATTTTTTTTTTTATTTTCTAATTAAAGCTTTACTTTTTCATATCTTATCTAAATGATCCAAGTCATCGTAAAAGTGTCACTAGCTACCAAAGCGATAAATATTTATGAAAATTTATGAAATAAATAATAATAAAAATAATTGCAATCAATTTTTTAAAAAAAACAATAAAAACTTTACAGATTAAAAAAAAAAAAAAAAACAAACTGAAGAGAAAGACTTAAGAGAAAAACTTGCTTTTAAAGGAAGTTGGAAATTAAAAAGTATTTTCCGGGGCCGTATTATGCTTCCCGGTAACGAGTAAACTCGTTAGAGTAGATTCGACAATTGTCGATTATCGACTCGTTGTAACGGATAGAGAGCTTAGAGTTGTCGATAAGCTATGCAATTTTCTTACTATCAACTGCGAACGCTTTCTTTCGTAAGTAAGTCAAGTACAATCAATTTACAATCGCGATTACCCGATCCCGGCCTTGATTTCTTCAATGCTAAGGTTTTGTTTAAACTTTTTGTTATAATTCATGTCATTTTAGCGCAAGGGCCACAAGCGATCCTATAATACAACAAGCAAACACGTAATAATCGAGTAAGTTCTATTCTTAGATACCCTACAACAAATTTATTCCTAATGAAGTTCTTCATTTATTTTGGTGATAAAGTATAGAAAATGTTTATGAAAAGGCATACTTTTCTTGGGAGCCCTTGGGAGTGACAGAAGCCTAAAGCCAAACATGAACTGACATGGACCAAATTTAGAAAAACTAAATCTATCTATTTTCTCTGTGAGGGTCGAAAAGTTAGACTTTCATGCTGCACAAAAGTTTACTCTTCAGTTCACTGTCTTCGCCCTTAGTCGAAAAAAAGGAAGGCCTATGTGGTCCAAATTTGCTACATTGAGCTTTTAAGTTAAATTTCCATTATGAACCAGTTTCGGATTAGACTTTCATGCTGCGTAAAAGTTTACCCGTCGTAATAACCCTTAGAACCCTTTGTGTATTTGGAGGCAAAAGAATGTAGGCCTATGTGGTCCAAAATTTACTACATTAACCTTTCAAGTTAAATTTCCATTATGGACCACTTTCGAGTCTAAAAGTTAAATTTTCATGCTGGATAAAAGTTTAGTCTTCGTGAGAACGATTACATTTGAAAGGGTAAAAAATAGTAGCCTTCTGTGGTTCAAATTTGTTGCATTAGTTTTGAAATTTCCGTTACCGACCAGTTGTCGCCACAAATTTTTAAAATTTGGAATTTTTTTCCTTATAAAGCTTTAGTAAAAAGTAAATAAGTAAGGAAGGAAAAAATATGGAAGATTTTAATAATTCGCCCATCCGAACAAAATTATTCACATCAATCTTGTATTCATCAAATTTTATTACTCAGCAGTTTTTATAGTGAAATTTTGAAAAATGCTGACAATTTTCATATCAACTTTTTCCAGATAAGGCCTTATGTGAGTAAGGGGTGATATAAGCCAGTTTTAATAAGATTTTTCCTTCGGCCAGGGTATGTCAGTGTAACAAATTTCATAAAACTATCTGAAAAATTTGCGAACTGTAAATTGAACACATAGGTGGGCAGACGTAGGGACAACAGAAGCCTACATCGCTATAGAAAATGATTTTGTAGCGATGTAGCGATCGTTGTAATAAAGCGTGAGTCTCTCTTAAGCCTTTCGTGATATTGCATACATCCGCGCAAGCACAAACTTAATGCATCCTGTTCCGCAAGTGTTCAGGTTCTTTAAGAACACCGGGCTCGTAGACATTTTTCCAAACTGTCACATTGGATTTTTTTTTTTTTGTTTATATCACTCGAAATGTGACCTAAGCAACAATCAATCAATTCTCATTCATTGACAAATTGTCTAAACTCTTTGGAATGTATTCTGGCCTTGCGATCGGTTACTGGTCACGAAAGAA
This sequence comes from Glossina pallidipes, assembly GCA_000688715.1. Taxonomy (NCBI): domain Eukaryota; kingdom Metazoa; phylum Arthropoda; class Insecta; order Diptera; family Glossinidae; genus Glossina; species Glossina pallidipes. Next base: position 802,198 of record KK499852.1, on the reverse strand, counting down.
AAGCCCTATGTGACTGTGTCGGGCGGTTAAATCCGGCAAATCATAAGCAGAAAAAGGCCTTCCGACTACTGACTACTATTAGAATCTTATTCCAATCAAAATTGACAGAGTCATGCTCGAGCACACTAGGCCTGAAAAAGGTGATCTCGTGAAAAAGGCATTTAAAGATTCAAGTCGATAAAACTGAAGACACTCTTTTAAGGCAATGAAAAACAATGACAAAAAAAAAACAAGCGAAGAAAAATCACAAGATGATATTATTTATTAACCGCCCTTATTACTTTCGACTGCAATAGGCTTAAAAAAAAAAAAAAAAAAAAATCAAAACAAGCAAACACACCACTAACCCATTTTATTAGATCATTCAGTAATGTACTGCAACTCAATCAACGATTTGTCCACACGCCGCACAGTTGCATATTACTGGGTCAAATGTTCATATGTACTACTACTACAATACACACACACAGACAGCATTGTTGAACCATATTGCACAACATGAACAAATGACAAAACACGATATAAATGAAATCGGTTGTAAAATGAAATGAAATGACATATGTCACGCAAACACATAATAGATGTAAAGAGCAAGCTGGGCTCCTTAGTTCACATCATTTTTTTTTTTTTTTTATTAAGACAAATACAACAAACAATCCATCGATGATGACGATGATTCAAACTGAATCAGGAAAGGATTCAACTTTTCCTTGTACTGAAAGTTGAAAGATTATAAGCTAAGATGCTGTAAAGAAACGCTTATAAGATGAATTCTTTGACAGAAGAGAGATAGGCTACTCCCTGTGAAAATTTATTTTCGGATATAATTCCACGTACACACATACCAACCGTGTCGTATTTTCAGTGGTAATTGAAAGACTTATTACTTCTTGAGCAGTTAAGCGAAAGTTTTGGAAAAACGAGAATTCTCGATACTTTTTTGACAAAATGTGCGGAAATACACCCCTTAGATGCTATAAAAATGTTCAGTGAAACTTCTGTCCTAGCAAGCGTTTTTATCCTCCCAACCCCATAGCCAGAAGAGACAAAATGTCGACATTCAACTGATCTTCAAATTTTGCTTGAATAAAACCCTCTCCACAATAGACTGAAAGTTATGTCTTTCGATCGCTCGCCTGACAGATATGGGGGCCTTCCCCAGAAGTATAGCAGGTAAACGGTGTGTGAACATATAAGTGGATCCTATGCACCTTAGATGCCATAAAGAGATCCCGTGAAATTTCTGTCCTAGCAAGCGTTTTTATCCTCCCAACTCCATAGCCAGAAGAGACAAAATGTCGACATTCAACTGATCTTCAAATTTTGCTTGAATAAAACCCTCTCCACAATAGACTGAAAGTTATGTCTTTCGATCGCTCGCCTGACAGATATGGGGGCCTTCCCCAGAAGTATAGCAGGTAAACGGTGTGTGAACATATAAGTGGATCCTATGCACCTTAGATGCCATAAAGAGATCCCGTGAAATTTCTGTCCTAGCAAGCGTTTTTATCCTCCCAACTCCATAGCCAGAAGAGACAAAATGTCGACATTCAACTGATCTTCAAATTTTGCTTGAATAAAACCCTCTCCACAATAGACTGAAAGTTATGTCTTTCGATCGCTCGCCTGACAGATATGGGGGCCTTCCCCAGAAGTATAGCAGGTAAACGGTGTGTGAACATATAAGTGGATCCTATGCACCTTAGATGCCATAAAGAGATCCAGTGAAATTTCTGTCCTTGCAAGCGTTTTTATCTTCCTAACCCAATAACCGGAAGAGACGAAATGTCGACATTGAACTGATCTTCAAATTTTGCTCGAATGAAACCCTCTCCACAATAAACTGAAAGTTGTGTCTTTCGATCGCTCACCTGACAGATATGCCGGCCTTCCCCAGAAGTATAGCAATTAAGCGGTATATGAGCATATAAGTCGATCCCTAAGTTAATTAATTTATTTATCCTTTTTTTTTAGGACACAACCTTAAAAAGCTCCCATCATTAAGATTCCTGTTTGCTCTCTAAAGTGTTTGGTTTTCGCTTTTTTTGTTTTGTTTTTTTTTTTTTTTTTTTTTTGCAACTTTATGCAAACAATTATATAGTGACCGACTAAAGCAAACTTCAAAGTGATTTGCATGATACATGATCTCGAGGTCTGGTTAAAAGTTGTACAAGAAAAAGGAAAACAAAAAAAAAAAGAAATCATTGCTTTATCGGTTGACAAGAGTAAGCAAAACATGCAAGCAGTGATTTTCATGTTCTGCATATGTTTTGACACTCGTCGACACACTTACATGTGTTTATAATTTTGTTTTTGCTTTTTCTTCTGGAAGCCATAAGAGTTAGTTATGCAAGAATGAAAAGGTAATAATTTTAGGGGAAAAAGATTTTTATTTTTCCTTTTTCTTGCTGAAGATAAATTTCAATAAATTAACAATTTTCTTAATAATATTTATAATATATGTGAGGCATAAATTAATATTTTTATTTTCAAAAAACATTTTTCGTTCAACTACTGATTAAAATATCAATTTTGTAATATTTGCAAGTTGTACGACATTAAGATTAATTGCTGGTTAGCCTACGGCTAGTGAAACGGAAGCCGTCATCCCAGTTTTGAAATTATAATTGCGGTCTGAGTAAGTTATGCAAAGTGGTTTTTTGTGTTTGTTGTTGTTTACCTTTGCACACAGGCCTCCCAGTGCGACTGCTATGATATGATAGCTAACAGACAGTGTGAGAAGAGAGTGTTTTCAAAGCTTCATTGTCTTGCTTTTGCCAATATTTGTAAACAGTTTTTGTGTCTTTTTTTTTATCTAATTTTTTCTTTTTATTTACTTTTTTTTTTATTACCCTAGAATAACAGCCGCTTGTAACGATTTTCAAGTCATTTATGAAGATTGCAAACTTATTATAACGGAACAGACGGCCATCATACGTGTACGCTTGAGGTCATCCTTCTACCGCCTGAACAAACAAAACGATATTTTCCGACAATGAAAAAATAAGAAAAGACGAACGCATTTCTGTTCTTCACTAAAGGTGTTAGTTATTAGTGTTCGGCAATTTGCTGCAGGCATTGCATGATCGATGCAAAATAATCTATAATCGTTAGATGCATTTGAGATTAAAGTTGAAAAGAAAGAAACACTTGCAAGTACCACATAACTAAGATTAAGAACCGTTATTGTGTAATCCAGCCCATTGCTATGCACATTTAATGATGATTGCCGCTACGTGCTTTTCGGCATACACTGTCTCTTGCAAGGTTCTCTTGCAATAGTTTTCATAGCAAAAACACAGTGCACTGAAATCGAAGAAATACCTGAAAGGCTAGGCATTCGACGACTTCTTTCCCCTTGTGTGACTGCCAAACTGTTTTGCTTTATTTATTTTACTCATACTATTACTAAGACTGTGCAGTACTTCATACTTTTTGGACTTTTTACCTCCGGCTTTTTTTTTTTCTGATACCATTTCGCTTGCCCCTTTTACTTTTTCCGCTCTTCACAAAAGTTCACCACTGCTTACTTACATCTCTTGACCTACTTTTCAGTTTGGTCTTTGATCCTGTTTTTTGATTTTTCTTCGTATTTTCTTCTTTTCTTTTGTTCAGGACGGCCCACCAGCCCATGCTGTCCAATTTAATCGATCGTCGAATTTAAAATCTTCTAACTAAATCGTCTTGAACTTTGTCTTCTATAATTGAACTGAACGAATCTGTAAGCTTCTGTGAGTTGCGAATTCAGCTCTCATAAGAAATGTACGAAAAAAATGTAGCGCAAGTTAACCCTCTCAGGGATAGTTGTGAATTCAAAAAGGCGTTTTCACACATTCACTAATCTGCGGCCATTCTTTATTCCTTTCTCTCTCTCTCTCTCTCTCTCTCTCTCTCTCTCTCTCTCTCTCTCTCTCTCTCTCTCTCTCTCTCTCTTCATTTCTTTCTAACCTTCACCGTGTTACACATGTAGGGAAACATTCCCTTATTGATTTGTTGTATTGAAAGAAAAAGGATATATCGCAACCTGACAGATAGACATTTCTGAGCTTTACCGTGTTACATCTACGAGGTAACATCGCCTCAGTGAAATTACACCACAGACTGACAGATATTTCTAAATTGATTCAGTTGTTCACGCCGTGTTATAAAGCATGTAATAACGGTTAACAACCCAAAGATCTGGCACCTTTGTGTCACCTCTAAGAAAAAAATGCACATTAACTCTAGAAAGTGTCTCGAGACTACAAAAGGCGAACTCACGTTGGACATGAGAAGACTGTTTTCCCAATGAGTAAAACGTTTACTCGCAGTGGAGCAAACTGTAACACGATGTGTCGATGCCTATATAGGCAATATTGCCTAAGATTTGAAGTTCGGGTTGCCCAGTGACTGTTATTTGTTTGCAAGCCAAAAAAAGAATCTCTAGCGAGAAGTGATGAGATCATTACAGAAACCTTGACAAAAATTGTTCTATAAAAAATGCATCAAAATATTAATGAAGCTTTCAATCGATTGTAACACTCTTGAAGGAAACTATATTGATGAATAAAGCCTACATCTCCAAAAAAAAGGGTTTCTCTGAGTCAATCCCGGGACTTAGTGACCCATATACTAATTTATGTAGTCTAATACCCTGCGGCTTCTCGTCTATCTCGATTCCAAATAAGAAATCAAGGAGAGTTGCGGGAGAAGTTTCTCTTCCTTTTTGGTCTTGTCTATATAGTCACGATGCTACAGAGGCTGATGGTATGAGAAGATTCACATTAGTCGAACATCGACGACCTAAGAGATTGTGTCGGCACTTTCGCACAGACGGACGGCCGAACGTAGGGGTTGGAAGAGATGGGAACAGTTTGGGATACGAAATATATGAAAGATTCGATAACAAGTATAGCCTATCGAAACTCTTTACTTTCCGCTTTCTGCAATCATTGAAAGATACTAGCGTTGTCGATGGACCACGAAAAGTCTTCTTTTCATTTCTTTTGGTTTTCCTCCGTCTTCCTAAAGCTAGGAAAAGCTCTTTCGGTTGTTTTATGATAGATGTCGTAACCGCAAAATCGCTAGAGCGGGGATTAGGTAAAATCCCACTCTGTCAAAGAGCAGCAAACGATTCATACTCCTAAGCTCCTTCTGAGGCTTCGGGAGCCGTAAAATCTTGAAACCGTCGACGCTGGTAAACGCTTCTTATCTCACCCATATGTCATCGGGCGCTTTGGAACGAAACATTTTCAACGAAGATGTCCACGTTAAACTTTAGAGACAATACGTCGACTGTGTGATAAAGAGCGATATTTATCATTGTACCATATCCAGGTCGACACGACATTTCTGAAATAGCCGATGCAATAAACGTTAACTCTTTACTACTACTTTGCTTTGCTTGGCGCGTATACATGTTTTTTTTTTTTGTATTTTTTTTTCTTTTATTTAATATTTTAAAATTTTTCGTAGATCTCGTTAACGTACAGTTTTATTGTATGGCTGCTTTTTATTGGCCAGTAAAACACAACCAGTTCCCCGATATAATTCGTTGAATTCTGCTTCCTCTCTAATCTTATCTCTCTTTTCGTTTAGACAATACGCCAAGTAACACTTATGCCATTCGTTGTTACGTATCTGCAAATGAAGAAATGCAGATATGAGAGAAAAAATAAAAAAAAAAAAACATTCATTAAATCAAAATTAGTTACAAGAATTTAGAGAAAGGAGTCAAGTAAGAGGAATTAAAACGACATTAAAGACTTCACTTAACAGAAATGTTATGTTCGCTTTGGAATGTAAATATTAACGATAATGAAAAAGGAAATATTTTTCAAACTTCAAACAAACAGAATTTTTGTAGAAAAAACTTTCAGGTCATACGCATGAGTTTTTACAGGCAAGTGGAGCAGGTGAAGATAATCAGTTCAGTTTTCCGGTAATTATATCATTTTTTCTTACTTTTTGTTCATAACAAATTCTTGCTTCTTATGAAGAATGCAAAAAAATAAACCCTCTCCTTCACTCCATTTTTCAGTCTATTATTCTTCATCTTTCGGTTGGCGTAGCTTCGTTTCCTGCTCTCTCTCTCTCTCTCTCTCTCTCTTTCTCTCTCTCTCACTTCCTCTTTATCTTTTTCTCTCTTCATCCTCCAATCCACCAGTGTGCCTATTTTTATTTTCGTAGACGCTATAGCAAAGCTTTGCAAACTAACGGCCTTACGACATTTGGACAAAACCAGCTCGCTCTCGCGTAATTTCAAAATGAGCCCTTGTGAATCGATCTTCTTTATTATATCATCCCACGTCCCCGGTCTTCAGGATTCCGATGTGGCTTTCGTGTGACTTTGCTCCAGAAAATATAGCGCATTTCCTTAATTTTTCTCGTGCCAAATCGGTGTGGCAGCTGGCCAGTAAAGCAGCTGGTAGGTTACGTGGTGTAATTTCAATCTCCAAAGATCTAGAAAGCGCAATTCTGAGAGACTCCTAAGCAGGGTAGCCGAAGACCGCATCGTCATCTTCTTTGCTCGGACAGAGGTCGCAAGCGTTCTTGAAAAGTTTCCATGCCCGGAGAAAACTTGGATTAAGAAAAGATTAACTTATCTCTGTTGCTTGTGTGTCTATCTGTCTGCTGTATATCTATCTATCTGTCTATCTGTCACCAATCTTTCTCTTTCTTATTCTTCCCTTATTTTTCTCTCTCTTCTACATTTTCTTTTTTCCCCGGTCCTTCAATTTTATATCTATCTGCCCATCTGTTCATCAATTACCCTTCTCTCACTCTCTCTCTCTTTTTATTTTTTTATTTTCGCCAACCCTCCTCTCACAAGAAAAGCACTAAATTCTCTATAGTTTAAATAGCAGAGCGAAAGCCATAATTCGGATTTCTAAAAAAATGGGTCAACAGAATAATTAATTCCAAGCTTATGCCTTCGCGTTTATAAGAGCCTTAATAAAAGGCGTAAAAGCGTAGACGAGAAATACTGTAGAGGAGAAAACACAAAGGGACATCATTAACTACCTTTCTCAAGATCATCTGGCATAACATAAGCAAAGTGGGGCAGGTCTCATCATTAAATACCCTACGCGTTTTATGGGAAATGGTTGAAAAAATGGTCGGATCTGAAATATTTTCAATAGACGGACAGAGGGACGGACAAGTTTAAATTTATTTAGCAAATGATTCAGAAAGTGATTCGTCAAATGAAAATGAGACGGACAGAGGGACGGACAAGTTTAAATTTATTTAGCAAATGATTCAGAAAATGATTCTGAATCGATCGGCGTAACAGAAAAGTGCGTCTATCTCAAGTCCTTCTGGATGTTTTACATGCATCCGCAAGAACCTAAAAAAAGTCTTCGAAAAAGAAAAATTTAAAAAAATTCTATATTACACCACAGTACCTTTGCTTTTTCACGCTCCTGCAAATCATTAAGTAATTCTTGATTGTCTACGAATTGTTGTTTCAAATCCTCGGTCAACTCGTTGCGTTTTAAACAATACTCTCTCTGAGAATTCTCTACAATTTGTTGCTAAAATAAAAGATTTTATTTAAATCATAAAATAACAAAAGATATTTGCTTGTCCTTACCTCCAGCTCTTTCGTCTGCTGTCGTTTTTTCAGTACTTCTAAGAGCTTTTCGTCTATACGCTTTTTTGCATCCAATTGGGCAAACTTTTGATTTCTATATAAAAACAAAAAAAAAAAAAAATGAATAAAATAAGTTTTTATTTTTTCTTTTTCTCTTTCTTTAATTTAATGCATATATCATTACTCACTCCGCTTGAGATTCTTGTTTCAGTTGATTACTCTGAAGAAGACGCATTCCTTTGAAATCTTGAGAAATTTTTTGATTTTTCTCTTGATCCAATCCAGAGATGACATGACGTAATTTTCTTTCATAATAATCTTGATATTCCTGGAACGAAAATTTCCAATTCATCTCAATAAACTTCTCTTCTCTTCTCTCTCTCTCTCTTCTCTCTCTTCTCTCTCTCTCTCTCTTTTGTCCCTCTCTTCTCTATTCCTCTCCTCTATGTGACAGGTAGAGTGTAACGACATTTCTTTTTTGCCAATCAAATTATTTATAATTTTTGCATTTCTCTTCTTACCTTTTCTTTTCTTACTCTCTCCATGACCTTTAACCACATGTCTTCAATTAATTTTTCTTTTTCTTGACGCATTTTCTTTTCCTCAATCTGATATAATTGCGATTCCTTCGTTTCTAATAACAATTCTTTAGTTTGATAGTGACGCCATTTTTCGCAATTTTCTCTATTGAAATTAAAACAAACAAGTGAGAAAATTAATTTCGATCGGGACCGAATTTTTTATACCCATCGCCGTTTACCCCACAAACGGACAAAAGAGGTAGAAGAACAAAACTTTCATGCCCTTTAATATGGCATGACCGCAGTTAATTTCTTCTATTTTCAAAATAAAAGTTTTTGTCGTAAAGGCATGTGGGCGTTGTAGGCTTGTCTCTCCAAAAGTCTTTTGTAAATTTATAAGCGATATCTTCATTTTCGGTAACAGTAGAATGTTTATCACAAATAGTACGAAGTTGCGCAAACAGACATATGGACAGACGAAAAGCGGACATGTTTAGGTGCCAAGAATTTATATACTTTACGCGTTTTTTGAAACTTGTTTCTACGTCTTATAAAGGTACCGAAAAAACAATTAAATTTTGATATACTATAATATTGGGTAGGCGTGGTTAATCTTTCCATTTTTTTGCACAAATACCACAGCATGGCGAACAGAATATGCGATCAAATTTTTGTACATTTATTTGCTCATTTGTTCATGAGTAATGAGCAACAAATTAATTTTTCATTCCTTTTGAAAAACAGAGGTGTTCCCAGTTTACGTGGCGCTGTGAGCGTATCCTTCAGCCCATTTTCAATGCCAACATGCGTGCAAGAACTTCCAATGCTCCTGCCAAATTTGAAGTCGATAGCTCAATTTTTGTGGCGAGGAGAATCTTACAACAGACATTGCACAGACGGACAGACGGACAGAGGGAAATGCTTTGCAAACGTTGTGAAAAAATGAGTCTACCCCTCTCATCCTTCGGTGACGGGTTTAAAAATAATAATTTTTATTTTTATATGAAAATTGTTCTCTTTTCGTATTGCTTACAATTCTCTTTGCTGTTGTTTCAATTTCAATAGTTCCACTTCAGCTCTTTCCCTTTCTAAACGTTGCGTATTCAACCATTCAATGCGTTTCTGAAAAGATTCCTTCACCCGTTCATTAATCAGCCAAAGAACTTCTTCATTATACCGGATGTAGTCGAATTCCAAAAGATCTCTTAATCTTAAAGTCATTATGCATTATTATTAATTGCATGTTGATATATATATATATATAACATTTAAGCATAAGCATCACCTGCTTTGCCTTCTTTTCAAATCTTTTTCATAATCTTTAAATTTTTCTTGTATCTGAAGAAGAAGAAGAAAAAAGAACCAAAAGATAATCATTCTTCAGTGTTTAAGTGAAACGCTTACTCTTTGCTGAATAGAATTTTTAATGTTTTTCTTCTGCGTTTTCCCCAAAAATTCTATGATATCCATTCGATTAGTATTGCGGTTAACGAAAAAGCAAAAGTTCGACTATTGTCTTATGTTTAAGGCGTTAGAGTATTTCAAGGTTGCCGGGTGATGAACGTAAATTGTTTGAATTTGCCATAGCAATGCCTAAGTAATTTAATAAACGTCGCAAACATTAAATAGGTCGACCGACTATTTCTGTCAAATAAACAAAAATTCTTTTAGTCGCTTACGCATTTATATACCCTACACTACTTGCTAGGCAAATGTACACTAAGTTTATGTAAGTGCATGCAAGACCCACAAGACCATGAAATAGAGCCATGCTTTGCTTATCGATCTATGCTTGTCAGTCCGTCGTGTTTTCTTATGTTCACCCCACAGTTCCTTGTTGAAATTTGTTACATCGGCATGTATTTTATCGCAATGGCAGGCGTTATTGCAAATGCTTGGAATCGGATCACTTTCCCTATAACATCTGCTTTAAGCCAAAGGGTATCGGGTATTTAATAACGGACTTTGTCTCACTATAATGGGTACTTGTTTTTCTTTGCCCCATTATTGTTATATGCAAAATTTAAAAGCAGATACTGGCTCATTAACTTAATGCAGTTCTTTACAACCTTTGTGTTTGTTTTCAAATCAATTTTAATTTCGCTGCAGGAAAATTTTGAAAAAAATAATCTGCCGACAGTTGCAAGTTATTCTGCTTAGTTATCTAAATGGGAGTACAATAAACAAATAAAAACCCTTTAATGTATTAGGGCCTACCATTGAATACTTTACTCCAGCTCTCAATTATTCATATAATGACGTATAAGGTAATCAGTTTCATTAAAATAACTTACAAATTGCGGCATGCAGGGTGAACACAAGAGACAGTCCAAACGGACGGACGACTTTAGATCGGAAATAAACAATGGGTTTATTGCAAATCACAAAAACCTAAACGGATATAGCGACCGACAAGCTTAATTCGATTCAATCGAAATAATTCGCAAATTCTTCTGGATGTTGCGTACATCCTTACAAACTTAATATACCTTTATACCACAATTTGTGTAGAGTGTAAAAACTATAATAAATAATTCTTCTTACAGTCATGTTCTAAGCAGTGTGAAAATTAGAGTAACATTTTTTATATAAATACACATATCACTGTGAACGCATATGAACCGAACAATGTTGCTGTTAAAAGCAACAGTATATTCCACATACCCCTGAAATTGGAATACATAAAATTTCCTTTTCTCTCCGATCACGAAATGTTTATTCAAGTTCTAAACCATCCCAACAATAATCGAACTTCGTAGGGAATTTTTTGGGAAATTTTTAGGGGACACATATATTTAACGTCTGTACGTCTCTTTCTTTCTTGCGTATTTTTATGTGGACTTTATTTTTATATCAAATTTCCCTTTCATATTCTCATCTAATAGGAATATTTTTAAAAAAATGTTCTTAATAGAAAATGGAAAGTGGAATGGAAGCTTTAACATGAAACTTAATAACATTGCATGTGTATCTTACTGAGAATGTAACCATTTAAGCAGAAGTAAAAATGTAAATAGTTTGGCGATATTTGGGATAAACAATTATTAGGAATTTATATGAATCCAATTCAATCCAAGAATTGCTTTTATTCGTTTAAATAACACTCATATGAAAATATTCTAAGTCAATTAATACGTTCTGTTAAGTCATAGAAATTGTGCTCATGCATATTGAAAGTTTTCTTTAAATTTATTTAGATTTTTCATATATGTCTTAAAAAAAAGAGAGAGTGTACGAAATATTTCTCTTCAATTAACTAACAAATTGTATTTAGAACATATTATCTCGCTTTTCTATAAACAAATTTTTAACTTTTATTAAAATGTTTATCTTATTTATTTATTTTCTTATTAACAAACGAATCTACGAGTTAAGTTCTTTAAAATAGAAAAAAAAACGTTAAACGTAAATAAATAAAACCGGAAAAGAAACTTCATTAAATATACATATAACGATGTATATGTAACGATATCTTAATCATAACTCCATTAAATGAAAACCACTTTCTTTAATTTTTCTTATCAAAGCTTAGGCCACCCACATTATGGTGTCGTATGAAACGATTTTATTATTAAACCATAGGTGATCTTCAAGCAATTCTACCTTTAAAAAAAATTTTGACCTATAATCAAAAATGTAGTGGAAAAAGGAGAACCATATTATGGCGGAGTTGTTTTCAGTCATATTTCACGAAAGTTAACAAAATCGCTCATTAACTTATGAAAAGTACTTTGCTCTGTAAGGTTTTGATTTGTGCTTTAAAGAAAAGGCAAATGGAAAGTTAATTCGACATAAGAAGCAATGACAAAAAGTTTTATCTCTATCCTAGGAGGAAAAAATGATTGCAATCATCGCCGTCATAGTGTGCGCCTATACAAAACTAATCCAGACATATTATCTACCTATTGCCTGTGACTTCGAATATAGCTCAGTAAAGGTAAAAAACCTTTCATTCATGAATTTCTATCCTTTCCATTAACTCGGAGATTAAATTCCCAAAATTTGTTTATTTAAAACAGCTAGACAGCATAATATAACAGCAATCGCAATGTTCTTAAAAGAAAAGTCCAACTGACTGTTGTAAGAAAGTCCCACAAAGAAAGTACATTTAACAAAAACAAAACGCAACTAGCTTCTACTTCACAACATATGCTGGAATCTTTTCTTTGGAACTTAAATGTTTTATTTTCTACTCCTCCTTTAATTGTTGTAATTTGATTGTTTAACATTTTCTTTCCCTTTAAAGGGGAATCGTAACAGCTCAAGTGACTTTATATTCCACAATATTTTACAAAAAATATTTTCCCTTTCTAACATCGTTATATATAGCCGAGAGTAGAACCTTGAAGTGAAATTATTTATTTCGAAGAGTTTATTATGGAATTTATTTTTTCAAAGGGGAAAATTCCCTTTTTTTTTACACTCTTACTTTCCACTTTTCTCAGTGGATCGCGATTTGGAATATATTGGAAAGTAACTTAATTGGATATTATAGCCAAGTCATGAACCGTTTACTTGTCATACTATCCACATCCGCAGTATAATGTTGACATGAATGTTTATCAATAATGAATCCAACTACTAAAAGAAGAACAGCAACTTTCGAAGTTAAATATCGAAGCAACAATTAAAAGAAATTCTCAAGTTTGATGAAAACTACTTTTGGTCCCCTGCCAATAGAAACGGGGCAGTTATTGCATTTATTCTTTTCTTTATAAGAAATGTTTGGGCAAACATGATACAATCAAACAATTCTTTATACCGTTTTGCTTAAACTCTTTTGTTTTTTTTTCTTTTTGTATGAAAGTATGTTAAAGTAATTAGCAGCTTGTCAGACAATTGCGAAGAGAACACGCGATGTTATATTAACATAGGTTGCGTTTGTCTGCTTTTGCATATTTTGTTTTTACAGATTACTCCTGATTTTTGTATTTGCTGTGATCGTGTGTTGCTTTTGATTCGCTTACACATCTGTATACATATATATATATATTGTGTATATATATAGGTATATTTCGTTAACATTAGAGGATTATGTTAGTTGAATTAAAAAAATCCCCCCTTTATTTTTTGGAGAGCACATAGCTAACGGACTTACTCTCGCTGTATTTTTGTGATTATGTAGTGAAAAGCAAAAAACATGTAAAAGACAAAAAATGCTATTTTGTTTTTTTTTTTTTTTAATTTTTTGTTTTTGTCTTGACGTTCATTTGCGCTATTGAGTGCTATGATGTATATGAGTGAGTGAAGTAGTTTCCATGCACGGCGTTGATTTTGACAGTTGAGTAACTCTTCGGTAGCATTTTTCCTTCAGTGTAAGCTATTAGGTGCCGACGACGCGATAAAATTCCAACGTCTTTAAAAAAATTTATTGAATAAAAAAAAAACCCAAAATAAATAAGAATTTTCTATACAAAAAAAAAAAAAAGAAGAAAAGAATTCATTTATAATGAATATTACTTAACCGCTATATGTTTCGTCTGAGAAACAAAAAAAAAATAAAACGAGGAAATTTGCTAAAGTAGCACTAAAGTGTAACAAAGAAATTTTATTTATTTGTAAAAATAAAGCGAAGAAATTTTGTGCAAAAAACACACACAAACACATTTACATAAGAAATTATGAGTACTAACTAAAGAAGCAAAAAAAATAAAAAAAACGCGTTTTTCGTATTATTAAGTAAACTTATTGTTGTATATAGAAGGCAAGAAAGCAGCAGCAAACCAACGCCGCCACCATCATCAATAAATATATAGCACACATAGACGACAACGATAACAGCTAAGTGTTTTTGCTGCTAATTCAATGGATAACAAAATTGTCTTAAAAAACAAAAAAGAAAAAATGAAGAAAAAAAACTTTGGTTTGGTACAATAACAAAACTCAATAAATAAAGCAACGTCAGAGCAATATGTGCTATGTTGACCGGTGATGGTGGTATTGCGACTATGGCTGACTAGCTGCGGCCACTCAGCTAACTATAGATATGTTTTAATCAGTGACCGGCCGGCCGGTATCGGTTCTGTTTTTTCGTTGATTTAGTGAATGAATTAATTATTATCACACACAAACGTTATACATATTTATGTTTATATATATATTTTTATATCTATATATGTATATACATATATATGTAATTCATTTTATAGTTGGTTAAATTTTATGAGCATATTTTTTTTTTATTACAATATTATGGAATAAATTCCTCAGTGTGTGAAACGTTTAACTGGCAACAAATTCCGTAGAGTGTTACGTGTATGTGTGAATAGGTGTTTGTGTATATATGAGATTTACACAAACACATACACACTTACTGTTGGTATGGTAACGTTGTTAATGGCAGTCAATTGGCTCTTGGTATATAACGTATACACATCTCATAACACACATCTACAACCGTTTAACTAACAAATATATATTTATATATATACATATATATATATATATATATATGCGAAACTTAGTCGGCAAATCGTTTTGTATATGGAAAAAAAAAAGTCAAAAATAACAATAGCAACACAAAAATTTTATTAATACAACGTGTTTTTGTTTTTTTAATTTTTTAGCTTTTTAAAGCATCATAAAATTTTTACGTGCCCTTGTATTTACCATTTATCAATCAAGCTTTATGTGTACAAAAACCAACTACAGGCGTGCATATATAAAATAAAAAAGAAAAACAACGTGTTTAGTTTTTCTTGGGCAATAGTAAAACGTTTGTTTTTTTTTTTTTTAAATATATTTGATTTTTGGGTTTTTTTAAATCATCATTAAGAGATCATTAACCTCTGTCACCCAAAACTTGTAGACATAGACTCTGGCGAAAGTATACATAACATAAACATACAAATCGACACACACACATACATGCACACACAGTTATATAGACAGCTTCGTTTGTAGTATTGTTATTGTTTTTTTTTTGTTTTTTTTTGTATTATTTCGTAGTATTTTCTCCTCTATATACAATGTTTTTAGCTCGTTGCCTATTTGTTGTAGTTGTTCTTGTACTACTGCCTTGTGTTTTTGTTTTGATTTCTCTCAATCTCTATGTAGTTCTAGTTAGTATAATAGTTTATCTCACTGCATATACATACACAATCTCATACACGCATACACATACACACGCGCGCGTATCTATAAGAATTTACAGTACCTTTGATTATTATGATTTAGTGGTTTGCTGCTGCTTTTCATTTTTTTAATCGAAACTGTTACACTCTCGCGTTTGATTCTTTTCTCTTGCTTTCTCTTCTACGAGCGTGAGAGTGATAAAAATATGTTCCATTTCCATGTATAAAAATAACAAATTCTGCCAAAGGGCAATATTTTCTATAAATGGTTTTATTGAAATTTATTTACTTGACAATTTCCAACTGGCAATGCTACTTAATGTCCTTAAAACAACATAGTTGTAAAGAGAACTTGGTAACCCTAAAAAAGGAATATTTCTTATTCTTGCCTACATTTTATTTAAGTTTCTTTTTTTTCGAAATTCTTTTTATTCATTTATTTTTTTGCTTACTCCCACATGTGTACATACGCATACACGAGCCATTTTTTTTGTAATCATACATAAGCTATAATTTTTTACCTTTTTTGTTGTTGTGCTTCCGTTCGCGTCTTTCGTGGTCGCATATGGCTCATGTGTGTATACAGTCTTGTTTTATTTTTACTTCTCTTTCGTTTTTTTTTTTTTTTATAATATTTTCAGAAAAGAAAATTTGGTTTTTTTTTTGTTTTTTTTTTTTAATGTTTACTATTTATTTATTTACTATGTGTTTCAATGCATAAATTAAAAGAAAAACTTAATAAAAAGCAATTGTGCGTGGTGTGTACATATATGTGCAAGTGTTTGTGTATGTTTGTTTTATAAAATTAAAAAAAAAAAAAAGTGATTGTAAACAGTAAATAAAAATAAACAAAACGGAAAAAATGACTTCGAAGCATCTCATAAAACAGCAACAGCAACAACAACAAACATTTAATGATGGCAAACCTTTCAATTATGAGGAGCTCAACGTCATTGGCACTGGTAAGTATATCGGGACAGAAAATATTCTTTTTTTTTTTTTTTGAACGAATAAATGAATATTAAGGACATCCATGAATAAGATGTAAACAAAGTTTTGAATGAAAGCCATGACCTTTGGAATCAACCATAGTATGGAGGTAAAAGATCGTGTATAATTGCCTGTGAATTAATCTCAGGTTAAGTCAGATCTTAGTAAAGGATTTTTTCTATCGTTACTTAAACAAGAAAAGTTAATTTATTGATCGGATATCTTTCGCATTTCATTCCTTTCTAAGAGAATTTTGAAAATCATAAGGATCATTATGCATTAACTCTTTAAATCGCTGAGTTTATGGTCCATCACAGTAGTCCCAATGACATACAACAACATCTAAGTACATGTCCCAAGTTCGGTATTGACAACGGGCCTTGAGATCTGGCAAAGCTTTGTCCTCTTTAAGAAATCGGCAAGAAATATAGTTAGATCCATACATTAATTTGTTTACCTTTCCAGCTTCGATTTATGCATATGTGCAATTTACATTTAAATGCCTACGATTTAATCATATCTCTTTGCTCCCAAATGACTTAAAGTTTAAATTTAATTGAAAGTAAAAAAATTTCAAGTGTGAAGCAACTGACTTACTTTGAAAGAAAAAAAGTGAAAACTATACGCCGGGCATCATCCAAGGTTGAACCCAGCAGGGACTTTATTCAATTTTCTTTGTTGTCTGTGAAAATTGCCAACGACTTGAGATTTTTAATATTGTAAATCTGTTACCCATTGAGTGTTCTTCCTTTTGTCTCAAAAGGACTGTTAGAATCAATATTTATATGTACGGGCAATCCTATCCAAGTATTGTGATTTTTAGTTTACCTATCAGAGATCATCAATATTATTAATGTACTAATGTAGAGGAGCAAGTTGTCACTCTTGCATTAGTAAATATAATTTTATTTTTACACGAATTTTTAAATTCGTAAATATAATTTTATTTTTACACGAATTTTTTCACGCGGTATTTGATTGAGAAAAATCCTTTTTTGCGCGATTTTGATTTTAACACGGGTTAAAAAGTAAACAATTCGCTTTTTACACGAATTGTTTTGTTTTAACACAATTTTCAATATTCTAACCTATAAAGTTAGATTACTAAGCTCTTTAGAAAAAAAATCCAATCACAATCAACTAAACACTATGATGCATTTTAGTACTTTCATCAAAAGATCAGTTCCGATCAGCGGCAAGTGCATTTTAGTTTTAGACCAAGCTTCATCTAACGTAGCGGAAGTAAAAAAGAAAAAACAGTAATTTGTGAAAATTCTCGATGATCCCAGTTCCTGATCTAAACCTTAAATATTGTTATGGAAATCCTAATCCAATTGATTTTGCCTTGGAAATAAATTTCCGAGAGATGGAAAGACTCGGTGCACATTCATAGCGTGGCATGCAGCTAGCGACCGACAATAAATATTAGCAAAGAGAAGGAAAACCCAAATGCACATTTATGGCGCGTCATGCAGCTCCCGGCCGACCTAAAAGATTAGCGGAAAACACATTAATTATGATTAACACGATAATGATAACTTGCTTATATAAGCAGGATATTTGGGTAACATTATGTTAATTATCAAGTTTAAGATAGTTTTAGTAATCATACTAAGGTTAGCATTGTAACCACTAACTATCTTTGAAAACTAGTGTAGTTTATTGAAAGAAGAGTTTAAAGGCATTTAAATCTCTGATCGAAGGTATCTCAAGTATTCTGCCATTATGTAATTATGGATGAAACGTGAATTCACAACCAAACATAGGAATTACGCAAACGATCGACGAAATGATTTGCTGTGGACAGGTAGGCGGACATTAGTGTTTTTTGAGACGCACACGATTTCGCACAATTATTGTTTATGGTTTCAACAGCTGAAAAGTGGTGAATTTGATGTTATTGACAGAGGATGGCCTGGTGGACCAAAAAAGTTTGAAGACAATGAATTGCAAGACTTATTGAACGAGACCCCAGCACAAACTCATAAAGAAGCGGAAACTTCATGGTCGTAAAGTTTTGCTGTGCTGTGTGATGGAAGCAGCAAGGTGTAGTCTATTACGAGCTGCTAAAACCGAATGAAACTTTTGCTGCAGATGTCTACCGATGTCAGTTGAACAAATTGAACGGTGTATTGGTGCGGTTAACACACGCAAAGTCCTCTTGCACTAGGCCACACGTTGCAAGACTTGTCAAGGATACACTATTGCAGTTCGAACGGAAAGTTCTGCCCCACCCAGTGTAGTCACAAAACATAGGACCTTCGGATTACCACTTGTTCAGATCGATACAGGATGGCTTGGCTGGCAAGCGGTTACGAAATGCTGAAGAAGTGCTAAAATAGAATCGCTGCCAAGCCAATATAGAAAAAAGTTGTACGAAATGGTGGAAAATATTGCGATTAATATATGTTGTGCAAATTTCTCTCATATATATACATATTTCTGTCATTTCTCTCATATACATATATATGTATATATATATACATATGTTGTCTGCTACATATGTTGGAGCACTGTGCGCAGAATCACGATTTCGGCCCACTATCCAGAATTCATGAGTCTGTAGACAATGTTACTATATACTTGTTAGACCAGTGACTTATTGCGTGGTATGTTATTTCCTGAAAAGTTTTTATCAACATCTTTTTCCCAATATCCTTTTATTTTATGACACCAGCGTATAGAAGCATCGAAAATAATTATTTACTTTTCCCAACATTTTGCCATCTTCGTCATTAATACGATTAGGGGTTAGATACTCGTCTTACATCTATGATCTGCATCAAATATGTGCTTTTCATAACAATGTTTACCTTATTTGCCGCTGAATATGTTATGAATAAGAGAAATATATATGTGAACGATTGCCGTCAGCTCATTACTCGCTGATCAACAATTGTAAATCCAAACGCAAATATTACAACCCCGCTTACTCGAGTTCGAAAACCATGTGGCTCTTGTTTAAAGAGAAATGAAAGAAACTCAAGCAAAAATATTTTCATTGTACACGAGTTATACACGAGTTGGTGATAGGTTAGGTGACATATATTCCTTGAAATTTGTTTACAATAACAACTTTAGTCTTTAAAAAAGCAAATTCTATTTTTAGTCTGCAAGATTAAAGCAAATCTTAAAGCTGATCCGCTTAAGCTGTAACTTTACTGAGCGTAAAGATCAACTGTAATAAAAACTAAAAAAAAAAAATCGTACTTCAAGGATAAAGTTCCAAACGTTATGATTCATGCCGCGAGTTTCGCATAATGTCTGAAATACGCCAGAACTCTGCGTCTTCTTCGTGTTATTCGTTTAAGATTAATTTTGATGCTAACGAAAATGCAACTCTGGCAAAACGTTAAAAATCAACTCTAATCGAATGTAATGAAAACGATTCTAAATCTAGTTTTTCATTATTTACAAAAATATCTAAAGTTCCTGTTAATAGTCGATGTTAATATTGCTGCTAATTACGATAATTATTGTTTGCATATCATTTTTAACTAAACAAGTCTGTGTTTGTATTTATTTTGCAAAATTCATGAATTCTGTGTAAATATTACAAAATGGAATAAACATAAATGAAAACAATAGAAATAAGAAATTCAATGAGAAAAAAAAAAAAAAAATTATATCCAACGATCTTTTCTGTTCCGGTAGCTTAAATAAATACAAATAAATGCTTGCATATATATAAAGGAAATATTTTTGCTTGAACAAGTGTTTCTTTCTAAACGAGACAATGTTGATTTATGATAAAATTTTCTAAATAAAAATTTAATATTTTTTTTTTCGTATTTTTTTTTTAAATTTTATAAATTTGCTCTAATATAATAAATTTATTTATTAATAAAATAAACAATAAATCATCTTTTTTTGAACACTTATTGATTAAATTTATGCGACAACTGATAATAAATATCAAAATGCATCAAACTAAGGTGACCAGGTGAATATTTGCCCTCAGTCAAGCAGCACGCATTAAAATTTAGAGTTTTGTGTTAGGAGCAATTACTGCAAAAGGCGAAGAAAACCGATTTTGCTTTGTAAACACTTGCCATAGTTCATTGGCTTTATGTCTCCGATTTCAAAGGTTTTCTTCCTTTAAATTACGAATTCTTCGGGTATTCTTTCAAACCGCACGAATATCTCAAAAAAAAAGCCAATGTCAGTTCGGTTTATTAAATGCATACTTAACGTAATCTTCTTCATGAAGCTTTTAAAGTTGATTTACGCGGAAATCCTTGCAATATATATGGGATGCAATGTAACCATATGCAGTAGCTCTTTTGATAAATGGTCCCCTGCGCAAAAGGCTTCTCAAAGATCACGCAAGAAGTAATCTTGACGGACAATGTAATGAAAAATTGTATATTTTCTACTTCCTCTAGATAATCAGGATCGTCAACTTTTGCGAAACATCCGCAATTCATGAAATGCATTACAGTGATTCTGTCCGGAGACATTCGAGCGCTGGGTACAAAGAACAGAAACGTAATTAATGCGAATTAATGGCTCACAATTACTGGGAATTCCAAGTTCATGCGAACAATTTCAGTTTACAATCGCAAACATGAAAGAAGCCCTTTTGCATGCTACATACGTCCACATTACTTAATATACCCTGTACCCCAGGTGTATAACAATGTATAATTTTTGATATTTTTACTTGAACGTCGACCGCCTTTTTATACCTTACACCACTTTTGGTACAAGGGTGCATTAAGTTGGTGCGGATATATACAACACCCAAAAGGATTTGAGATAAGCGTCCTTTTTATTATAACAATCGATTCAGAGCCGATCTAAATGTATCTCTGCCTGTCCGTCTGTCAATCCTGTTTTCTTGTATTCAACCTACTTGCCACAATTTTTGATATATTTTGACGAAGTTTGGTACGTTGATGCTTTTTGACCCAAGGACGTACGCCATCGAAAATGGTGCGGATTGAGACACTTTTTTGAGCTATCGTTCATGGAAAGACTTCTTTTGAAAGATCGTTTTATGAATAACCGTAAGATGATTAGAGTATTGAGTATCTTTTGTGTAGGTCAACGAACTAAAGACTACAAAAGAGTTTCAAGCAGAATTCCACCTAGAGTTAACTTGTGGGTAAGTGTCGAAGTCGCATTGTTGTCTATTGTGTTACAGTTCTCGTTCGACTAATTAAAGGCAGCACTTTCATGCTTGCAATTTCAATGCGAAATTATTTACTTAAACTTGGGTATTTTACTGAAGCGGAATTATAAACTTTCTCTGATTTCATTCTCGCTCTTTATACGTTTTTTATATGTCCGTCGTTACTAACGCTTTAAGGCTCTTTAGATATGATTGAAAGTGTTTTGCAAGCGTTAAGCGAATTTGACTTGTTAAGAAGTAAAATCCATAAGTAGTTAGTGACCGATATTCTTCTTCTTTTTCCTTTTTCTGTTCTTTTCTTATTTCCATTTTAAGAAACTTATTGCTACGTTGTTGCTAAAGAAACAAGAATTACTTGAAAAGTTGAAATGCCTGTCATTACTTCAATTGTAGTTAATTTCATTAAAACGTACGCAACAATTAAAATCGCATCATCAACATTTTTAATGCGATTTAAAACCAGACACAGAAAAAAATAGCGAACAATACAGACAATGTTTGCTTTGAATATCATACATAACGTTTGTGACATTGACCTCTTTGTTGCTGTTGTTGTTGTTGTTGTTCTATTATGTTTCTTTTTTTTTTTCATTTATATTTAATTCATTTTTTTTTCTTTTTATAATATTTTATTTTATTTAATTTTTTTTTTTTTTTTTTTTGATTTATTTTCATGTTTTCTCTTCATTTCGTTTAACTAATTACTACTACTCTCCTGGGAAATACACGCATTTGATTTATTTTGCGCTACAATACTGGCCACATATATATATGTGTATATTTATATATTAATATGTATATATATATACATATCTATATATATATGCGCTCTATATACAGGCGCTTATGGTACAGTATATCGTGCCCGAGATAATCACAGTGGGAAAATTGTGGCTATCAAAAAGATCCGCATACCTTTGACAGATAACGGTGTACCTATGTCAACACTACGTGAGATTGCTTTACTGAATCAATTGAATTCATCAGATCATCCAAACATTGTTAAGTAAGTACTCAGCTAAGCATATTTTCTATATACGTTTTGTTTGTTTAACCTCTTAATTGCGCGTAACGGAAATGCTGTTTAATCTCTTCACTACGGATAGCGGAAATGTGTTATCTCTGTTTACTTATAGTATTCGAACAATTAATGAAATCGTTTTTTACTTTAACTAGCAGAGAGGTGAGAAGCTGCAGAAATGGAGAAGTAAATGTGAGAGCCTCAGCAGACTTGATTCGGTAGACTACAGACTGCTGCTGCCCTAATTTGATTCAAGCTAGATTGTAACTTTATCGAAGTGTAATGTAAAGCCAAGTGGTGATGATGAAAGAATTGCTTTGACGATAGCCTCAATATTGCGAATGTATGCAATCGTTTTGCAATTCATTTTCAATATACCAACAAAGGCTGCTATTGTTAGTTTGTTCGAAAAAAAGTGTCTTATCAACTTTCATTAGCCATAGGGGAATCGTGCCATTCAATTGACGAGTGCTCAAGAATTAGGTTCAAGGTGGCCTTTGAAAGAGTTTAAAAAACCTAATCAGCTGTAAAAGTTGTTAGTTAAACTTATTCCCCACATCGTCAAATTCCAATCTTGATACCCTTTAAGTGTCAGAACAAGTGGGTTCAAGCTAGACACAACACTGAAAACAATGATTAGGCACATAATGAACTTTTTCCTTCTTTTCTAAAAGCATTACAGTATACAGTACAGGAGTATATTAAATGTCAAGGAAAAGTTGGCATTTAACTGACTATACATTGGAAACATTTTTAACTCAATGATAAAGTGGGACATAGGGTGAGATTTCCTTGTTTAAATGTGTTTCCATATTCAAGGTAACCAGTTGTTTTCTACGCCCGTGTAGAGGACACTTATGGCAAGAGCAAATAATCAAGTTTCTCCCCTAGACATTTGGCAGCATTTAAATAGAAGTTCTACATACTTAGATTATCCAGTTGTTCAACACAACACTTAATAAGGTCATAGGATAACATGATGAGATGTCAACACCATTGACGAATCCCTATAATCTCTAAAGAGTATCGATCTTCAAAATTGCATGACATTAGCTTACAAGTTACATTTGTTTGAATGTTGTGTATGGTGTGACGGACGTCACACTAAATAGGTTGGTACTATAAGCCGTATTGATTCATCAGTAGTCATCCTACGAACTTATTGAGTGATGCTTTACTTAAACAATGTCTACTCTGCACTTTAACATTATACATATCCCGCAAGCTACTTGCAAACAGGATTATTAAACGGCATAACCGGGCAAATGTATCGATTCCGACAACTTCCACTTTTAACTATAATAACAATTTATTACATGTAAATAATGCTCAATAATATATTAGACGAAAGATTTTTAAACGGAATATATTGGGATCGAGCTAATGGAAAATGCATAATTACAATTTCACTCCCTAAAAACATGCATCACAGATCCTATGAAAAATAGTTATTTCTGATCTATACAAATCAATCTGTAGTCAATACAGCTTTGTCCGGCTGTCGATCCTTTGTCTTGTTGAGTCGCAGAGGTTCCAAAAATTAAAGTAAAAAACTGAAAGTTGACACAAGTCCTTAACTAATGGATACAAATTCATACAATTTAAAACTTTTAGTTTGGGCAAAGCCGACTCGTAAATACCTTACACTACTTTACTTAATATTATTTTTCACGTTTTTTCGATGCACACTACCGGAAGGCCTACTCCTGGGGAGAGTTCTGAAAACTTATTTTCCTTGAATTATTATTATTATTGTTATTATTATTATTATAAATTTAGCCAGAGAATAAATTCGAAGACTAAAATCTTAAAGCACTAGCATCTAAGGCTTTCGGCTTTATTAAAAACTCTACCGCACTTGAGATTTGAACCCACGACCATTGAGTTGCTAGTCAATACTCTTGCCTACTCGGCCACTCAGGCGGGTTTTTTTTAAATTTATATGGCAAATGGTCATGCAAAAAATTATGCTTTGGGGGGACGTTTGCGCAGGGGAGAAGAGAATGAAAAAGTAGCCCCGTTTCCCATTTAGTGTCCCATAAAACTATTTTTCACCAATTTTGGTTGAGAAATATTCAAAATTGACGATCTAAGAACAGGATCAAGAATCGGTCTATGAGAGTGAGAATTATTAGTTCTGAGAATTGTTCAATGCAATCCATTTTCAACAATTTGTGTCCTTGTCGGTGTATCAAGCTTCATCATAACACATTGTACGCAATGTGTACATTGAAAACAAGTTTACATGAGCAGATATTCAACGGAAGGACAGACACATGTACCTACCATGTACCTATTCAGACAATGATCCTGAACCCGTTGACTTAACGAAAGGTAGCCCTATTTTAAGTCCTCTTAGGTATTGCATACATCCGCAGCAGCTTAATATATCCCTGTAACCACAAGTTTGAAAAAATGAAGAGGAAGAAAAAAATTTATTTATAAAAGAGCCTGCAACACATAAAATCCCTATTAGTTCCACTATATAGTTATAAATAAAATTTCCTGAAAATTTTTAAGTTTGAAGTCTAAAGCTTCGGTATGACGGGTGTTGTTTCGATCGCCCAACTGCCACTGATGTGTCCAGCAGAACAACTCTAACATAATCGATAGCTAATATATACGTCAGGGGTTCTTTACTGCTACTTACGACAGTTATCGAATACAGTCGAAATCGAAGGCAACTATAATCCCTTTCAGTTACCATCCTTTCCTTCCTTTAAATCTTTAATAAACAAGTGTATTTAGTAATCGCTAAATTGTTTTGTTCGTTCGAGTCTTGTTTAAGAAAGATTTGCTTTCGTTTAAATTTTCAATCAGTGGTCGGACGGTTTAGGTTTATTACATGACCCTCTAACCTAACTCATCACCTTACGGCATTGAAATTAACAATGGGAACCAGAGCACACATGCAAGATAATTGAAATCATTGTTATTATTACATAAATGTGTGAGTGTGTTCGTAAACATGTTTGCATTTCCATGATAATGAGAATGAATCATTGCTTTGTCGTTTGGGGCGAGCCGGCACTAGTGTCGGCAAGCAGCCAAGTGCAAATTTTCAATTGTTGGATTGCACGCATGCCCAGACGCCTTAACGCCAACATTAACTGTAAATAATACAATTGCACAAATCGCTAAAGACCACAACAAACATTGTAATAATAAAAACACACCGGCAGATAAACGAAAACAAAAAAAAGAAGTAAAATGAAAAACAAAAACTTGTGGCGTTAATAATCTTACAATGAATGATACGAAGATTTAAAGAGGAATTATTGGTTGGTCGCCGTTGTGATATTGTGTTGTTGTCACATGAAATTTTACTTAATTAGGAAGGAACAAGTACTGAATGACTGACTGACTGACTGACTAACTGATTGAACGACTGACTGACTGACTAACTGATTGAATGACTGACTGACTGACTCTTTTTAAATGTCTGCGTCATCATAACAGCCGTTAATCATCGTCATGATATTCCCACATAGTCATTTAATATATAGATATATTCATGCATGTGTGTACGTGTATGTCGGTTCTTTTTTTTTTTTTAAATGTTCTCAGTTGTTGAGGAACTAACTTCTTCTTCGAGGTCAAATGGGTTTGTGTTACTCTTTATATATATGTAAGAAATTAATATCCATTTTTTTTTTTTTCGTTTCTTAATTTCTTCTCTGGATTTTTATTGGCACTGCTTCCAGTAACACTTAAGCAGATATATTTTCTTTTTCATGTTGTTTTTTTTTTTTTTGGTTTTTTTCTTCTTTTTATGAACACAGTCTGTCTGCTGGTACTATTGAATGCTTTATTATATTGTGTTCTCTAGCATTTTTATAATGTATTGCGCGATTACAAATCCAATATAGAAGACGGCCACATCGGCGCCGCTCTAGCTGATAAGTCACGCTGCTGCTGCTCTTCATTTTTTACTCCTCGCCATCATATTAAGAGACAATAGCGCAACGTTCACTTTAACGGTGTCTGTTATTTTAAAAATGTTTTTCTAGTTTCACTTAAGCTCTGTAAACGATCAAAAGACAAACTCTGAGTAATAGAGTAGACAATCACGAAATTAAACAAAAAAAATAAAAAAAAAAATTCACAATAAAAATACAAAGAGCACCAGACGCGCTAGGAAAACAGAAAAAAAAAAACACGAAAAGGAAATAAAATATAAAGAGCCCCTCTAAATATGTTTGAACTGTTAAATTGCGCCGGGACCGACAAACGGGGTACGGAGAATAGTGTACACAATTTTTGTATGAGAATGCAATGTTAAAGCAAAAGAATAATAAAATGAACACTAACATGAACAAACAAAGACATTCTTTTATGTATCGTTTTAGTTAACAGTAGCAAAAGCATAAGTAAACACAGCACCGCTCCGTTTGCATTTTAAGGTCTATGACATTATTTTACCCCACTTTGAAAACGAATGGAAATAAAATTTTATACATTCGTGTATATAAATGTGCTTCTTCCGTTCATCATTTGTTTGTCGTCGTAGTGAAATGATATGAGAGTATCTATGCACTTCCATGCATATATATGCTGATATTTACTAACATCTAAACAAACCCAAGCCACAAGTATAATAATTAATTCTTATAAAAAATAACAAACTAAAAAATACATCGCTCATATGATCAACTAGTAATCAGCTGTTTGCCGAATGTTCTCACACCTCTTCAATTTTTCAAGGGGCAAATGTATTTTGCAGAATAAAAGTGAGTGAGGGTGAGAGCGAGAGAGGGAGAGAGAGAGAGCAGGAGAAATTAATTGCTATAAAATTTAAAAAGCTGTGAGTAGATTGCTTTTTAACGCGAGTGAGAACTTGATTTTGTTTCTCTCTGAGTTTAACAGATAAACGAGTTGTTTGTCTTTTTGTGTTTGTATAAGTGAGTAGAGTTGCTTAAGTATCTCTTAGTCATTGTTATTTCCTGAGTTCTTGTTGTAACTCCTAATATTGACACTACGTATGAAATGGCGCTATCACATCTGAAGATAATTTCTTTAAGTTGGCAACACGTCCGAACTTAATGTTTAAATGTAAGCTAAAAGCGTAATCTCTTGGTTTATTTCAATTTTTAATTCTAAAATATTTGAATTTAGTTTCTAAGCAATCAATTCACAGCAATACAACATTATATGCCATTTAATATTTTATCCAAAATTATCTTTAACTTTTGCACATTTTTGAAGTAAGAGATATATTGGCCGAAGCAAAAAGAATTCACTTTTCCAAGCAATTCCTTGTCAGAGCTATTTGTTAATACAATTGAAGAAATTGAAAGGGATAAGCAATCAGAATGTTTTCATCTCGATTGGCACTAATAATGATCAAAAGTATGAATTGTTCAACAAGGATATGCTCGATTGTTTCATCTAAACAATTGGAGTTTGAGCTTGGCTGCTTATAGAGCAGCGTTGTTGCTGTATTGTGGAGGCATTTCATTGTATTTTCTTGTACTTAAAGGTGTTTCGCGCGATTAGGCGATAAGGCTGGGAAATCCAGGATAGTTAGCTTCGATTTTTCATGCAGCAGTCTGCGCTTGGTAAAATAATAAAAGAAAAGTTTGTGATTTATCCTAATCGTGTTGTGTTTAATACTTTAATATATAATCAAATACTCATTTATTTAATTGCCTTAAATTTAAGCAATTTTTGACACAAAACCGTAAACTATCTCAATATCCAAGAAAAAAGAAAAAAAATTACAAGCAATGAATTTTGACGAGGCAAAGGAAAATATACAACCGTTGGCAACTGGTCGTAATGCGAGTGTTCTCCAAGCATCACTAAGCATGGAATCATCACAAGAAATTGTGGCGAAAAGGCGCGAACTGGAAAATGAAATTCACAATTATATAGGAGATGATCCATTAAGTGCGTGGTATAACTACATTGATTGGATTGAGCAAAGTTTTCCCTCGGGTGGAAAAGAGTTGGGTCTAAAGCAAGTCCTTGCGAAGTGCTTGGATTCTTTTGCGAGTGATGAACGTTATTATCAAGATGGAAGGATGATAAGACTTTTCATTAAATTTATGGATGGTATTAATGATGCGGTTGTGTATTATCAACGATTTGTTGAAGCAGGCTTTGGTGGCATGGTTGCCGATTTTTACATATCCTGGGCATATTCTTACGAATTGGAAGGGAACGTCCGTAAAGCAGATGAAATATTTCGACAGGGCATAGCTTGTCGTGCGCAACCGTTAGAAGATTTAAAAGAAGCTCATCAACATTTCGGATATACAGTGGCCCAGAGGTTACTACATAAAGAAAATGAAATAATTAAAGAAGAGACCAATCGGCAGTTGAGTGAAAGACGTTTAGCGTTAGCTTCCTTAAAAGGATTTCATCGAAAACATATTGTTGGAAGTGTACGTACGGGTTCTGTAATAAAAAGTGCGATGCCAGGTACTATAAAGGTTAATCGTTCTTCTACATCGAAAAGTAGTTTGGAACAAGTTCAAATCATAGCAGATGAGAATGACAATGCAGGGACAGCAATTGAGTTAAAGCGTGCAAATGATTCTGGTCAATACGAGTCGGTTAAAAATTTGGTTACTTCAATGATTAGTGCAGCTCGTAATCAAGAATCTGATTTTGATATGACTTTTAAATATCCGAAAAACTTCTGTTCCAAAAATAAACCACAAAAAGAATGGATAGTACCTGTTACGATTGAAGAGGCGCCCGATAAAGGTAGTTTACCTGAGTACAAAAAGTATATGCTATATCCCAGGCCGAATGTTGAATTTCAATTAGAAGAACTTAATGCCTATAGCTGGTTTAAGCAACGGAATATTGAAAATAATTTCACAAAAAAAAGAGACATATTTTGGCGTAACGGACCCGACTTTAATGTGCGTCTATATCCACACTTTGCGAAACAGTCAATACGACAAACTCCTAACGAGACCTATGTACCTCCGAAAGAGAATAATTTAGTTGTCAATTATGATGAAATCTATGATCCCGTTGCAAAGCAAGAATATGAGTTTGCAGAGCTCTACGCCAAAAAAATTAAACGCAATGAAACTCTTGTGGTCCCAACCGATATGGAAGAAACAATTTGTGACCCTAACACTGCCAAAATAAGACGTAAAAGCTTCTTGCCTACGAGAAAATCGATGGCACCCAGTGCCCTAGCGGCAGTTCAAAAAAAGTTAAGCGAGTCATCGTTATGTGATTGTAGCGACATAGTGGGAACTACACAAACTACGGATAATGCATCAAAACTAAACATATCCCCAGACGCTTCGCTACAAATAGGAGGCGCTGCTAAAAATCAATCTGCAAAGCCGGACGATCCCGTTTCTACTCAACCCATCGAAAGCAACGAAAGCTCGGCAGCGCCATTGGAAAATAGCTTCAAATTTAACCCTCTTGCATTACCCCAAATTAAGGAGGTAAAGCAACACGCACGGTGTTTTGATATTTTCGACGACACGGTAACGAGGCCAATTAACAAAGCTACTAATTGCAATACCGAATGCGCCTCAGAAGGATTTCTTGATGCGGACGAAACTTGCTCAACTCAAACGTTTAATCTGTTTCTGAAGGCTCAGTCAGTTAGTACGCCCAAGCCTCCATGTAAGACTGCTTCTTACAGACAAATCGGAACTATTCTTAAAGAGACTCTATCACTAACTGAAGGTCAATTATTACAACCATGCACGGAATATCAAGAAGGCGTTTCACCCGTTTGTAAACAATTATCAACAATCCTAGAAACTTCGGAACAAGAATCTAACTCGGGCACCCCCAAGTGCACAATAAGTTCTCCAGAGTGCGGAGTTGAATTGCAAAATGCTTCCTCAGCTTCAAAAATGCAAAAAGAGCAATTGGTTCAAAAGTCCGAATCGCACTGCAAAGAGAATATGAAACGTAATCCGAAAGAAGAAAATATCGCAAGCAAATGCGTTTCTACTGAACCACCTGAACTTCGAACTATGTCTAAACCTGCAAAGCATGCAAACCAAGCTTCCAATTTTTCTATTTATGAAGATGACGCCATAGGCGAAAAAAATGCAGTTGCAAATCTTTCATGCATGGAAGGAAAAGGACCAATTGCAGAAGGACGCTCTCTTAAAACGCCGTCTATACGTTTTCTGGAAGAAAAAACCGAGACTGCTACAAACGTATTGCTCACTTCTCGATTAGGTGGTGCAAAATTTCAAGAAGAGAAGACTGAAACAATACCCGATATATTAATGTTCCCGCAAAAGCCAAGCAAATTTCAAACAGATGAATCTGTAGACTTTTCGAACTTCTTGTTGGCACCTCCTACACCATGCAAATTTAATGATGATATATTTGATATGTCTTCTAAATCGGTTTTGAAGAAAGGAATAACATCGACAATGCCTATTAAAAAGGGTCACTATCAAGAAGATTTGTTTGAGGTCTTCACCCAAATATCTCCAAAACAAAAAAAATCGTTGAGCAAATCCGATATTGAAAAGTTCTTCGATTTAGAGTTAGAAACGCATAAGAATAAAGAAATTATATTGTTTGAAGATGAAGTGCCTTCTGCGGCTTTTAATCGCTCTGACACAAATTCAAAAGGTATAGCGCATACGTCTAGAGTGCACGGTGAGCTGAACGACTCTTCTATGTCAGACTTTTCAATAATAGAGGACAAGTCCTATCAGCAGCAGAAACATGATCGTGTAAAACAAAATTTATCAAAAATTGAACAAACTAAAGAGCACAACATTTTACACAGTGCGGCGGATTCTTCTGTCAATGCTTTTTCGAACATACAATGGCAGGAACGATCTAACACTAACGCCGATAATATTAAGGAAAAGAAAAACTCCTATCTAAGTTTAGGAAATATTCAAATACGCAAATGCGAAACTATAGACAAAACATCTGACGATAATGAGGAGTGTGATGAGGAAATGAGTATATGCTATAGAGAAACACCTAAATCTCCAAAAGTCGTTACACATCTTTGGGAGGACGATGTCTCCAAAACACCCGAAAATAACAAGTACATGCACAATGCGAATGATAACACATCTGATCACTCGATCATTGATAATAGTGCAGGTGTAAATCCTTTCAGCATTGATTTAATCAAAGCCCATCTTGAACGGGTCGCTTTCACTCAATATATTCAAGGTCTGCCAACATGTACGCTAATGGCGAAAATTCCACGTCTAATTCCGAAACATATTTTCACCATCCATAACACTAGCTTTGAGGTCATCAAATTCGTTAATTCGGGTGCCTATGGA
The DNA here is from genome assembly GCA_000688715.1 of Glossina pallidipes. NCBI lineage: Eukaryota > Metazoa > Arthropoda > Insecta > Diptera > Glossinidae > Glossina > Glossina pallidipes. The sequence continues at coordinate 770,632 of KK499852.1, read as the reverse complement.
GCAATATATTGCGGTAAAAATTTAAATACTGGTCAAATGTGCGCTTTAAAACAGGAACGCCCGCCAAACCTTTGGGAATATTATATTTGCTTGGAAATACAGGATCGCGTATTCGATGAAATGTATCCGGCGTATATGGCTATTGATTACGCGTTAATAGGTAACAATTCGAGCGTATTAATCTCACAATTCTCCCAATATGGCTCTCTAATTGCTGTTTGCAATAAAATCAAAAAGTATACAATGAAAAACATGAATGAATATGTGGTTATGTTATTGGCCACTGAATTACTGGAAATAATCGATCATTTACATGCTGCTAACATAATTCACGCCGATATAAAAGCCGACAATTTTCTTCTAATGAACAAGTTATGTTATCCTGTCACTCACAGAATGTTACAATTAATCGATTTTGGTGCTTCTATCGATATGAAACTTTTCAAAAAAAAGCAAACCTTTTCCTATGTTAACAACGAGAAAGCATTTAATTGTGTGGAAATGCGGGAAGGACGACCATGGACATATCAACTGGATTTGTATGGTTTGGCTGGAGTTATACATGTACTACTGTTCGGCAAATATATGGATATTGAAAAGAATTCGAATGGTGTTTGGATGCATAAAACCCGTATACCCCGCTATCACCTTAAAAGACTTTGGGATACAATATTTGAGACATTACTAAACGTTCGAAATTGCAAATCAATGCCCAATTTACAGCAGTTGCGAGCTTTATTGAAAGAAGGAATCGAAGGAGAGGAAAAACTTGTTTCAAAAATGATAAACGAATTTAATAGAGCCATTAATTAACAAATAATATTCATTATGTAATCGTAATATATATGCCTAATATACATATTAAAATAAAACTTCTCAAAATTTATCGAATCAAAAAAAAAAAAAAAAAGTGGAAGAATGAAAAAAATATTATATGAAAATTTAGGTAACCAAGTTGTAAAAATAGTTCTATAAGCTGGAACGTATAAGCTCGTATTCGCTTTTAACGCTGAAAACAAAAGGTGATTGACCTGTCTATCCCATCCCTCTTTTCGTTTAATAATGTCTATCGGTGTCCGCTACACTCGCTTAAAATTGCAATACGTAGCCAAATTTAAAACAATTCTTTTCAGGTTTGGGGTTTCTCCATCAGCAGTACTCAAACGGTGCGAAGTTTAATTGCTCATTGTATTTGAAGCGATATCGAAGCGCATCAGAAGATGCACTGCTCGTCGTCCTTTTGGTATTAATTCATTCTCATACTTGTTTTCGCTTTTTATTAAACATTAAAAATCATTGAATTTATTAGCATTTAAAGTTTTTGCAATCATTAGGTTAAGACCTTGCATTAACTTCCACTTCGCAGCAGCAGTCGTTGCATGTACTTCCTCTTTAGAATTGTAAATGAGCTTAAAGCAGCATACACTATACTTTGGTACGTCTCATCATTAAATATTCTATGCCGCCTACAGTTATTCATGTAACGACTTTGCAGAATCAAGCTTTGTATGGGAAGTGCGATCCGAACCATTTTCAAGCACACAAGTGCAGCAAATTTCATTTAAATATCTCGAAAATGGCGACTTGTAGGTTGAATGAAAAGAATGTCGAACAGACAGGCGGACAGAAAAGCAAGCAGAATTACCTTCAGAATCGATCGGTATAGTAAAAATATGTTAAATCCATCTGGTTGTTATATAGCACCGCACAAACTTGATATGACCTCGAACCACAAGCTTCGTAGGATATAATAAGAAAAGAGAGAAATCAATAATAAGCGTTTTTATATAGACTGACTACACGTGAAGGAATCCCTATCGCTCTAAATTAAATCTGCATTTCACTCCTAATTTCTTCTTTGCTTATTTTAATGTTTTACAGATTATTTGAAGTTTGCCAGTTTTTGGAAAGTGAAAGTCAGCTCCTGGTTCTATTGGTCTTTGAGCATTTGGAACAAGATTTGTCTGATCTCATAGAACGTTTACCTAAAACTGGAATGCCACCGACCACTGTACAGGTGAATAATTTCCCTTTCCCCCCTACACAACTATTCTTATAAATTGTTGTTATTGTATTTTTCGGTTTTTTAGCGTTTGGCACGCGAACTTTTAACCGGTGTTGATTTTCTGCATTCGCATCGTATTATCCATAGAGATTTGAAGCCGCAAAATCTTTTAATTTCGTCACAAGGCCATTTGAAAATAGCCGATTTCGGTTTAGCAAAAACTTATTCGGATTTTGAAATGAAGTTAACGTCAGTGGTGGTTACGTTATGGTATCGCGCACCAGAAGTTCTCTTGGCTCAAACCTATAACAGTTCGGTGGATATTTGGAGTGCCGCCTGCATTATAGCGGAAATGTTTTCGCGGAAAGTTTTATTTCCGGGAACATCAGAAGCCAATCAATTGGATCGTATATTTGAGTAAGAAAGCGTAAATGTTAGCGAGCGCTCGATCGATATTTTATTGTATTTTGTTTGGTTTTGTTTTTTTTTTTTTTTGCATTGTTTCACTTAGATTAACGGGACGTCCCACTGCCCAGCAATGGCCGAAAAGGATATCATTGTCACGTGAACATTTTCCTTTAAGGCTTGCCAAGCAACCAAAAGATCTCTGCCCTGCACTTTGTGAATATTCGAATGATCTACTGGCGGTAAGCAAAAGTTCTCATGAAAAAACAAAGGTTTTAAAAGGGCTTTTTTACTTCATAGTATTTATTACTTACAGCAAATGCTGTCGTATGACTTGCGTTTACGACCCACCGCATTGTCCTGCTTAGAACATGAATATTTTCAACAGGAGCCGATTTAATGTTTATTTGTAAGTTTGTTTTTTTTTTTTTGCCCCTCATGTTATAAAAAAGTCTCTATAATTTAAGGTAAATGTTTATGTGAAAAATTAGATGTTCGTCGTGTGACGTGTATGTATATGTTAAGTGTAAAGTTAACCGAAACAAATTTTTTTTTTGAAAACCTAAGTACTCGCATTCGAAACAAGTTCAAAATACTACTTACGTACACATATCTGCCTAAGTTTGTAAAACAAAAATGTACATTTGCACTACTGCCCCTAAAACTTGAGAGGAAAATATTAAGAATCAAATAAGAAGAAAAAAAAAAAAAACAAAAGCAAAGAAACGTAGAACATTTTTATAAAATTTTTTCTATTTAACATAAATAAATAAATAAATATTTTCAATTAATATTAGAAAATTAATTTAAAAAATTTATCTTTTTAAAATAATTCGATTTTTTAAAGGGTAGAAGATAAATATGTAGCGCAGCACATGTTTACTGTCTTTATACCGCTCCGTCGGCTCAGGCAAAAGAAGTTCCCCGCTTTCTTATCTTAAAATTTTTAAGAAAGATTTTGTTTTTCACTTATTCCATCGGCTAGTGTCGTTTATTTCTTCTAAGTAAACGTTATATTAAGATGAGGAAAATAACAGAGGCTGACTTATTATCCCTTATTGAGGATATTATTGTCCCTAATTGGAAAAATAAAAAGAAACCATATAAACTCGGAAAATTTATTAAAATATTTTCAGAAAAAAAATTTAAATTAACTTCTAAAGGAAAGATCTAGTATATGATACCTTTTCAATCCTCTTATTCCAATAGATTCATTCAGAAGCGATATTAGATTATCAATAAGGCGGAGAGTTATAGATTGTCTCTACACTTGTATGGTGTAAGTCCAAAAGGGCTGGAGTATGTTCTTGCATAAAATGCATTTTTTTCTTCTACTAAATTGAGATTCTGGACGAATTAGTCAATGGAATCTTTTGGTTTTTAAGTTGGTCAGGTGTAGCTTGAACATGATTCCACCATGCAAAGTCAAGATATTTTATCCCCTTGTATTGAAGCGATCAGCTGCATTCCCGGTTCTAATGATTCGAATTGCAGCAACGAAATGTCTCCAAATTAAAAATTGGCATTCATTAATACATGCTTATAGCCTCTCAGCACATTTCTGACAAAAGCGAATATACAACACACTAGCACTCTAGTTATCTTTATAAAATCAAATTTGCATAATCAAGGGCAACCAACGATGTTTGATATTCAGTAAAAGCTTCAGCTCCACATACTTCCCACTTGAATTTTTTGCCGATAGCAAACCCAATAATAGTCGTGATGACTATGTTTGCTCTGCGATGAGATATTTGGTTCGCTTTCTACCTTGTGACATGCGATCTAATGTTATTGTTCGGCAGTATCGATGAGGATGTCATTAAAAATTCTTTAAAAAGTGTAGACTTCAAACACAATGCCTAGGACCGAGATATTCTTTTGCAACTTGCTTTTCTTCCTTTTTTTTTTTTGATTTATTTTTACATAAAATTTTTTTTCTACTTTAAAATATATACAAATCCATATACATTTATGTGATAAAATATTGCGATAGTTTTTTTTTTTTGATAATAAATAAGAAAATATTGAATGATTTAAAACTGAACAGTCTAAAAATGCATGTTTACGAAATGGAATGCTTGGCAATAATCACATCAACTTTCAACCTATAAAACTTACAATGCTATAGAAAATTAAAGGTAATACTAAATTATCAATTTGATCGGTATGTGCTTCAACTAAAGCACTAACGATTACGGCCCCTGCGACTACAAGCCATTGTGCTACACTTAAACTAATAAAAGATAAAGCATTTAGAATAAGAATTGGTATAAACGTGGCCACAATAAAAGCCAAAGAACCTTCCAAGGTACGTGAACCATCTGTGAGATTAAACACAAAAATAATGAGTGAATGAATGAAAAATTTGTAATATTGTAAACTTACTCCTCCATTTAATGCGGCCATATTTCGAACCAAATATACTCGCCGCTGTATCACCAAAGCCTATAGTTAAAACACCAGCCATTAGAGGTAAAAATTGTAGACCGAATTGACTATTGGTAATCAGGCAAGGACACGGCTTTAACCAGAGGGGTAAAGAGCAGCCAATTAACAAACAAAATGGTGTTAAAGCTATTAAACCCGCATCCTTTTCATCAGCAAAACACTTAAACGCATTTCTTAGCACTTCTCCCAATGGAGGTATACACAACAATCGCAAAATTTCGATTATCACCATTAAGGCTAACGCTGCGCCAATTGCCACGTATAGTAAAGTGCATTGATATAAAATTCCCGGCATGTAAACGAGCACCAGCAGCACATGAAATATCTTTCTTACTGATGTGGAGGCGGTTTGGGCTCTATGCAATTGCCAAGCCACAGCACAAACTGCCGCACTCGACAGGACAGCATAGAAAAGTGCAATATACAGCTGAAGAAAAAAAGACTCCATCCAGTAAGACAATGATGTAGGGAAAGAGTAAAGTGACAAAAGCTTACTCTCATAATATCCTTGAACATAAATTTCCAAACTGTAATAATAGGTAAGGATGCATTCGCTAAAGGCAGACAAGTGGCACTTATAGCCAGTGCGCTGATTAAACCGTACACACAAAAAGCGTGACGCAACCAAGAGCAAATGGAGAGCAGCAGACATATTACGCTCAGCCATAACAAGGTAGTCTGAAAAAAATGTCCAATATTACTACCGAAATGTATTCGAATTAAAATCCATTACTTACCATAACAATTAGATTTAATTTATCGAAATCCCTTATTATTGCCGTTTGTCCTTTAAATATTATATCGTACAGCTTAATAAATATGTTAAGCAAAAACAAAATTAAGCTTTGCACTAGAACGCAGGCTTCGCCAAAAGTAAAAGTTGACGGAAAACCATGCAATATCTTGACGTAGACAGTTTGGTAGAGAAATATCACTACTGTGCTTAAACACCAAGCGTACGGCCAAGTTGTCAAGACAACAAATTTAATCATACAAGTAGTTAATGGAATTGGTATCAAAGCTAAGATTATTTTCCACGAACGATGCCAATTCTCCTTCTTCTTGTTGAGGTAGATAAAGAAACATAACGACTCCAAAACCATTCCTACAGCTAACGCAGTTAAAAGATTATAGGTTTGAGGTAAATCACATTGTGGTTGGTATGTTGTAAAAAGACTAGAAGAAAATGCGCTAGCCAATGCTAAAGGTATTAAAGCACTTAACCAGTAACCGGATGAGGCAGATCTAAGAAAATAACGAGATATTTTTATTCATTAAAAAACGTTCGCATTTAACATAAACTTTAACGTAAATTTAACATATGGGTATTTATGTATTATACGCGAATCTTATCAATTTTTTAGATCATTACCGAATACGGCAGTATGTTAGATTTATCGTTCCAGTCGTAACAATTAATATAAAAATTTTCTTATCAGCGGCGATTTAGAGCGACTATCTATTGTGAGTGGTTTATAAAACACTTCTTTATAAATATGTATATATTTGTTTGATGTGAAGAGCATCAAGGATTCAGTTTCGACGAAATATAAATTTGAAATTTTTTGTTTGTATTCAACTGGTTCACAACTGAACCAATTATTGTTATTTTAAGCACATGTTAACGTTAAACTTTGCCCTATCAGTTTCATATCTCATGAAGCGTATAAAGGCGCATGAGTGAGTGTGCATTGATGAACTAAATTGCTTTTACTAACGAATTTTATGAACATTGTTTGTCTAGAATAAGAAATCAATCGACAACATTTTATATGAGATCACTAGGCTAGGACTAGAAGGCTTTAAGTAATCGTCTAGGTTGATACACCCAGTGTCAGAAAAGCAATCCTGCAAGAAATCTTACTTAAAAAAATACAACTAAGCATTCGTGATTAAAAAATGCCATGACTAGTTACCAAGGATAGAAACTTCCGAGTCGATGTAACCATCTAAAAGTATATATATATTTATATATATATGACAATCTTCAATCATCTATTTCCATTTTTGTATTCCAACAAAATGCATCTAATCTTCGTAGAAGGTGAAGGTACAGTCTGGGTAAGAATTGGGTATAAAAAATCTAGCTTCAACAGTTATCAAAAAGTAAACAAAATAGAAATAGAAAATCTCGGCCACATCTCCATTTAATACTTTCACTTTCACTGTTTCAACTCCCCTTTGTCAAGCTCCCACTAACTTTTCTAAACGAATTTGATAACCCAAACGTTACATATCTTGACTTCTTACCGCGTTATGAAGTTGTCGCCTTTTTCACTTTTTGAAGTTTCCAACATCTGTCGATATTTTATTTGAAAGTCTTCCTCACTGCTAGTATCGCGGCTATAACCACTTGATCTCATACGAAGTTTCATTACTGGATAGCATTAAATTTGTAAATAAATCAAAATTTTCTTTAAAAGACAAAATTTCAAATTAATTGAATTCTACAAAATATTGCACTTGTACTAACTAACAACAGCTGCTAGCAATAATATGAAATTATCCGTAAGGCATTGCCAGGTAAAAGTTAAACGTTTTGCATTTATATCTTAGGTAGTCAAAAAAAAAATCCGCTAGAGATACTCTCAATGAATGAAAATAAAAAACTGTATATCCGATAAGATTCAAATCAAATTTGTGATGTCATACTCTCCTAAGTCTTGGTGGAGCACCTTGCGCAGTCGTGTCGCTTCTAAGCTTGGTAAAAGATCTCCTTCTAGAATAAATTTCCAATTTTTGACTGATGTTAAAAAGAAATACCCATATACTTTCAGACTGGAAGAACGTCAAAGTAGACGTGAAAATTTTTAAAGGAATTACTTTCTCTCATTGTTCTATACCCATAGAGCTCTTTAATGAATTTGGACCATCTTGCCCAATAGTGCTCTCTGTATTGCTTTGAGGGAAAAGTGATAATTTCTTCTCTCTGAAGTCGATAAAGCCGTTAGTCTCGCAAAAGACGCATTTCCAGGATTAGAAATTATCTCAAGAGGTGGAAAAAATTATCTCAAGAGATGGAACATCAAAAATAGATTAATTCCTACTCAAGGAATTTAAGAACATTCTAATTACCGGTTACATACTCTCTTCTTAGCACGACTTTCAAATTATCAGCTTGAGAACAAAGAATAATTAATCTTAATCCCTACAGAGTGCTTTACCTTCCACCTTTCGAAAAATTTTCGAGAGAGTGTTATACTCACTTTTAGAATGATATTTCGGACATAAATACCTTCTCAATAACTTTCAACTTACTTTTAGGCGTTCCAGATCTGTTTAAGACAAAGGACAAGACATTGTCACTTTGTGGTCAATAATCAAATCAGCCTTTACTAACAATCACATTCTCATTACCTGATTTCTGGACATAACGTCAACGTTTGGTTCTGTTAATATTCTTAAATTCTATTCTACTCTCTTTGAATCCCCCTATCAGACTCTATAATTTATTATAGGACCTCTTTCCCTATAAGAACATATTAATTAAATCAGAAATCGGATCTTTACTATATATAGTCTCAAATCTAATGCATTTTGTATTCACTTTCTCTGGATGCCTAGTCACTTGGACATGCGTGGCAACACCAAAGCAGATAATATTGGATCTTCCAAACTATTACATGTTAATGATCTTGCTCTGTTTTCTGCTGATTTGAGGACAGTCGACAAGAAACACTCAGTTTTTTCTTGAGAGAAATAATTCATCTTATGATCATCACTTATACTCTTTGGTTCCGTAAATAAATAAAACTCGCTGGTTTGTCAATTGCGGACTCAGACGAGGCACTATGTGCCTTATTAACAACCTGATGTTTAAACACACGAGATGTATTGATCACCTTTTCAAAATTAATACAGTGATTGCCCTTTATGTGCATGTAAGGTTTTGCAACCTGCTGGTCATATTCTATGTTTTTTTCCGAATATTGCCACTTCTATTCGGCATTCCACACTTCACAAATTGTTTATATGTGGTCTTCGCAGCATTTTGGACATTTTGCGGTCACACAACTTAGGGGCTTACTTCGTAATCTTTTCTTTTTTTTAAGTTTGTTAACAAGCTACATAAATTTCTCTCTTTTTAGCATCGCACTTTTCAATTCTTTCATATGACACTCCATACACATGCACTGCATTACTTCTTACACTACGAAATTTACTCGTACTGTTATGTACTACTATGTACTGTTCTAGGCTGCGTGACGGACGAGTAGTATGCAAAAATTAAAAAAAGAAGAGGAAAAAAGCGTGGCAAACATGTAACACGCAGAATTAACAAAACATTAATTACAATATAGTTTAATTACGAAGTACAAAGAAACAATAAATAAACAAATATAACCATAAACAGACAATGTGTACGCTAATCTTAACTTTTTTAAGGCGCAAACAAAGAACTTTATGTTCGCATTGGGCCTTTTCTACACATCTCAGCAAATTTTCGGTTGTTGATTTGTTGAATAGTAGAAGCAGAAGAAGAAGGCACAGCTGTTAGGAAAAAATTATTTGTATATAAAAAATGTATTATTTGGGACAACAACAACCAAACTAAATTCACGGTCGCGATCGAACATTTGTATTTCCTCGTTCTTGAAAACGTACGCGCAAACGGTTATTAGCATATTTATGTAATATGCCAGTAAAAATCAGTTAACAGAGTCCGCGTTTAAAATCAAATCGGATCCCGATTTTAATTGTTTGGCTATTAGAATAAAAAAATTCCAAATTTTAGTTTTTACGCAAAATTGCAAATAGCTATTGTTAAGTGGAAAATGTTATCTACAAGAAATATTTTATGTTGTTTGGCGGAACATCATCTATTAATCGGTAAACGGTATGGAAGTAGTCATAAAGTCTTCGAAGTCTATACGGAACGCGTGAATTCTGGTGTATTGCTAGCGGATAAAAGTCAAAGACACACCGCTAAATTGTTAGATACCTTGTATGGCAAAATACAAAGTTATCAGCCATCGTCGAAGTCACCAAAGACTGGTGGTCGTCTCTTGGGTAAATTATTCGGTAGAAGTACAAATGGTAGTGCGGTGCAGTTAGTTAACAAAAGCTCGCCAAGGGGACTATATATATGGGGTAACGTGGGCGCAGGAAAAACTACTTTAATGGATTTGTTTTTCAATTGTTGTACAGACGTAAGTGCCGGTTATTTTCACAAAAGTTCTTATAAAACCTGCTCTTTATTATGCAGATTAAATATAAAAATCGGGTTCACTTCAACGCGTTCATGACGGATGTGCATGCACGCATTCATGAAACGAAACTGCAGCAGGGACCGTCGCTTAGAATAGCCGATTCTGAAAATCCTCAACCCTTTGATCCCACATTACCAGTTGCTAAGGCAATAGCCCGAGAAAGTTGGCTAATATGCTTCGATGAATTCCAGGTCACTGATATAGCTGATGCTATGATTTTGAAGAGTTTATTTACGCATCTCTTTAATGAGGGAATTGTCTGCGTAGCCACTAGTAATCGCCATCCTAAGGATCTCTACAAAGATGGATTGCAGCGTAGCAACTTTTTACCATTTATTGATATACTGCTTAACCGTTCCGAAGTGGCGGATATGGACAGTGGCGTAGATTACAGAAAAGTGGCCCAGTCAGGCGATATGAATTACTTTGTGTAAGTTTGATAGATTCAGCAAAGGGAAAAATAGAAGTCATTTTAATTCTGTGTTCTACAGTAAATCGGAGACCAATGCATTGGTCCAAATGGAGAGAATGTTTAAAATATTACGCTCCCAGGAAAACGATGTTGTTAGAGAACGCACTATAACTCATTTGGGACGCGATCTTAAATTCGAAAGTGCCTGTGGTCGTGTATTGAACAGTTCGTTTAAAGAGCTATGTGATCGGGTATATGTGTACATAAAGGATTCGATGAAAATATGTAACATATTTTTTAAAATTTTCAGCCTTTAGCAGGCAATGATTACTTACAACTCGCTCAAGTATTTCATACTGTTCTGATACACGACGTACCTCAGCTAACATTACGTATGAAATCTCAAATGCGACGGTTTATTACCTTAATCGACACTTTTTACGATAATCACATACGCGTTGTTATTTCTGCCGATGTACCGCTAGATAAACTATTTAATTTCAGCGATAAATCGAGTGGCTTGGCAGATGATCAACGCATGCTTATGGATGATTTAAAAATCTCGCTGGGTTCGGTAACTAATATATCTTTCAAAAGAGTTAAGTTGCTTCAAGTTTTCCTATATTTGATTTAATATTATAGAAGGAAGCCGGCGCAAGCGTTTTCACTGGCGAGGAAGAGTTATTTGCTTTCGATCGTACCATTTCTCGTCTTTATGAAATGCAAACCAAAGCTTACTGGGAAAAATGGGCAAAGCCCCATTAAGGAAAGTGCAACATTTTTATCTGTGTTCAAATTTTAGTGAAAATTTTTCGGTACAGTACTTAAGAAAACAAAAAGAAACGATAATGCAAATTCTGGTTATTAACAAAGTGTAGGGAAGAATTTATTAAATAAACATTTTTTCTTATTGAATACACGCTTTTTGATTGAAGTTTTGTTAGGAATTACAATTGCGGCGCCCGTGCAGTGCATTCCAAAATTTTCTCAATTATTTTCTCATCTATATATATGTATATATTTTTTCTTTTGTTACATTGCTACGGTGGAATTCCGATCCATTTCGTAGTTACAGATACAGATTCTATGCGACGATGGCTTTGGAAGATAAAGTAACAGAATTAGAGAACGGTCTCAAACGATGTCATAATGAAATGCAAAAATGTTGATATTCAACGGACATCAATTGGTCAAAAGGTATTTAACCATTTCCAAAAAGCGCGGCCGAATATGGTGCCGTGCTTATACCTTTTTATAGTCATTTTGTAATGAAAAAAAATGTGTTTTTGTATCAACGCCGCTTTGGCCATAGCAGATGTCGATGAGAAAGTGCAAATTTGATCCTAAACGACTACACTCTTTTGCTCGTCATCGAAAAATTTGTTTTTAAATAATATTAATGGAATGATATAAAAACACTTTATAAAATATATGATTTTTAATATAATAAACTACCCTCTTCTACTGTCTGTCCGTCTGTGTGGTACTCTCGTGATAGCAAAAATATCGGTCGCAATATCGACTTCAAATTTGAAAGAATCATTGGAAGTTTTTACACGCAGGTTCGTATTGGAAATCTTTGCCACTTTAACAGTTCGTCTGGAGAAATTTTTCATTTATCGAAGCGTTGCAATTTATTGAAAGCAACTCAGCGCTTTTATGCATTTGTTTGCCATTTCAGTTGCAATATTCACGTTTTGTACTTCTGACCGGTTTTAACATACATTTCTCGCTTTTAATCTTTATTTCTCTACGTTGAAATGGTTATCGGCATGAATTGCACTCAACATATGATTTCAAAGATTACTTTTCTTCTTCTTCTTCTTTATGACTTCTTCGACTTGCTTGACAAAGACTTATTTTTGATACATGCTTGACATTTAGAAACATTAAACTAATAACGGTCTTTTTGTGACAAGAGAAACAAATTGTACTCAATGAAGAAACAAGTGAAAAGCTAAAAAATTTCATTGAATTGAATTGAAAATTATTAAAAAAGCATTAATCCGTAATCCATCTTTAAGCAAAGCTTCTAAAAGAGTGAGTACGTTTTCTCTTGTTTAATCTACTTTACTTGGTTAAAAAACGAAATATAACAAAAAAAAATTATTTGAAAAAAACTCAAAATGAAATTATTTTTCCCCATTCTTGAGTTATAACATTATCTGAGCAGTATATATTTTTTTAGGCATTATTTTGCTTTTTATCTTATCTTAATAAGCATTTCTAATACAGAAATTACAAATATTTTTTCATACTAAGCGTATCTGTCACTATTTTGTTATGAGTGATTTCTCTTAGCGAAGAAGAAGAATGATGCTTTCGTTTTACAAAGGCTAGTTGATTCTTTATTAATGCTTTCTTAAATTAAAATTGCGAGAAACGATAAAAATGGTGGGCTTACAAATAAATATATGAGTTGGAAATTGAATATGTTGGGTTAGCGGGGGTTTTAAATAATAAAATATGCTTGCTTTGTGTGTCATTATTGGAATACGAACTATTTCGCAGAGCATGTACATCCAAGCGATGGCAAGTCTTTGTTTCGCGGTTGTATGGAATGTATAGCAAACTATAAACCTATTAGAGTTGACCGCCCATTGAGGACAATGAGGAGAAATTTGTTTAACCGTTATTAACGATTTTGAATCAATAGTGAATAATGGCATTTGTTCTCCTTTCTACAGTCGGTTACCTTGCATACGGACGTGGGCGATATAAAAATCGAACTTTTCTGTGAGGATTGTCCTAAAGCATGCGAAAATTTCTTGGCCTTGTGCGCCAGTGATTATTACAATGGTTGCGCCTTTATACGCAATATTAAGGGATTCATTGTGCAAACAGGAGATCCCACTAACACGGGGAAAAACGGACAATCCATTTGGGGAAGTAAATTTGAAGACGAATTTAAAGAGAGCCTTAAGGTAGATTCCAAACTAATTAGTTTTAAATATCAATTTGAATATCAATTTTTTTTTTCATGTTTAATTTAAAGCATTCAGATCGCGGTATGATTTCTATGGCCAATAATGGACCCAATGCTAATGCCAGTCAGTTTTTTATCACATATGCTGCTCAGCCAAATTTAGATTTAAAGTACACTTTATTTGGTCGTGTGATAGACGGTTTCGATGCTTTGGATGAATTAGAAAAGTTGCCGGTTAATCCGAAAACATATCGTCCTTATCTAGAGAAGAAAATCAATAACGTTACTATACATGCCAATCCAATTGCCACGGATTGAATATTGAAAATTGATTGAATGATTGAGTAAAAAAGCTCTTTTCTTTATTATTTAAAAAATTCCTTAAACATTTACAAAAACTAATTAAAAACAAAACGTTATAGACTAACTTGTTTTGAGAGTATAAGAACTTAAAACATTGTTTTTTTTTTTTTTTAAATGTATATATATATTTTTTTAAGGAAAAAATAAATTGAAAACAGAAACAATTATATAAACAATTTCTAAGAAGACGGGCGATTGCTCTTTGATTTTTAAAAATTAAACTACAAAAACGTTTTCTTTTAATATTTCCTTAGATTAAGTAAGTAAAAATAAAATTGAATCCTACTTATAGTTATACTTAAAACTTACACTATTATTATTCTGTAAACTTAAACATTAATTATTGCCGGGAAAAAAAAAATAATTTGAAATGAAAGCCTAAACAATTAATTTCAATAGACGAAAGTCAAGTATAACAAGTTTACTTAAAACTTAAGAAATTTCATTATTTCGATTTTGTCGAGTCAGTGTTGCTGGATGAACCATTGGTCACAGTTTTTTTACTAACGATAGGATTTTGTTTCATATGCAATTCAAACATGGCACGTATATCGGCCAATGCTCTGCAAATGTTGTCAGCAAAACGATGAGCATCCTAAAAATATTGAAATTAAAGAGAAATTCTTCACGCACATGCTCGTCGTTTAACTTACAGTTGTTTCGCATGACTTTTTGGCGGAAATGTGAAAGAATATTAGGTCTTCACCGGCAATAATGTATGAAACACCGTAACCGTCATCAGCTACGGGTCCAAAGCCTCCGCCCGAACTAATGCATTGAGGATGTTTTTTCAAATCCATTTTCGGTGTTTGCCCGTGAGGAGTTTGACTAGTGGACAAACGCCAAGGTTCGCTTAAAACTTCATTGAGGAAGGGAGAATCGACTTCTAAATATTTGGACACCACATACAAGCAAAACAAATGCCGATCAATGCCATTGCCACACATCGCGTCCTGATAACCCAACTGATGGCGATCGCATGCTTCCTTTAATAAGGTCACACGCTCAGCAATCTTAAACAGAAAAAAAAATAATATTTTTTTTCCTCTACACTATGTTATGCATATAAAATCTTTACCGTTTTTGTGGTATCATCCATTGCTTTGACCCAAGCTGCCGATTCTATAGTACAAGGACGTACTGTTTCGGTACGTCCTTCACGGAACAGACGAGTCATTGAAGCTTCATAGGTTAAAGAGAAGCGTCCAGCATCCCGATAATAAGCCAACTGCAAAGCCATTTGTATATAAGCGTCTGGTGATAAGCGGCATTTCTTCATAAATCCTTTACCATATTGATTGTGTACCAAAATTCTTAAATCGATATCCTGAGATAAAGAAAGCAAGAAGAAGAATTTAGTTTTTTTAATGGCCTCTTTTACATTTTTTTCTTACATTTATTAGTTTATTAGCTGCTAAAGTTGCCTCCTCTATACGATCCAAGCACGGTTCCAATGCCCAACTTAGATGTACAGGTGAGGGCGGTTGGAATTCTGGTGTACCTTTGGTGTTACCATTCTCATCATATCTAAATATCGTATTTACAAAGATAATAATAATATAATAAGAGATATATCTCGGATCAAATGATCAATAATTTCATTACTGCACCGCTGTTTGGTTGCTTGAACTACTCGCAGATAATACAATAAATTATTCGCATTTATAAAGAATTAGTCTAAGTTAAGCAATAAGTTGCGGTTTATTAGAGAACCATCACCACTGTTGTCTTATTAACTTAGAGCACTAGATGCACTAGTGTACGTATTTCGTCTCTGTTACTATACTAAAGGTATTTTGTGCCTTTTCCACTTGAGGACTTTTCAATAATTAGTAGTAGAGAAACTGTATGTGCTTTAGGCTGAGGTTACGTTCTTGAACATAACTTCAACAAATGATGTGTTCAGGGAAGAGAACCCACCTACTTTACTAGGGATATAAGGAAACTCGAAGGAGGAAGGACGTCATTTTCATTGGAGTTTTTGAGGTTATGTTATGTCGCAGTATTTTCAGTTTATTTTGATCTTTAAACTCAACAGTTGTCTTATCTTTAACTTTGGAATAGCGCGCATCGCAACGACGCCGCGTTTTGTCACGAAAAATTTTCCTACTCCCCGTCACCAAGACATGATGATCGCCACATTGTTACCATAAGGGAACAATAAAATATATATTTCATAATGCATCTACGCCAATAAGTTGCTGAAGTGTATAGATGTCAGAGAAAGTGTTCGAGAAGAGATCGTATTTACCTACTGTGTCCGTACTAGTAATTGAAAATAGTGTATACCCTTCACATGGAATTGTTTATTGACTTAGCATTTTTATCACCAATTTAAAGCGAATTTTTAGTGTAAAGGGAATTGAATAAGAAGAGGTGGAAAAAAACCGAAATCAATTGTTGCGTCAATTGCAAGTGACGGACAACTCAACAAATCCTTAGTATACTGGTTCTAAAGAATAATAAGAGTAAGATTGAAAGTTTTGGAAACTTTTTCCAATTGAATAAGTGGGCGCCATATTGTTTGGTTCAAGGTTGAAAGTTTTGGATCGGTGGGTGTGATAGTGTTTGGTTCAAGCTTGAAATTTTTGGAAACTTTTTCCAAGTGAATCGGTGGGTGTCATAGGGTTTGGTTCAAGGTTAAAAGCTCCGGCAACTTTTTCCAATTGAATATGTGGGTGTCATAGAGTTTGGTTTAGAAAATGTCTTCGTGTACATTTGAACCGATATCTTACCCGCAAAGTATTAATAATAATTTTAGAATAGAATTTAGTTAGTATTTGGATTATTGCAGCAAGTAAACGATGCAAAAAATATCTTAGAAAAAATATATATACGTAAAGATACTTAGAGATACTTAGTATTGGATTAGTAGGGTTAAGAAAAAAAAAAGAAAAGGAAGCAAAGAAAAGAAATAAAGAAAAAGAGAGAAAAAGTGGGGTTGCAAGTGGGTGTTAGGCAAGGTTAGTTAGGAGCTTAAGCATTACCCATCAATATCATCAGCAAATATATATTCCCAAGTGTGACCCATCACCGGAGCATCAGCCCTACAATTAAAGAAATCAGCGCAAAATAAAAGTAGAAATAAAATGAAAAAAAATAAGAAAAAAACAAAGAAATCATAAAAATTAAACTCAATATCAATTTTGAAAAACTGCGTAAAAAAATGAAGAGACAGATAAGAAATGAAAATGAAATAAAAAAATGTAATTAAATAAAAGCTTTTAACCCTTTTATGTAAGCACTGATGGGTGAAACTTGGGATTAATTTTGAAAAGTTAAAAAAAAAAAAAAGAAAAAAAAAACGCAAACTCAACAAAAAACCACCGTTGATGATGATTAAGGTAAGCGCGGGCCCCCAACACCTTAACTTTTTGTTTTTTTTATTTTTGTTTAGAATCAATCATTCAATCAATCAATCAATCAATCAATTATCATCACATTACCCATCGGTGAGTAAGTCATCCATTATCAAATTTTCCCACATATGAGCAGCAATGGCAGCGTCGGCCCTTGATTTTGAATTTATAACAAAGAAATTCGATTTTAATGTGAACAAACACAAATGTATAAATGTATAAATAAGTATGTGTGTGTGTGTGAGCGTGTATATATATATATATATGTATGTATGTGGAAATTTTTGAGATAAAATATGTAAAAATGTTTGGAGAAATCCTTCAAATTAAATTTTAAAGGGAATCACTTACCAAGTGTGTTCGGCATTGAAGCCCACTCGTCCATTCGTACCCACGCATACGGTGAAACTTTTATCAAACCAACGATTACAGCCATTGCCGTGCAATAATGTTCGACCGAAATTATCGAGCAACTCGGGACGCTGCAAATCGAATTCGTAGGGCGTTTCATCCAGCGATACAACAAAGGCGGCCGTTTCAATCGTATTCAAGGAAACGCGATTAGGACCGCGAATGAAATAAGTGTTACGTGTCTCAGCCCATTTAGAACGATCCCAAGCCGTTAAAGCAGCCAAATATTTCTCTCCAGGCATTGGCATAGCAGTTGAATTGAGTATTTCTTCTATTTGTCTAATTTTTCAAGAAAATGAAAAATTTTTCAAAAATTTTCCTTTTCTTAAATTTTTTTTTCCTTCAACTTACACTTGCATTTCACAGGGTCTTAACAAGCGACCCTTATGATATATGGGCACTTTATAATAGCAACCTTTATGTAAGACCACAACATGATTTGAATCCCGATAGTGGACAATACGATCTGTCTCTAAACCGGGCACACGAACCGTATTGAAAGTGCGCTCATATTGCCAAGAGCACAAGGGAATCATGCCTTGAATCAATATCTGCAAAGAAGAAGAAGAAGAAGAAGAATAAAGAAGAAAATAATGCAAACCCTTAAGAATTTATTTATTAATTTATTCTCAGCTCATTCTCACTTACCGGTTGCATTTCTTGCCTTTCTATCGAACGTCTAAAGCATAACAATAAGTATATAACATTAGCTGCCCGGGCCGCTTGATTTTGCGTCAAATTCATGAATATGGCATCAGTTCCATAAAAGTTGCTATTAATCATTAAGGGACTACGTCCTCTTAGATAAACATATTCCTCCCACCAATCCGATACATAATTAGTCGACCACCAACTTTTCAATATCAAATACCATTGAAGCTTTTTACCAATAGTATGCTCAAACTCACTGGCCAATCGTTCCATCTTCTGATATTTCTCATCGTCCAATAACGGACGTACCGATCGTAAATACCGTGTCATAGTGTCGTGAACAGATGGTATTGGTAATCTAGGCAGCGAGCCTTGAAAACTATATAAACCGGGTTTATTCCAACTTGAAAATAATTTCACAGCTCCGGCCCATAATTTTGTTCGTAACGAGACTTTACTGCCCGGCGCTCGAGATTCATACATCCAGCCTTTATACATTAATAGCAGTTTTAGCGTGTAACGCATAGTAAAACATATTGATAACCAAACGAACAATGAGGCCAGAAAACAGGCCAATATTTGCCAGTTTATCGTATTCGAGGGAAAATTTATGAGTAAACGATTAACTAAATTAAAAGGTACGTGTAGACCGGCAAAATGCAAACCCAAAGCAATGGCTGTTATCACCCATAAACTTTGTATATGAGCCGGATAGACACCATTTCGGACGCCATTCTATAATTAAGAGAAAATTTAATAAAATAATAATTTAATTAATTGGAATTAATTTTTAAAGCTTACATTAGCTCGCGCTAAACGTTTCTTCCAAGAACGTATACCCGAATTCCATACTAAATTTAAGACTTCTTGATCGTAATTGATGTCAAAACCTTCATGGGTGATGGCAAATGAGAAAGCTACGGCTTGATGGGCTTCAGCCATATTGAGAGCCCAATTTTATTACCCTCCAGTTGATATTGTATTTGTTTAAAGTTAACTGTAAATAAAGTTAAAATGAAATTTTATGAAGACAAACAAAGGTAACTTTAAGTTTTGCTAATAGTTGTCAAGTCTTCTGACAGTTAAAGTGCTAAATAACTCCAGGGCGCCTGTCACGAATGCTTAGCTAAGGAATTTTTATCCTTCTTAATAAGCTTATAAAAAAGGAAAGGGGAAGTATTCTTGAAGAAGTAGAAGAAGAAGAAGTAGTCATATTTAGTAAAAGCAGTGAGTGGTAGTGTCTCGCTTAGGTAAACCTATCGCTTTTAAGATTTTGAAGACGATTTTCTTCATTTTTTCCACCTAAAGAGTAGAGTGTTTCGCCAAGCAATTGTGGAAAATTTCAACCTTTTAACTTTTACAATTTCTGAGTAACGAGCAAAAACGCATACATATTCATTAAGAAAAGCGGAGTTGCGTTCAGTTTATGCCACACTGCAGGCGTCTGCTCTAAGTAATTTGTTCCATTTTCAATGCCAACGTGCCTTTAATTTTCCTACCAAATTTGAAGTCGATATCTTAATTTTTGCGACCAGGAGAGTCCCACACAGACGGACAGACATAGCTTAATCAATTCAGAATTTTATCCTACATACTTTTTAGTGTCTTTGAAGCTTTCTTTTTGCTGGCTATAAAAAATATTTTTCATTCTTCTTCTTCATTAGAATATAATCTTAATTAGAAATTGAATTCGTCGTCTTATTAAATAGCTTAGCAATATGTATCTGATTTTCAAAGTCACAAGAATGGCTAAGCGGAAGACATATGCTCTGAATGTTAAGCCATGTTCGGACTCTAAGAACTAAACAGGGACTTATCATAACGCGTCGTTCTCTTTAAATATGCTAGAAGCGATAAATAAGAAGAGTGAGAGAGAGAGAGAGCGACAGTTCGATTCTTTCATTCCGAGTTTTGTAGCCTTCATCTACATTGTAATGCCTTCAAGCAAAAATAAGATAACCGCAAACTTATCTCGAGATACTATCGTTATGTACCGTTTGGTATATAAGAGCTTTTTAAAAATAAATAGCTGATAAAACTGACTTAACCCACTTAAGTATGTGATATTCGAACAATTTGCAAGGGTAAAGATAATCGCAATCTTAACGCTAAGATCTCTCACAGCAATTCACAGCTACTATGAGTGTTATCATTAATATAATTTTCATAATTTTTTTTACACTAAAGAAATAAATCCTTAGATTAAAACAAGTTAGAGCACATGCCCACCACTATGCTTTTGGCATTCTACTCTTCAATTTCTTTTATTTGATACCCATATCGCTGGTATTATTAAGAAAATCACTGAGTTGCGTTCAGTTTACGCTCCAATGCTCATTTTTGCTCTGACTAATTTGGTCCATTTGGTCAATACCAACCTGCGTGCAGAAACTTCCTATGTTTCTACTTAATTTTAAGTCGATATCTTCATTTTTGCGACCAGGAGAGTGCCAATAACACACCACACAAACGGACAGACATGGCTAAATCAACTCAGAATTTCACGCTAATCAAGAATATATATACTTTATAGGGTCTCTGACGCATCCTTTGCGTTACAAATATTTTGGAAAAAAAAAATGAGTGTACCCCTATCTTAGAGTGGTGGATATAAAAAAAAAAAATTGAGCCCTAGCAACATAGGCTTATCGGAGTTCTTTTAAAAAAAAAAGTTCGTTTTGGAGTCTAATAGTTTGAAGTGACGTAACGCATTAAAGTGATATTATGTCCTGTAGTTTATTTGAGGATATCCATAGGGTGGATGAATATGAATATTGAAATAATCCAGTCTTCCAGTTCGACTTGTGCTCTAGGTATTGCACTGTTATCCCATAAAGATTATGGGTCAAATTGACCCGATAGATATATGCAAAAATTTGTTAGTTCTAGTGTTAAGCTTATTTTAAATAAAAACTAAAAAAAAAATATTAGGATTATCTTTCAATGTTTGTTTTATATCAAAGGCTTGACTGTAGGTGACAAAAGGTTGACTATGACAAGCTGGTGGGCTCTAGTGCACCATCAACTATCCTAAATCACCCCACAACTATTCATATAATGACTTTTCAACAGTAGGCAGCATATCAGAAGTAACCGGTAAGGTAATCCAATCTGAAGGATTTTGAATGGCGTGCGTCCTTGAACCATAACATGTCAAAATTTCTTTGAAACATCTTAAATATTGCGACCTATAGGTTTAACACAAGACACACAAATGGACAGACGGACAGGCAAGTTTAAATTGATGCAGAAAGTGTTTCTGAAACGATCGCTGTAATAAAAGTTAGATCTATATCAAGTCCTTCTGGACACATCTGCACAAACTTAATGCAGCCTTGAGCAACAAGCAGTGTAAGGTAACTAAACCAAAACTTTGAACAATGAGTGCTACCCGACCACAAAATGAGATTGAAGTCAAGAAAACAAGAATACGAAAATTTCCCTAACAGATGATCTGAGCTGGTATTGTAAAAGCCTAACAAAATGGATTGATGACAAAGTCTGCTACCAAAAAAAAAAGGAAAACAAAAAAAAGCGTTTATATAAAAGAAACTTTAATAACGATTTAATGAAAGATTTAACAAGAAAAAAATTTTGGAAATCGAGAAATATCTCTCTCGAGTAACAAAACAATTTCACTTTGAAAGCAAAGCCACTCATTGAAGTGATATACGATTGATTAACGCGGCAAGCAACTGTTGCGTAATGTTAATCTTACGGAAGTAGTAATTATAGAATTTTTAATTTCGTCGCAAGCTAAAATCAAGATCGTTATAAAATACATTTTATAAGAATTTCGCGTCAATCAATGCATTTCAAAACAAATTTCTAATAAATTGATTATTATTATCGCAAAAAGACCGAATTGCGTTTGTTTTGAAAGAAAGGCTCGTGCGCTCGTGTCGTTTGTAAACTCACCGCATAAGTATGGAAATAATCTAATGTTATAACAACAACAACAACAACACTTGCACTTTGAAATGCTGTAGCATTTGTTTACAAAATGATTAAATATCAGCTAAGAGCACGGGGGGACAGACTATTACATGCCCAGGTTATATGACCATCGACTACCTTGATAAGAATTGCAATGCAAAAGAAAATAAATAAACATTAATTAAAATTAAAATTAAAAAAAAAAAAAAAATAGAAATAAATAAATAAACCCGCAAATATAATCAAATGACGTAGTAGACAATTTTTTTTTTTTTTGTTTTGACTGTTTTTTATTCAAATATTCTGCAAATTAATTGGTTTAACTTAATTTATTTGACACTATTTTTAAACTCATATGAACACATTTTCATTAAAGTAGAAAACGTTTTTTTTTTGTTTATAATTTTGCAACAATTTAATAAAAAATTAACTTAGTTGTATATATATATATACATATATACATATACATGTAGTTTTTAAGATTCCGATGCAGTTGCCTTTTGAACTTTGAACTGAAAGCATTAAAAGACATTGAACAAGAGTAGCTTTGTTCGATTCGTTTTAGGATAAGGTTATAGTGTATAGTACATATATAAACATGTATATATATATATAGTACATATATAAACATATATATATATATATATAGTACATATATAAATATATATATATATACTATATATACAATTATACATATATGTATGTACATATTTACATAAACACTTGCGCACACACACACACACACACACACACACACACACACACACACACANCACACACACACACACACACACACACACACACACACACACACACACACTCCTATGTCTTATTGCACTCAAAACAGAGTAAAAACTAATAAGAACGTTATAGTCGGGCAAGGGCCACTATTAGACACCCTACATCACTTCGTCTAATAGGCTTGTTATACACTTGTTTTGTTGATAATACATTAAAAGTTACACTTTATTTTCATACAATAGCATACTTATGATAAAAGTCCGCGTATTGGAGGAATCATTATATGCGTGGTCCAAAGTGGGTAAGGTTGATATTTTTATGTAAGTTTATTACTACGAGCCAATTTTTACCACCAAATATTCAAAATTATATCTGTTTACTATATAAAGGTTGAGTTTTCGTAGGAACGGTTATATGACAGAAGGTTCAAGAAATTGAAAGTGAAATTAAATTTTGAAGGAAACCACGAAGAACAGTTCAATGCCAATAAACATAAATGAAGTTAACATTGCAAACTTTCCAGCTAACAATAAGTAAGTTCTTTACAAAAGTCTTTTAGCCGTGTTGTGCGTGCGTGTGTGTGCCTGTGAAAGCGACATTTTTTATATCATAAACTCTTCCAATTTAATTTTTTTTTCTTTTTTTTTTTTAAGTAGATGTTTGTATAAATTGGCGTAACTCAGTTAATTGATTGCTTCTTATGTTTCCCTTAGTTAATATTTGTGGATAAAATATTGTTTCGATTTTCTATGAATTTAAGTATGAATAACTTCTTAGAATGTATTATGATATTTTTTTGTTTTTTTTTTTTTTGTTTTTATCTTCAAAACTATTTAAAAGAAAAAGTGCGCAAAATGTGTAACGAGTCATTGCATCGAATTCACGTAAAAAATGATTAGTTACAGAAATTTTTTATACTTTATATCTTTGTTGACGAAAACAAAATTGTCGTTTTTTTTTCGTTAGTTGGTTAGTTTGTTTCATCTTTACCTCTTTAATCTAAGCGCACGGTAGAAATGTTTGCAAAAAAAAATATATATTCGCTCGTGACTGAATGTGTTATACCCGTCACTGTTTTCCGAAGAAGACAAAAAAAAAAAAAAAAGATAAAAGAACAAAATGTTCATGCTTTATGAAATGGGCGAGGCTGATTTTTTTTATTCTCAAAATAAAAGGAGCCATGTCCTTGGAAAAGTTTAAGTTACTTCCAAGTTCTTTTGCAAATTTATAGGCCATATCTTCTTTTGTGCGAACGGGAGAATGTTTAACGCAGGTACTACTGTAGTTGAGCAGACAGACAGATGGACACACAAACAGACGGACATATTTAGGTGCATTCCAAATTTGAAATTGCCCAAGAATTTATACATTTTAGGGGTTTTTTGATTCTGCGTCTTATAAAGGTATTGAAAAATAAATTATATTTTGAGACCCTATAATATTGGGCAGTCGTGGTCAGTTTTTTCCATTTTTATGCAGCTACAGCAACGCCCATACAATATGCTTTAACATTTTTTCTACCTTTATCTGGTATAGTTTATGAATAATGCGCAAAAAAACAACTTTTATTCCTTTTGAAAAACGGAGGTGTTCTCAGTTTGCGGGTTGCTGTGGGAGTGTCCTTCGACCGAATATCAACCTGCGCACAAGAACTTCCAGTATTTCTGCCAAAATTGAAGTCAACAATTTCATATTCAGAGAATGTTTCCAACACATACAGATGGACGGACAACCAGACGGACATGCTTAATTTGATTCAGAATCTGATGCTGATCACGAATATTTTGTGGAGGGAGAAACTTCCTTTTGGGCGTTGCAAACGTTTTGACAGAATTAACATGCCCCTCATCCTTAAGTGATGGATATAAAAAAGCTATGGAGATCAGTGTATAATGCTCAGTATATAACTAATCTATTTGAAGTAAAAAAATCTTTCTCCCCGTAAGTCTAATGAATATTTATTCTAAGTATTTAGCAATTGTTTGCTAGAAACCACACGTTTCTGGCGAAAATACTTGAAAATATTCCGCCTTTTTGTTGCTATTATTGTTATTATTACATTTTTAAAGATAGTAGCGGTGGGTTTATACACTGGTCTGCTTCGTTTTTCAAACTTTTGTGTTCTTACATTACAAAAGAAATAAATTCTTGGACTAAAAAAAGAAAAAAGTGCAAAGAGTAAGCACTAGGCAACTAGGACCATTCGCCTACGTCATATTTACGATAGGAAGATCTTGGTAGAATTAAAAAAAAAAAATATTTTATCTCAAGCGGACGTACAATTCAAAAGCATTTGAGATAGAGTCCAATGCTTTAGAGAGTTCGGCTCTTTTCGGCTTTTTTTTTTATATTCAATCTAGAGGCCGCAAATTTTTGAAATATTTTCACGAAGTTTGGTACACCGATATGTGTTGGCCTAAGAGCGAACGCTACTGAAAATGGTTCGGATCGGAGTGCTATTTCGACCGCTTGCCTTATTGCGTCTTATTTTGAAAAGTCTTTACATGAATATTTATAGGGTGATGGTGTAAGGTGTTTAATGGTGCTCCATGACCCACAATAGTATTTTTAGTTTTTTATGCTTGTCTTTCCCATATAACGCCTTATTTTGAAACGTGGTTAACTTACTTACTTAGATAACTATAGAGCGACATAGGGCCTTGGTCCACTGTAGCGTTTTCTCTTGTTTTTTTATTGTAAATTATTATAAATTCGAAAATAAATTTCTAATTTTTTACGAATATATCGACGATTCGAACAGATATGCGGATGGTCAGCTGGATGCAATGGTTGAATGAAATTAAAAGAGCAAGATCTAGATAGTTGGCGGACAACTTTCTAATCTAACTTGTTGAGGAATGATCTTAGTGTAAAATAAAAGATGCTCTTCGGTCAATCGAATCGACGAAAGGCTTTATGCTTTAGTTCCAGTGTAGTTCTCTCTTCCCCTATGAGTTCCGCTTCTTAAGTAATATATTGCATTAAGAACCTATCTATTAGGGTTGATTTTTTTTTGGAAAGGTAGAAGAAAGAAGGGCAGCGTACGATATATAAAATACGATATGTAATATATAGGCTTATCTACTTCTTGGACCGCATTCGTCTGTCGATAATCGACTTTTACGCACTTTTTGATGCATTTTACCAAAAGTTACATACGTAATGAGAAGATGAACATATTTCAAATCTTTAGCACTCTATACAAACACTAATATCTTACATCTCGTCTATCTGTTTATTTAAATTACTCGATAATTATTAGTTATGTCTGATACGAAGAAAGAGAAGGTAAACACGATATGAGATGGGTATCTCTTTACGTCTCGATATTAATTATTTAGTGCTTTAAGCAAAAAAAAAAAGCAAATACTCTTCTCGCGAGAGAGATGTACGTTAAGCGTTGGTAAGACTTTAGAAAAATATATCAGATATGAAAATAATTTAAAATTGTCTGTCCATCTGTCTACTTGTTATTAAAATTTGTTACTTTCACTTGAAATGCAAAGTGAAAAATTTCTATTACATTTGCGAGCAAAAGTACGTTCAAAGTCGAGTCAAGCTCTGGCATGTATAGAGAATTATACATAACTTTCATCGCATATCGCTTTCGATAAAGAAAAATCTTTCAAGTAATCACTTAACACACTATGACTCAATAATGAATTTACAATAAGTGATTGAAAAGACCTTCCAAGCAAATGTTCTTACCAACATTTACGAAAAGTCTAAGGCGACTCTTTTGTTTAGTAGAAGAAAATCGCATTTGTTGTTGTTGTTATTATTAATATTATTTTATGAAAATTTTAATTTAATAAAAATTAATGTAAAAATTAAAGAGCAAATCGCTGCTTGAGAATTAATGGGACTGACTGTATTGTTTATGTCGACGACGAAACCTAAACATTGTTCCGTTTGGAAAATTTATTTTAAGTTGACTGACTTGACTGGTTAGGTAAACAAAAACCGCTCTCAGTCAAATGTAAGTTTTTTAAGTTTTTTTTTTTTGTTTTTTGTTTTTGTTTTTATCTTTTTCACACTCTTGCGGTACAAAGTCTAGATTCTACTCTTTTTAATCATATTGTTGTTATTATTTTTATTATTATTATTGACGATTGTTATGATTACATGAAAAGCATACAAATAAAAAAAAAACAGAAAGAAGCTTTTTCTCATGTAATCAAAACAACAACAGTTTCTCACATACAATAAATGAGAGAAAGAAGCAAAACAAAAATCACAAGAGAAGCTGTACTCAGCTTAAGCCGAATTCTTTGACATCCTTCTTATAATTTTTTATTAAACCAACGACTACCACTAACTCTAGCGCTCGATATATAATCCCAATGGGATGTTTCAGATATACGTACATATTACGGACGGGCGTAGTTCCCAAATGGGCAAAATATGAATCAAAACATTGAATATTTACTTAGGGTTCTACGGACCAGCTTTAAAATCGGTCACGATCTGCTTAAGAATGTACTTCTATGATAAACAAAAATCGTTCTCAATAAAAACCAGAAATTCTAGCTCTCACTGATAGCTAGAAATCTAGCTATCCAGCTAGAAATGGGCTCTTAGAAGCCCACAATAAACAAACATTTTTTTTTTTTCTGTTACATGACCAGTCAATCAAGGGATGTCTTCTATTCGTGAAATACGGTAACAGTCGGAAAAGGAAGAAATATGAAAGCGGCCGTAGTCTAATGGGTGTTTCCACAATTTCTAAGTATTATACCGTTACCGTTACCGATTGAGTACTCACTATAATTACGGGCAAAGTTAACTCGACCATTGCTTCATCTGAGACATTTACCCTTGTTTGTTATAAGAGATAGTTATCTAAGGTCGATTTTAAGGTAAATAATAGGTGTTTGCAAAACATTCGATCAGCGACTTCTATAGGTAAAAATGATAAAGAAATGGGAAAGAGCAGCGCACTTGAATTCGATGATTTTGATCTTGATCAACGCGTTAATCCTGGAACCTTCAAATTCGCATTCTCTATTTGAAGATATCTACTGCCGAAGCCCATCAAGCCCAGCTTCACAAGCTCATGGTGATGCTGCTCCATCATATGCCTATTATCGTTTTCGGTTTGAACGATTTTAAAATTAGTGGAATTGATGTCAATGATAGAAACTGGCCTGGAGGACCAAAAATTGAATTGCAAAGCTTATTGACCGAAAATCCAGGTCCAAGTGTCGAAGAACTTTCGAACAACTTAGCAGTCGCTAAATCAACTATGCCTAGACGTTTACATGCGATGGGGGGAAGTTTAAAACAACAGCAAACGGACCTTTCTTACTTTGTGAGCGAAGTGGCAGTGGGGATAGGGAGAGTATATACAAGATTCCTCTTATGAAAACCCTAGTCAAGATAAAATTTATTCAATGCCACCTTTCCACTTTCAAGTCGAATGCACATAAACATTGCTCCTTCTTTCGTCGCTTCTCTACGGACAAACCGTAGCAGAAGCCATTGTGTTTACATGAGTGATTCAGATAAAACAAAAAAAAATTTAAAACAATCCTATACATCCTTAAACTCTACAGCCTCTGTCAATCTAATATATATTTAAGAAGACTCCCTTTCGTCAACCAACCATTAGACTTACAATCTATGGACAAAGTTAGCAAAAATATTAACGCAAGTTTGCCGAAGCAAGTCACGGTGAGTTAGTTACGATTTGATTGCTATGCATTGAGAAAACCTAAAATAATTTTTTTTATTGAGGCCGAGAAGACAAAGAATCCCGACTAACAACTCAATGATGAGCGGAATTTTGCAGTAAAGCGAATAGCTTTAGATGCTAGGGCTTTAAGCCTTTAGTCGTAAAATTTATTTGTCTGCGTTAAGTAATAAAAATAAATAATTAATGAATTTCTTCACCCCACCCCATCCATCCATCCATCCATCCATCCATATATGCTATATCTATTTTGACGTGTGAGTGAGTTAAACTGACGCGTTAAATAATGAAATAAATAAAATTTATTGAATATATGCCAGACTTATTGTAAACCTGGCGCAGACATAATAACAGTCGATAAGCAATTGTTCTCAACTAAAGCCAGATGGCATTTACTAAAATAATATGCCGAGTAAAGCGAATAAATTTGAATATAAATTAAATCGTTAAGTCATCAATCCGCTTAAATTGTGAAGTTCAAGTATCAAGCAAAAGACATGAAAAAAAAGGGCCGCCTGTGCTAAATGTGAAAAAAAAATAAAAAAAACGGAATATACTTGTCCATGTGGAAAGCGCGTTGAATAAAGTTTCTTAAAAAAAAAAATTATTAAAAAAAATCTTCAATTTTGAGACTTAAGTCAAATTGACTTATTCCAAGCAGTATAGGCAATCTAGGGTTAAAGAGTTGAAATATTCGAAACTGATCCCTAAGCATATAATTTCTTATTCTTTCTTTCCATCTCCTGATTTCTTATAAACTTATAGAGTAAAAATGCAGCGATCTTTTTAGATTTGCTTTATAACATTTCCCCATAGTGGGGAAGCCATGAGAAAGCATGCGACTTGACTTTAGATTGACTAGGAACAATTCATTCTCTTTTTTCCCCCTGATAATATTGCTTTGAAAAGAGATCCCGATTTCCTTACGTTCAGATAAACTTTAAGGAGCTTCTCAGTTGTATACGTATTTCTAGCTTTTGCGCATGAAGCGACTGAGGGTAGTGTGCTTTCGAGTGAAGAATGGTAGAAAAAATTGATAAGTAGCATAAAAGAAGTATTGTGTAAAGAAAATGAAAATAAAAATAAATCAACAAAAAAAAAAGGGGCGTGTGCTTATGTATTTCAAGCTTAGTTATTTTCTTCTTCATGTTAGATATAATTTTAATAATTTCTGTTATCGCACACTGATTGCTGTTGTTATTGTTGTTGTTTATTTATTTGTTTCTTTATTTATTTTTTTTTTATTTGCTTATAAAAAAGATTTACTTTAAAGCCACAAAAATGTAGGTCAAGTATTTTGAAATTATTTGAAGAAACTGATAACTTGAAGTTTTTTTTTTGATTAAATTTTTGTGTTTTTTTTTTTTTTAATTCCTTCTGCGAATAAAGTGAAAAAAAAATAAACGCACCTTTCTTTAAATATAAAATAAAATGAATTTAGATAGTTTTTCATTTATTCTATTTTTATTTTGTTTCTTCTTGTTTCTCGAGACCTTTAAATATCACAGATTTTTTTTTTTTTTTAATTTTATTTTTATACTTTTTATTTATTTATTTATTTAGGAAAAAAACTCTCAAAGATAAACGAAAAACAATTATTCGTTCGTATGACTTGTTTTTTTTTTTATGTTTAATTAAAAATTATTTTCTATGATTCTTTTTTTTGCTTTTTTGTTGTTTTGCTTTTGGTCTTTCTCTCAACTAAGGCACTTGATCGTGAGCTGGTCAAAAGCTTACTAAATAAAATGTTTAACGTGGAGGTCTAGAAAAGCGTTAATGATTTTTATTATGGTTACACTATCTCAGCGAACAGCGAACGAAAACTGATTACCGTACCATACGTATACTCGTCATCCTCTTCTCTATATTTTTTGTTTCGCAAAATTTCTTTTATTGTTATTATTATTTATTTATTTTTTTTTTTTTTTGAAATATTTTTCAACTGATAAATTAAATATTGAGGAGATAAGATACTCTGAACCATTGAATAACACTACGATAAGCGGAGGCCGACGCTGGTGGTTTTTTACTGATAAACGGTCATAGACGTCAAAATATATTAAACAAAAAAACCAAAAAAAAAAAACAAGCTCTTATATATTCTCTCCCTTTCTACTGATGGGCTTTTAATATCCATTTGATCAACTTTCAGGTATGAAATGTTTTTATATAAATTTCTTTAATAGCCTTCTTCTATAGGATGATTCAAAAAAATTATTGAACTTAATAATGGAAATGATATATTTGTGGCATTCCCTGATTGCCCTGATTTTCGACTTGTGTTTGGGTGCTATCTTCAACCTGGATAGTCTCGAGCTTCCTTATATGTAAAAACACATGGACTCGAATCCAAATTTAATGTTCACTCGTAAGTTTTTTAATCTGCTTTGAATGAATCTTTTACGTTCTTCGTACGACTGGATATATATTTCTTTCAGCATCGTTAGGAGTTGGAAAACTACTCATAACACACCTGACGATTGTCAATGGGTGATAAACTATGCTTTGAGGGAAGCGTAAACGTGCGGAAACTTTCACCACCACATGGTGATCCTAGGCAACGATTATTTGCCTGACCAAAAAGAGTTTAAGACTTGATGAGCATCTTTAACTTGGCAACGAGTTTTTCATATAGGTAGCCTAAGGAGATGCACTGGAAGCAGTTTGGCTTTCTCCATAAAAGTGGACATCTTTTCTCAACATGCTACTGCTATGGCCTAAGTAGAAACTAGTAGAAAGAACCAGTCAGGTTGCAGAATACTGAGTCGAGGGCATGTAGAAAGCCACGTGAGTCGGTTTCTGCCGATGCACATATAATTTGCTAAAGGATAATGTGGATTTGGCTAATTGGCTTCGTACTACGGGCGCGTACACTAAACTTAAACGGTTTTATAGTCTAAATTTAAGCTCCACGGAGGCCAGGGGCCCAATCACTATACATCACTTATGCTCTATAGACGATCTTCTTTTGAAGGCAATTTTGAAAGTTTAATGATGAATGCCAACTGCTGGATATGGTCTTTCGGGCGGAATCGTAGTGGCTGTGGTTTTCAAACACCGCCAAAAACGGTGATGATATTTCCTAATATTTCCCAGAATAGATTTATTGGTCATACACTTGAAATCTTTCTGGGACTCCAGACTTCTAAGGATTGTCCCTCTCCGGAGAAGGGGCGAGAGCGCATCGGTTCTCGCTAAAATAACACGTTGTGCCAGCGAACGTCCCGAACGTCAGTTAGTTAATTCATTACAACTTCTTAAAGATTGCGGCCTCTAGATGGACCACAAGAGAATGAACTGGACTTAGGGACGGACAACTTGAATCGGTTCCGAAGGTGATTTCGGTCGGTGGGTCTATCTCAAGTTTTTCTACGCCTCGCATACATCTGCCCAAACTCAATCCACCCTTGCGGGGTATAAAAAATCAAACCCACTCCGATCAATTTGAAAGCTTGAAAGTTTTTTTAAACAATTTTCATATTTCTTTCGATGGAATCCAAAAATGAAGACCTCTTAGGTGTGTGTGTTGCATGTACCGCGAAACTTCAGATGACCTATTTCTTGTGGCAAAAATCCATCAAATGCCATGAACGTCCCCGATTCACTTTAAAGCTGTATTAAGCTTTTCTAGACATATTTCATTTTTCTTTCAAATATCATAAATCGACATCTCTATGAGCCAATTGCATTAGATGTCGAAGTAATGTCGGTAAATCTATTTCTAATTCGTTGACGTCAATTTTATTCGTTCCAATTCAAATCATCATACGTCAAACGATAAACCGAGCGAATACGTAGACCGGCCCGCATTTTCTTATTACTGTCTCTTAGATATATATTCGAAATGCATATACATATCGATATAAATAAAATCATAAATATTATCCTCTCCATGATTGTGCGGATGAAAAAAAAAGCTATAATTATCATATGAATATATTTATTTGAAATACAAGCTAGTAATAAAAAAAAAAAAAAAAAAAAACAAACAAAACCTGAAAATTTTAGTAAGATTGCATTTAATTTAAAACGTAGAAAACTTAAAGCGCGATAACCTCTTTTTTTTTTTCTTTCAAACTTAATTGTTTTTTGTATAAAATTTGTTACATTCACCCAAAGACTAAAGAGTTTTTTTCTATCATGTATGCGCGCGCGAGCGTGTGTGTGGGTTGTCGATCAGGTTAACGAGAGGCATGACCATGATAATTGCAGACATTTAACTATAAAAGATGAACTGTATACCGAGATATACAAAAATGCGATTTTAAATTATGGTAAAAAAAAAAAAAGTGAAAGCTATTCTTGCAGAAGACTAAAATTGAAGCGCCCCCAATAAGCCATGACTTTTAAATGAAATATAGGCCGGTTTCATAATTCGATGATTTTCATCCTTCTAGAAATTTCGTGTAACATTCTCGAGATCGAACTTTGCACTCAAATCTTAATTATGCTAATGCTATTCGTTTCATAGGCCGGCGGGTTTTGTAGGCAGAAAATAAACAAACAATAAAAACAAGAAGAAGAAGAAGAATCGTTAGAAAAGAGCTGCACAATGATGCACAATCCAATGGGCATTCATTATATTAAATAAAATCTTGAGCATTTGTGTGTGTGTGTGTTTGTGTTTGCGTGTGCCTGTGTCGTAAGTGCAAACAATTTTATTGAAAAACTTTAGCGTGCATGATATGTTGATAATGATTTCAATTTATAATCAATCAATTTGCGAAAAATTCAAATCAATCGCAAAACTTAATCATGAGCATGCATTTAATTTAAAGAAAAACTTTACGAAATAATTTTAGAAAAAAAAAAAAAATTTTTATTTAGAAAACAAACAAGAGAAGTTATTGTAGAGCAATACGTATTTGGAGTAAAGTTGACTTGACTGTCAAGTTAGTGTCCTCCAGGCTTAGAAGAACTGCAATACTTTTTGAAAATTTGTGTAGCAAGTAGTTGCTTATTTCCTGTATTATGAGTCCTATACCTTACATCCATCCACATTCACATTCAATATCTAAATCGGATAGATTACGTACGTAGACAACCATCAATTTTTTGCTTAATTTTTTAGCAAAATAAAAAATATTTTTTTTATAAAATAACTAAAAAACATCATTAGTAGGCCATTGTCCGCTATTAACTATCCTTACACCAACACTTCGCTTAGTGCAGTTATTCATAGAATGACTTTCTGTCCATGTACGTAATTTTCTGCTTTAATTACGGATTGCGATTTTCAAAATATTTTAATGGAATATGATTCCTTGCCGTGTTTTAGGCCAAGGTCGAAGCTGACCTCGCACCCTTAAATACTGCCACAGACCATCAAGGATTAAAAACGCTATAGAACTCTACAGCTATTCATGTAATGAATAATCCTCCAAAAAAGGCGTGATGTGGGGGCCAATCCGAACCATTTCTAATAGCTTTCACCTTCTCTAGGCCAAAATGCAAAATCTTTCGTGTTCCAAATTTCATCGAAATATCTCAAAGATTCCTCACCCTTAGGTTGAATATAAAAATATCAGACAAACAAACAAGCAGAATCGCTTTTTGAATCAATCGGTATTATAAAAAGTGGGCTTATCTCGAGCCCTTCTGCGTCTTGCATACATCTATGCAAACTTAATGTACCTTTGCAATGTCAATTGGCCAGTCTGTCCGTCTGTCCGTTTTATGACTGTCCATGTAAATTTTTGTTCAACCTCCAGGATGTAATTTTTGACGTCTTTTAAAGAAATTTGGTACCCTGCTGTGCTTTGATTCAAGGACGAACTCTATTGAAAATTGTTTGGATCGCCCAGTTGTTATATGTAAAAATTTGCAATTTTCAAAATTTCTCTGCAAAGATGGTTAAGTAGTAGTAATTGGTGTAAAAACTGTGGGGAATTTTTTGAAACCCCTTCTCATATAACGAAAACTGAAGTTCGTAAGGCAGGAAAGCTTGATTTTCAATGCTTTATGATAAAAAGCAGATCATAATAGTAATTTAAGGTTAAAAAAAAAAAATGAAGTGCAACAAATTTGAACCATCTCGGCCTACGTTTTCGGATCGTACCCTATATAAGGATTTGCATGAAAACTTTTGCCTAAGTTTTTAATTACCTTATGATGAAAATTGCCCCACAACAGTACTTTGATATAATAATTGAGTACGCTGAACACGTATCTCCACAGGTTTTGTACCTCTTGGGCATAACCAGTCTTAAGGAAAGCAAACCTTTGTTTCCGAAGGGATGTAGTTTCCAATACACAATTCCATAATAGTAAAATCCTATGAAAACAGGGTTCCTTTTAGTCTACGGCAAAAATAAGAATTGTGTTAGACGGTGTAGGGTACTTAATAGTCAGCCTAGCCCGACTATAATGGTTTCGCTCGTCCTCGCTGACATTATCAACAAAGGTGTTATTTAGTTGTCGTATTCACTTTTCTCCTAATAATTTAATTTATCCTAATTTCAATTTTATATCGAAAGATAATGATGATCAGAAAACTATGTTTGATATGATTAACCGACATTACAACTTTTTGTGAACAACACCTTTTTTTATGCAATTCTTGCATAACTTAGTTCCTGATCGCTAGTAAATTCCATCGGATGATCTCTCACCGATGATAGAGACATAGAGAGAGCACATTGATAGGCCCTGGTCGTAACTCTAGGTAATATAGTCTACGCTCATTCAAAATATCCCTGTGGTGAGTATGAAAAAATTCAATCCATTCAACTGGTGACTTAGTAAGAGGCACTTCTCTCCTAAATTTATTATCCGGATGAATTTGTGCTGATAATTGCTTCTGAAAGAAATATATTCTCAGGCTAAAGTAAGATAAGCGCTGGCAACTAAGACTATTGGCTTCGTTTGAAAAAAAAAGTCTTAGTCATTCCTACAGAGACATCATCAGGATGTCTATATGCGTTTGGGGAAATGGGGAAAGATTGTGACATTCACAAAGAAAATGTTGAATTGCAAAATTTTGCTCATAATCATAAGTTAGAAGAGTACGTTGCAACTGTGTAACGAGGACTAAGAATTCTCGCAAATGCCTTGACTCTCCTGACATTGATTGAATACATTGGGGAAACAAAATTAGGATTAACATGAAGATAAGATAATCTTGATGAGATTTTATAAAAAAGAAACAAAATGATAGGCCGATCGAAGTTACTTTCAATATATGCCCGTAGAACTTAGTTCACCGAGGTTACCTAAATTCGGTCTTCCTATTCGTAACAAATATTGATCACGAACCCTATAGATATTTGTATGCCTGAAAATTGTGAATCAAGCGGTGTCTCTGTTGCCGGTCCATCATCTCTTGTTGAAACGTTCAAGGTCGCCAATATTGAAATAGAAAGCCGACACTTGATGGCTACAGAAGATGTCCTTCAATATAATTAAAAAAAGGGTAGTTTACAATCCAACAAGAAATGATAATCCAAAAGTATTTACAGCAGCCATCCAAAAGCTCAGTCTGCAACCTGTCAGCTAATTGACACGCCCAAAAATTTTCTAATTGTCACCCTCACCGATAAGCTTCTTATCTACCCAGCACAACTACAAATAAGAGATAAGATAAAAGATATAAGAACATTCCATATTCCGTGCATCCAAACGGACTCTCATGGCTGTGAAAATTTACAGACAATTCTTTGGGAATTTCTTAGATCACAAAAGTCAAATTTGAAAATAGGTGTTTGTTGAAGGGTGTCAAATATTCGCTTTACAACGCACATGTACTTTTCGTGTTTCATGTTTTTATCTAATGCCATCTTTTTTAGGTAAAAACAAAATGCATAAAGTAGACAGAGAGAGAGAGAGAGAGAGAGAGAGAGAGAGAGTTTTGTATAAATAAATTTCTACGAATAATGCAAGGAAAAGAAAATCGTAAACAACAGACAGATCCATAGATATATAGTAAGTAGTATTTGGTGGGTAAATGTATAGATAGCATCAAAGTGAAAAAAGCCTTCAATGAAAATCACACTAAAGGAAGAGCAAACGACACCGTGCAAAAGAGATACAATTGATTGCTCACCCGCATGACCTTCTTAACACATCAATGATTGCAAGCATATGCTGTTAATATGCCTCCTTTTACTCTCATACAAATTCTTTCTTGCATGCTCTCGCTCTTTCCCTCTCCCGTCTTTCTCTCGCTCTCTTTGTATTTGTCTTACTATCTTATTGTTTCGTATCTCAGAGATACTCGGCGCTTTTTTTTTTCTCGAGACACTTTAACTCATTGCGGTCTATCTTTTATATTACGTTTTACGTTTTTAATTTTAAACATATGCGCCGCTGTTGTTGTCCTACAATACAAGTCAATATTAATGCTGTTATGGACTTTGGACTTTACGAAAGACCGATACAGATACATAAACAACAACTTGTTTTTATTGTTATCTTTTTAGCTACGACTACCTCTTAGGTTTCATATGTTTTTATATCCATCATCGCAACCAACGATTAATGATGAAAGGCATACTGAGTTTGTTATTGCGATTGTTATAATCAATAAAATATTTCTCATATATATATGAACGTGTATTTACATCTATTGATTAGGATACAATTTTGAATTGATTAAATCGGTCCATCCGTCAGTTCTTATAAGCATTAACATAAAAAGTTATAGATAGTTAAGTTAGTTGTAGTGTCCTGGCCTTAATTGAAGTATGACAGCTTAACCGGTTAACTCTATATGACGTTCAGTCCATCCATCCTTGTTGGATTTCCTAACAAAATTTTATCATTATGAGGAATGCAGATTTGCCCTAATAAGATGAATTAGAAAATATTTTTGTCATTTTGTCAACTTGTCATGTCACTAAAATCCCACATACTCTGTCTTTGGCGAGAGGTCGACACAGTAAACTGGATAAAAACTGTATCAAGGCCAAAATATGACCCAAAAAAAAAGCTAAAAAAATGTCAGAAATAACTTGACGAGTTAAAGAGAACACATATTGATTTGAAGTGTATTTGAAGTTCTTTACAATACAATCGCCTTTGTAAAGGATGAAAAGATTGGCGGTAGGGTGTCACGATTCGCTTTGAAATGAAACTTTTTTTTATTAATATTACTTTATGGACCAGTAAAATTACTTAACTTTATGTGGAAAGAATTGTACAAAAACGAAAGTAAAAAAAGCAAAAAAAATTAATAATAAAATAAATTTGAAGCCGTAAAGTATAAAGTAATCAAAACAAAAAACAAGTGAAAATTAGTTGAAAAGCGAAGTTTACGCAATGAATATAAAAATGCGAAATGCGAATATAAAATAGTTTGCGAAATTCGCCTCATACATAAATTTTTAGGTTTTCAAAATTGTTGATACCATGTGTTACTCTTTTGGGAAAAGATGTTGATACCCTTTGCGATTGGGTAGACGAAATCAATTTCGTTTCATTTTTATGTAGGTGCTACAGCGTCGCCTATAGAATATGTATTCCATTATTTGTACATTTATCTGCAATAGTTTATGGATAATGAATGAAAAACCAATTTTTTATTCCTTTCGAGACACAAAAGAGTTCTTAGTTTACGTGGTACGTGTGGGAGTCTTCTTCGACCATTTTAGCTCATTTTCAACACCAGCCTGCCAATGTTTCTGCCAAATCTTAAGTGGATAGCGTCCTTTTTGGTGGCTAGGAAATGTTTACAACAGACATTACACAGACGGACGAACGGGCGGACAGACGGACAGATAGATGCTTAAATTAATGCTGATCAATTGCCCCTGCTAATCAGATGCCCCTTCGTGGGGTCTCCAATGTTTCCTTCCGTTCGTTGCAAACGTTCTGACAAAATTAATATACACCCCATTTTTCGGTAAAGGGTATAATAAAGTTTATCAAGTTTATCTCACCTGTCTACACAATCTAATCTTAGTATGAATTCATAAAAATTTAAGTAATCACATCATTTAAAGGACGCTCCTAGCAGTGTCATCAGACATTAAACTTTCTACTTTCAGTAGAAAACGTGAAATCGCTTGTGTTCGCATTCGGGGTTTATGTGAATTAAAATTAATAATTTTACTACGTGACGAGCTGTATAAGAAAAGTTTTATATAGAAGTCTCTTGCTCTGAAATAATACTGCATCCAAAAAGTAAGACCAATTCATTTTTTTTTTTTTTGTTTTGTTTCCACAATTCCGGACCCTTTTTGCCAATAGCTTCGCGCAAACGCGGCATAATACTCAGATAATATTTCTTGTTAACTATTTGATCCGGCGGATGGAATTTATAACATGCACAACACCACGATAATCGAAGAAAACTATTTGCTTTTAGGGGACTTTGAGTCAATCTCGATAGATTGATCGATTGTTGCCGGGTGCGTAGATCCAAGCCTAATTTCCCGTAATTATCTATTTCACTACCGATTAATATTCAAAACCCAGTTCCTTTCAAACATTATAAAAATCCAGAAAAAATGCTTTTTATGTCTGTCGTTCAACACCAAGCGCAACTGAGGCATTAATGACGTTAATGATGTGAAATATGACAGTTTTGATGCCTATAAGGGGACTACCTATATAAAAAAAATCTTTCTGATATTCGTTGCATATTGATCTTACTTTTTGGGTATAGTATTACGGTAAACTTAGCGGTATTTCTGTTTACATTCTTCGAGTTTGTTTACTTACGTTTCGCAATCTTTTCTTGATATCTTACAAGTTAATTGCATTTTTTAATATACACTGCCGAAGAATGATAGAGAATGCATAAGATTTAAACGTGCGATTTTGAAATCCAGCAGTGTACCTTAATCGGCGTAAGATTTTAAGCGGATTTAATCATGCGTGATATGCCGAATATTCCCGCTCTAGTACATTGCGCATTAACGACGGCATAACATATATAAACTCTTTGTCAGGGTAATATTTAGGACCGATCTAGATCGGTCCATATGTCCGTGTGAATATGGGGCTTTTCAAAAGAGAAAAGCTTCGCTTCTTTTAAAGTTTTTCCCAACAATCATGTCAAACGGCTTCTTCTTACTTGTAGGTATACATAAGATCTATATGGTTTTCAAGTCATTCTTCACAGCAGTCTCTAGATTCGAACACTAAAGTTTGCATATTATTGACATAGGGTTTGTTTTAGATGAACGAATTAAATCCCTTGTCAAACTTTATCTGAGACGATTAAAGTTTTCAATTTCGGTTTGGTGCACGCCGATCGGGTCTATGTGCTTTTCAAGAGATAGTTTATGGCAGACATCAGGTTCGCATACTTTGGTTAGCATTAAGTTGTTGATGCATGGTTTTATTTTGTTTTTGTAACTCAGCAATTTAAGTTCATTCCTATAACTCAAGCAAATGTTAAATTTCGGCTTAATACGCGATAATCGGATCCATGTGACTTTCAATCTATTATTCATGGCATACTTTAAATCTCTTTCCTAATCCTTAAATCCTATCCCAGAAGGAAGCATATAAATACTTGATCAGCATCAAATTCTAAATCGATTTAAGCACGGCCGTCTGTCCGTCTGTGTAATGTCTGTTGTAAACATAATCCTGGCCGCAAAACCAAAGCTATCGTCTTCAAATTTGGCAGAAATATTGGACATTCTTAGACACAGGTTGATATTGGAAAAGGGCCAAATCGGTCGAAGCACACGCTCACAGTACTATGCAAACTAAGAACAAAAAAAGGAATAAAAAAGCTTAAAGATAGATTCCATTCCTTCTAAAATGGAACCTTTCTCAACCTTGCGTTCTAACGACAATTGAAAATTGAAACAAGTAAAAAAGTTATAATCTCACGTACCCACCACTATGCTTTCGGCATTCTACTCTCCAAGTTCTTTTATTTGATACCCATATCGATGGTATTATTAAGAAAAAATTAATCGCGCTGTCTACCATATTCATTTTAAAACTAACCCATTTTTAGGAAGATAATAGGCAGGGAACTGTGCAAAATAGTTTTAAATATTCTGTCTTGTTTGCCTTATGATAACTTAGCATAAAACCTCAAAAAAGTGAAAAAAAATAAAATTTAATTTCTCGTAACTTTGTGTGGGCATGGCCGATTGTTTCCATTTTTACACGTAGAGGAAATGTGGAAAATTTCAGGCTTCTAACTTTAATAACTCTCGAGTAAAGAGCAAAAATCCAAAAATTTTTGTTAAAAAAAGATTGAGTTTCGTTCAGTTTACGCCCCACTGCGTGCTTCTGCTCTGAGCAATTTGGCCCATTTTCAACTCCAGGTTGCGTGCAGAAACTTCCAATGCTTTTACCACATTTGAAGTCGATCTCTTCATTTTTGCGACCAGGGGAGTGTCAACACACATCACGCAGACGGACAGACATGACTAAATCAGCTCAGAATTTCACGCTGATCAAGACTATATATACTCTATAGGGTTTGTGAAGTTTTCTTTTGGTTGTTGCATATATTAAAAAAAAAAAAGTAAAACGAGCATACCCCCACCTTACAGTGGTGGGTATAAAAAAAGCCAAGCCAACAAAAGATACTAACTAATACGAATCTTATATATTTCATGGGATTTCTAAGTTGTAGTTTTGTATAGTAAGCACAACATGATCTATTATACCGATTCTGAGTGTTTTTCCTTCTTCACAAGGTTAAAAGATGAAAAAAAAAGACGGTAAAAACATATTTTATGCTGCGGGAAAGTTTATATAACCAAAGTTGGTTTTGTTTTAGTAATAATAAGAGACGTAAAATCTTTCGTGTTTATCAATTATTTCTGGCCTTTCAAACCGGTTTCTCTCAATGTTGGCGCCTTTTTAATATGCATTTGCAATGCATACACAAATGCCTTATCCATCTTCATAATCCCTCAGCAAAAGAATAACAAAAAAAAAAAGACAATAAAATAACGAAATTAAAGAGAACTACACGAGCAAAACAAAACGAGATAAATAATTAACAATAGAAGCAAATGAAAAATTTACTGTAATAATAAAATAAAAACAACAACAACAATAATAATAAATAATATAAATAAAAAGACAAACAAGTCAAACATTGTTTAAGATAATCAGACGGTAGTCGGTCATTGAATTCATAAAAATAAGTCAAAGAAGACCTAGAATTAGAGGAAGACAAAATAGTAAAAAAAAAAAAAAAAAAAAAACAAGCAAATGACTAAATAAACATAAATAACTGTGTATAAGTAGATCTATTTATTCCGTATGCTTTTGCATTTCTTTTTAATGGGGTTAAGACGACAACAACATTACATACAAAAATCTTAAAACAGAAGAGACGATAGCAAAGAAGAAAAAGAAGAAGAGAGCTTAAGATAGAAAGTTGTTTATCCTTAAAACTTGAAGATCACCTTAATTTACTTACTTTATATGATGCTTTGGTAGAGAGTAAGAAATAAAAAAAAAAAAAAATAACAACAACAAGTATTTATACTCAGTCACAGGTAGCACACTAACATTGAAGTATTTTGAATAAAACCATACATATATAATAAATGACAAAAAGTGGGTGTGTTTCACTTTTATAATATCTTTCGTTGAGGCGCGTTTCTTCTCTTACAAGAGCCGTCGTCGTCGTCGTTGTCGTCGATAATTTCAAAACACTTGAACAAATAAAAACGATTTGGATTTCTTGCGTGTATTTATATTTTTATTATATATATCTTTTCTTTTGTTTCTCTTTTTTATAAAAATTCAATTAATTCAAAACGAAAATGAACCGCCGTTAATCAAACACAACAACCGCTCTCAACCAAGCTAAATACACGAATAAAATTGAGTTTCCAAATGACAAACGGTTTAACCAGCAGCAGTTTAACTACGGAGACCGACCGCGAGACCACAACTACACATCGTCGATGATGTTGATTTTCGATGTCGTTGACGGCTGTGTTTCGCTGTCGCTGTTGCTGTTGGTGTTGCTGTTTCTTCTTTTATTATGAGGGAATTCCTTATGCAAAAGACGGATATTTATATTTACATGTATTTATGTATTCTTTTCTCGTTTTGTTTATATGTAGTAAAGAAGAGAGGAATGTTTCTTATCTTTCCTCCTTAAATCTCTTTGTATTCTTTTTTTTTTGTTTTTTTATTTTTGTGCTTAAATATTTAAATGTTTTCAACAGTGCCAACGGCATTTGTCGAAGAATAGTTCTCCTCTGTCTCTTTGTTACTAGTTTCATCCGTTGCTTCGTTAGTAATATTTTTCAGCCCTCGTATACTAATATCATAAACGACTTCTTCGATTTTTTTCACATCATATTTTAATGCATCGAATCGTTTACGTAGTCCATCATTTTTTAAATTAAGCAAGCGATATCCAGCATTTAAATTAGCCATAAAACGTGATATATGAAGTGGACGATCGTAATCGCCCAATGTAACCGAATTGGTGGCAAATCTTGATAGTTCAGAGGCCATTTGCAAAATGCCCATTAAATAATCTTCAATGTCCAAATGGAAACCATCGGCCTGATTGGTTTTTACTGGTTGAATTAAAAAAATTAAAAATTATAATTATACATAATTTCAATTTATATTATAAAAAATATTGTAAATATTAATAACTTTCTTAAAAAGATTTCTCGAAGAATACCGTATTGAGCCATTTATGAGAGAGCTATAGATAAGAAGTAATTATTAGAATTCTCTCGAATTCGTTGCAAATGAAATGGAAAAAAAGACGGAGTTTTTTGTTTTTTTCTATAAAAGGATCTTTTAAAATTAGAAAGTTGTGACACTCATCGAAGCCGAGCCGCCCAAAATAAAATAAGATTACGTATGACGAGATGTTCACAATATGTCCCCTAATTCTAACAAAAGCCTGAAAATCGTAAAGTTTTTTATGATTACAGAGAAAGCTTAAGACCGTCTTTGCATGAAGTTGAGTAAATGAATAAGCGTGCAAAGCCTTAAAGAATCTGAAGCTTTTACGTGTAAATCAATCACCTTCCCATTCGACGTACTTCGGCTTCAGCTTTTTATCTCAATTATTGAAAAACTGAAAGACAAAGACTAAAAATCCTTTTCTAAAATAACTTAAGAATATCCATCCGTGGAAATGGCGAGTGGATAAAATCATAACTAACGGTATTATAATGCATACAAATATTCAATTCGAATGCAAATGAATTTTTTTTTTATCGTCAGGACCATATAGAGTATTGTAATTTCTTTTGCAGCCCACTTATGTCCATCAAAAATTTTCCAAGGAATATTTTTATATACATTTTTCAATCATGCAATTGGACGTTAATAATTTTCTCACAGTTGTACAACTTGAAGAAGCATCTTGAACATTGTCATATATACACCTAATTCGCTATATACCTTAGACCGAAATTAAAAATAATTCGAAAACAATGGCGATAAAACTAAAAAGTAACTTTAAAATTCGAAAAATTGTGATGTTGTTTAAGGATATTTGTCCCTGCTGACCGGCTCTTAAATAAAAGCAGTTGAAGTGTTCATAAATC
This sequence comes from Glossina pallidipes, assembly GCA_000688715.1. Taxonomy (NCBI): domain Eukaryota; kingdom Metazoa; phylum Arthropoda; class Insecta; order Diptera; family Glossinidae; genus Glossina; species Glossina pallidipes. The sequence goes on along the minus strand of KK499852.1, from coordinate 726,618 downwards.
CTTTTAGCCTTCTTGCTTTTAGTTATAATTTAAAAGTTAAGACTTAAACTTATTCCCTTTTACATTTCTCTGAGTTTCCATAATATTAACATTAGTTTTGTGAGAAGGTTATAATTAACGAAAAATTTAGGCGCTCAAAAGAAATAATACATTGCGAATTCAGGAGGAAAGAGATTAAAGTTGGTATATTCATTTAACCTCTACTGGCACTACTTCTTCTCATTATTACGTAGATTTAAAACTATCTACTGGTATCAAACTAAACTTTTTTCTTTCAAAAGGTCTCACAACTGTTACTCTACTATCTGAAGACAAGCATGAACAAGCGACAATATTGTTGTGAGCCATGGCCCAACAACTCCTGCGGATATTCATATAAAGACTTTTTCAAAAAAAAAAGGAGTTATGTGGGAAATGGTGAAAAAAGCCGTCCGACATGAAGCGTTTTTCTTTAGCCTTTGTCCGTAAGGTAAAACTCGTCAGTGCAGCAAATTTCATAAAAATACACAAGAAAACAAGACTGACAGGTGCGTTTAAATGAAATTCATCGTCAGACGGAGAGTCTATCTCAAGTCATTCTGGGTGTTGCATGCCTCCGCATAAACTTAATATACCCTTATACCACGAGTATTATACGGTATATATTACGGTATATTATATTCGAAGATTAAAGTCTTAAACTAGCATCTGAGGCTATCGGTTTTTTTGAGTTATTAGTCAAGATCTCTAGTCTATTGGGTTATAAAAGATTATGTTTTCTGGAAATATCCCTTTGCTTTTTTTTTTTCTTTTTGTAACACTTACATCCTAGCATTTCAGCTACGGTCTCACGCGTTACTAGGAATCCCGCTTCCAGATAGACCACCATCGCTATAATAAATACTAAACGTTGAGTAATATATGTCCAATGATCGGAATAACTAAAATAATGTCGTAAAATTAATTAAAAATTTCACAAAATTATATAGTCATTTAAAGTACCGATAGTACTTACCGATAGTACTGGCCATGAGGAATAAGTTCCGATAAACTTTGATAATTTTCTGAACATGCAGCAATAGTTTTACGCGCTTTTCCACAGGCATCATCAACTTTATGAAAAGAAACGAGAAAATTATTAAAATTAATGAATAAAAACTTTCAAGTTTCAGTGATTATTGTCTCATCTAAAACTATCTTTGCAGCCAAAAATTTTGAAGAAAACGGGGGGAATACTTAGGCAAAACATAAAACATCAACATGCGTACTTTTACTAAGGTCGCAATGTATGATCTGCAATTGTATTGCGGCTTCTTTTGTATTCTGCTCGATTTTACGCACCATCAAGCGAATTTTCTGCAATTAAGACTTTCCTTATAAATATTATACATGAAATTAATCAACAAATTGCAAACATTACTTCACGTATTTCTTGTTCATTATCAATGTATTTTTGATAATTTTCAAAAATACTTAAATTTACAAAATTGCTCATATTTATATTCGAAGGATATTCGCTAATAGAACGCAAACGTTTTTAATCGAAAATTTAATTAACGTAAAACTGCAAACTAAAACACAGTTATTTATCAAATCATCTGGAGGGCTTTTTTAAGCTTAAGCTAGGCAAACAATAAGGAAGAACAAGAAATTTAATACAGTTTCCGTAGTTTAAAGATAAAACGCATACAAAATAGATAGAATATACAGTTTTTATAGATAAAATACCGCGTTTATAGATAAAAAAAAAAATGATAAGAAAAAAATGAAACAATTAAAAAGACTAAGAGAAATTTCCCTAACAACATGTTTTTAAGGAAAATAACAAGCATGTAGGGAACAAACTTGTTTTCAGAGATGCCATTATTTCACTTCCCAATAGAAAGTACTTGGTAGCAGCAAAACTTGAATATTTTTACTGTGATTTATCAAAAGATAACAGTGGTTGTGTTTATTAATTAATTAATTACGTAAATTTTTTTTATAGCTTTTTTTTATTATTCCTTTTAGCCTTCTTCATACTCTTGCGTGTATTTTTTTTAATTTCTCTAATTAATATCAAGGAACATAAGTATGCTTCAAACTTACAGTAGAAACGGAGACAATTAAATGACAAGATGGTCGAACGTTTATTTCAAAATTCAAATCAAGAGTTTATTATGGACATTTTGTGTTTTTCTTATCAACAACATTAGTAATGCTCTTAATTAATTGCTATTTGACTGCTTGCTCCACAATTCTCATTATTGACAGGGGAAAAAGTGCTGTTAATAGTTTCTTGATATGATAGCCCATTTCTCTCACAGGTTTCCAAAGCAGAAGCATACAAAATTTCATATTTTTAAGTGACTATCCGCTTTGCTATAGATATAAGTATGTATGTGCAAATATAAACCAAACAATAGATGGGTAGAAAATATGATTTCACTTCCTTTTCATCGTTTATTTCACATTGAGTTTTATGTTCGTCAAATGCTTTAATAAATTAAATTTAAAAATAAAAAATTTTGGTATCAGGAAATATGCTGCAGGAAAAATAAATCTTTATCTAATTTAATTATTATTTATAAATTTATTTTTTAATTTCAGTTGCTTACACATATATTTAACTTTCTGCAATATTCTAGAATATTCTGGAGTTTCTTCGTATTTCCCCATAAAATATCTTCATTGAAATGGTTCAGAGAATGTGACGCCATATCAGGAAATTATGAAAGGAGTTTCGAAATTCATTGCGCACTAGAATTTAATACAATTATCAAAATTCAAAGAAAAAAAAGGTCTTATAAAATATCGTGAAAGATAATGGGTTTACAATTGGTGTAATAGAAGGTACTTCAAGTCGTTTGTACACGTTCGCAAAAAAGAATGAACGTATTATACCATCCACTGCGTGTGGTGCAGTTTAAAAATATCACAGTAAACTTACTTTAATAATTGGCCGTTATTTGTTCTCTGCCATCGGTTAAATCATCAGTTGTATTAAAACTAGTTTCAAAATCATCCGACGTTAAGGCGGTTTCCACAATACTAGCTATGCAATCAATTAGCTGAACACTAGCTGTTACACTTTGCTTTGTAACTCTATCGTTTGTGCTAAGGATATTTCGTGTATATGATCTAGGAATGATTAAACTAATGATTCAAAAAAGTGCGACTCTTGTGCTTACAAAAGTTAGTAAGAAATGAAATAACAACTCAAATTTACCATTAATACCGTGCTCCATGGATGCAAAATCTCTCAAAAGAATTTAGTTGGCAAAGCAATAAGAAGCTATATTTAAGGACTCTTCACATCCGGGAGGAAAACGAATAGACGGGGCAATACATCTGACCTGACCATGGATGATTTAGTGCTATGCACTCGTGCCTTTGTGATGATATGAAATTCGCATTTCTCAATTATAACCTGCCTGTTTCGTTTCCACAATTCCTCTTAGATGTGAGTGCTGACAATTTCGTGCATGAAATTACTCAGCTGATAAAATGCCCCATAATACGGCAACGAGATTAAATTAGTTCATAAACACAAACAATTAATTATTAATTTATTTTTTTTATTAAACCAATTAAATATCATAAAAAATTTAAATTTAAGTGAACAATGTCCTACGGTGTAAGTGGTGCGCAATTATTGAATTGGAATAATTTTAATTCGTAATTATATTTCTTTTTTGAAATATATAGAGTGGAGGTTACAACCCTTATCAACCAGCTGGTGCTGGATACCAGGATGGATACTCAGCTCCTCCTGGAGCCTATCCACCTCAAAATGCTCAGGTCTCACCGGAAGCTCAAAGATGGTTTAGTATGGTTGATCGTGATCGTTCCGGTAAAATTAACTCTGAAGAACTACAAAGGGCTTTAGTTAATGGGCGTGGCGAACATTTTTCCGACACGTCATGCAAACTGATGATAAGTAAGTAAGCGCTTTTTATGGCGAGATTTTCCCAAAATGTGAAAAAAATCGATAGTTTTTCGATACATTATTGTAATCTGCCGTCAGGCTCGCAAAGGCAAACTTTTGAAACGCTTTTTACGCTCTGTTAATTATTTAACATCCATTTATTAGTATCCGTTTATCACAGATGATACAAGTCACTTCAAACTGTTATTTGATTCTACGGTATTAAATGTCTTTGTTATGCGTACATTATCGACGCCATAATTGCACGAAATTAATTCTATAAGGGTGTCCCACAAGTTTTTTTCCGTTATGTACGATCTCGAGCCGGTTATGTTTGCAAACATTCATTTTTATCTATTGTTTGGTTATGGCACCGATTTCATTCGTCTCATAGCCTTTGGTCATAATTTCTACTTTAAAATTTTTTCTACGCCGTTCGATATGGATAGTGATCGTCCGTACTTTTTTGACCATGCCTCATTCGATTCGAAATCCGAAAGCGATATAAAAACGCACCTCGAGTGCAAGTAAGCCTCAAGCATTTTGGAAACAGGGCATAATAAGGCTTCCTGAGAAATGGGAGAAGGTAATAGAGCAGAATGGTGCATAAGACATATAAGACAGTAAAACAATCTTAAACGACAAATATCATCTACTGATTTCGCATCAAAAAGAAAAAAAGGAAGAGACTTATGGGACACCCTACTCTATACACAATGCAAATGTTATGAGTCACCGCAAAATGTTATTTGATTCTGTACTATTAAGTGTCTTATCGATGCTACAATACGAAAGTAATTCTACAAATTTTATCACATATTATCTGCAGAACCAGATTTTAGGTATTTGGGAAAAATGTCACAACACTAGATGCAGTGTTGTGCTCCGAGCCAAGGAAGGTGGGAGTGTTCATTAGAATCCTAAAGCTGGAGCGCTGAGGGCATGGGCGAGCTAACTTGAAAGGAAAATCTTTGCCAGATAAATTTATTTGCTGAAATTTCTAAAACATTAAAGACATGATTTCGCTAAAATAATGTGGGAACAAAAAAACTGGTATGAAGAATCAAGTATATTGGCCACTTCAAAGAGACTTTGCAGAACGGATTATCATTTTCTTAGAATTAAAATTAATATAACATTGAAATTAATATATAAATGCAAGTGAAAATAAAATGAAATTTCTTCGCAGGTATGTTTGATAACGACGCCAGCGGTACCATTGACGTTTACGAATTCGAAAAGCTTTACAATTATATCAATCAGTGGCTGCAAGTGTTTAAAACTTATGATCAAGATAATTCGGGACATATTGACGAGAATGAATTGAGTCAAGGTTTGTTACGTCATATGATTTAACCTTTTTTTTATTCAGTATTTTTTAATTTTTTTTTTTTTTTATTAGCTTTCATACAAATGGGTTTTCGCTTCTCACCCGAGTTCATACAATTCTTAGTGAAAAAGAGTGATCCGCAAAATCGTAAAGAAGTATCTGTAGATCAGTTCATTGTGGTTTGCGTACAAATACAGCGCTTCACTGAGGCTTTCAGGCAGCGAGACACCCAGCAGAACGGGGTCATAACGATTGGATTTGAGGATTTCTTAACCGTAGCTCTTGGCTGTTCGGTTTGAAGACAAATACTGTAGAAGCGCTTTATATTTTTTGTAATAGTAATGGAAAAATTCATCTTTATATGTATGTGCGCCTTTTAATTATTGCATTTGTATCGCTGTTTATTTGTATGGTATTGCTTTAGTTTCCATTTCTTAGTATTGTTTGCTTCAAAAAAGACCACAATGTTTATACATTCTTTTTAAGGTGTTTTACTATGTAATTAAAATCACTAAAGTACAAAAAAAATTTTTCAAATCTTTTGTTACTGTGGGTGAAATGGAAACAGATGATTGTAGGCGAAATTTTCTAGATTCGAGTGACTAATCCATGAAAAGATCGATGTTGACGTGTACTATTCTAGTCTTATACCTACACAGAATTGGCTTTGACTTAGTTTGACAGATTCAATTAGCTTAGTGGTCAGTACCTTCCACAATTAAGGAAACGCGGTCAATTGGTTACATTTATTTCATATTAATATGAAGAAAATCCTTATTAGGTCACTAGGATAAGCAGGCATCTGTAATACGTTTACCGTGGTATAGAAGCCCCCATTGTCAAGTTTTAGTTGCTTTTAAAACGTTCACTGCCGAACGGAGCCAGCTAAAGCTGCAACATCATTTCTTTCAAAAAAGTAATGCCAGGAAAGTTCTACTAAATATTTAATTATAGAGTTAAAGCAGATCAGAGCCTACTATATTTATTTTCAAAAAAGTTCGGGGAAAACCGAACAAATCATCAAATTTTTGGTTTAAAAGACGTTAAAAGTGGAAAGTGAAGAATTGCAAATAAATTTATCTGGTTGCTTTAATAGAGCAACCCGCATGCGTACCTAAGCCTCATTGACTGTGTGTATAATAAGAGAAATCGTAGAAAATTTTACTTTTAATTTATTAAATAAAAATAAAAAATCTTGAGGCATCTTGGTTACATAAATAGGACTGCGTGGTAGCAATCAAACTAACTGAATAAATTTTCTAGAAGCAGGTTGCATATTCCAGTGGAGTTAGCGGGCTGTACACAATTTTTCATATCAATTCGAGGCCATAAAAAATAAATTTTTCTCTTCTTCCGGTAGAACATTCGTAGCTGCAAGTTCTACATGCATCGTGGCAGCCACCAAGCGCCAATCCTCTGTCGTCGCCGATTTTTATTTAAGCGAACATGCAAAGCGCAGGAGAAGGCTGCTCCGCCTTATATTGTTCGTTTTCGAATTACGCAGAAAAGAAGTTTGCAAGCAAAAATTTATCGCATGCTACCAAAAATTGCGGAAATAATTTTTTTTACTGAGCATTCTTTCAGTTTGCAAGCAAAAATTTATCGCATGCTACTAAAGATTGCGGAAATAATTTTTTATACTGAGCATTCTTTCACGTTCAAGAAAAATGTCATCTTTTGTGAAAGGTAGTTTGCAAACATTTCAGTTTTTATTTCATATGTAAAAGATATGAACGCGATATATTTGCGAGAAATATTTATTGCATCAAACAATATATCGGGCAATATTTTTCTGTAGTAATTTCTGTAAACCTGGTTTTTTTTTGCTTAATTACACGTAACAAGGGTTACTTGGACTTAGTTCGATCATTCTTCGGTTCAACATAGACCCACGCCGTCAATTGGCTAATCATGTATTGTCCCAAACCTTCCTGGAACGCCAGGCGCCCATCACTGGATATCAAGTAAGTATAGATTTTCGCTTTTCTTCCAATGGTTATAACTTCCAAGCGACTGTTCGGATTTAATTCGAATTTTTTGTACATTTTAAAGCAATAGTTGTAAAAATGTTTTTCATGCTTTTCCGCACCGGTGCCGCCATGGTAATATGCAGCTTGATATCTTTTATTTAAAATAAGTACGAAAAAATCAATCGTCGGCTTTTGAATTATATGCAAAAGAAAGGTGGTAGGCCTGGTGTGAAAAATGAACACAACAGTAAATGGAATGCTTGCATTATTTGCCATAAAATAATTCGTTCTGTTGCCAACAAATCACACAAACTAGTATCCCGTACTGCAAATGGTGAAGGGTATAATTAAAAAAGTTTTATAATTTCATACTGTTTTATAAAGTAAATTGAGCTCATTTAAAGTGCATAAAATTAAATAAATAAGAAAACTATTTCGGTCTTTTATACCCGTCGCCGTTATCCCAATAAAAGGAAAAACAGGAAAAGAACTATATTTTCTTGCCCCATAATATTTTCAAAATAAAAGATTATGTCGCATAGGCGTGTCTTACGAAAAGCTTAGGTCTCTCTCAAATTCTTTTGCAAATTTGTAGGCGACATATTCATTTTCGCAGACAGATAGACAGACGGACAAACGGACAGACGGACATGTTTACATGCATTCCAAAATCGAATCTGGCCAAGAATTTGTGTACTTTGTGGGGTTTTTGAAGCTAATTTCCGCCTCTTTCAAAAGTAATGAAAAAACAAATTAAATTTTGATACACTATAATATTGGGTCAATTTTTCTCATTTTTGTAAAGGTGCTACAGCTTTGCCCGTAGAATATGCGTCCAAAGTTTTGCACATTCCTCTGCCGTAGTTTATAAGTAATGAACAAACAACCAATTTTTCATTCCGTTTGAAAAACAGAGGGGTTCTCTGGGCATGTCCTTCGACGGAGTTGGCACATTTTCGTTATCAAGCTGCGTGCAAGAATTTCCAATATTCCTGGCAAATTTGAGATCGATATCTTCATTTTTGCGACCAGGAGAGTGTCAACACACACCACACAGACGGACAGACAAGCATCATTTTTGCAGCCAGGGGAAGATCTGAAATAGATATTACACAGACGGACAGACGGACATGCTTACATCGATTCAGAATTTGAAGCTGATCAAGAATATGTATACTTTGTGGCTTCTTTGAATCGTCCTTGTGGGCATTTTGATCTCTCGTCCTTCGGTGATGCGTACAAAAATCATACTTCGATGTTCACGGTTGAAATGCAATATCATTTTTGCCCGAATACTGTACGCATTCAAGAAAATTATTAATCATTTAAACACATTTTGCAACATTTTCTTTTTTTATAAAAAATTCAAAAAAGTTTATTAAAAAAAAATGTATATAAAAAAAATTCAAGAAAATCTGTATAAAAAAACAATCTCATATTATAGTAGTGTAAAAAGAGGATTATACTGAAAGTATATACGCGTTTAGTGTGACGTTGACAAGAAAAGAATCTTAATAAAATAAATCATATTTAAGACTAATGAATAAAGAAAATTTTCAGCCCTGCATTAAAATAATATCCGTTGAATTGTTAACATAGTATATGGTTTCAAAAACTTTACAAATTTTAACAATAATTTTGTGTTCTTTTTTTTTTGTTGTTTTTCTTTTTTTCAACATTTACTGATACATATATATAGGTAATAATTATTTCTTACTTTCAATTCTACTTTTTATTTTAGGTTTTTGTCTAATTTTCATGTACTTTTTATTATTATTATTATTATTATTATTATTATTATGATTTTATCTATTCACTCCCACTGCCGGAGAATGAACATAGGCGAAATTTTATAAATCCGTACCGTCGCAAAAAACAACGATAGGGGACTGAAATTTAAAACAAACATTTCTTGACCGATTAAGAACGTGATTTTCGAAAATGGGCCTGATCTGTTCACGTGCTCGCTCACAATGTAGAAAAAACTAAAACAATCTCGGAAAATACCCACAAGTTTTTAATATTTTCGTGTATAACTCGTGCATGAGGTAAGATTAATGGGTGCGTACAAAGGCCGATGAGCCGATTTGCCGCTTGTGAGTGATTAGGAAAGGGAGAATAAAACTTTTATTTTATTTTAGTGAAAAATGTATTGAAAATTATATATAAAAAAGGTCGTTGAGGGCCTTGGACTGACGGGAGACAATATTTTTGAATCATGGAAAAATTTGCAAAAAAAACAAACGATTTGTTTTTCGTTGACCCGGGGAGTTATTGACTTTACTCTATTCGCACTTCATGGGAATTTAATTTTAACTTCGAATCATGTATTACGTGTACACGGGGAAGATCTTAATCAACATTTCAAGTTATGCCCCCGAAGTGTACATAACGTACTTATGAATGTAATGCTTTTTTAAGTTTCAATAGGTCGAGTTTTGTCCCAAAAAAAAAAAAAAAATGGCGTACACGGAAAGCGTTTCTATTTTTCTTACGCTGAAGAGCAACGCGGCTGAATTGTGATAGTTGGTGAACAGAGGATTTGTTACGATATCCCATACGATGATGTTCGTTCCCGTGTAGCAATAATTTTAATATTAGATATTCCTTCTGAGAAGAATGCTTTAGAAACCCTATAAAATATCAATTTCTAAATCGATCTACACATGTCCCTCTGTGTGTTTGCGTAATGTGTGTGATAAACGTTCTTCTGGCCGCAAAAATGAAAATATCGATCTCGAATTTTGCATCCACACCAAAAATGCTTACACGCAGGTTGGTATTGAGAATGAACCCAATTCGTCAATGAAAACCCTCAAAGTACCAGATGAAGTGAGAACATTTTTACTTTTAGAAATTAAATAAGTCAGACAATTATATTCGGTCGTGACCGAATCTGTTGTAATCATCACTGTGAGCCCAACTAAAAAAAAAGAAATCAATTTTTACACTTTTTTTGAGATTAAAAGTGGAAGTTTATATCGTGTATGTGTTGCTCTTTATGAGTGACAAATAATGTTCAAAATTTTTTTTACAAACACTTGTGGGGCGTTGTAGACGTATTCTTTGAAATGTTTGGCTAATTTTCAAATTTCTTTGCAAGTTTATAAGCGAGATCTTCGCTTTTGCGAACGGGAGAATGTTTATAATACACATTACACCGACGGACGTATGGACATGCTTAAATCGATTCAAAGTTAAATGCTGGTCAAGAATATATATACTTTGTGCAGTCACTGAAACTTCGTTCTGGGCGTTGCAAGCAAAATGAATATAGCCCTCATCCATGGGTGAAGGGTCTTTGTTTATTACGAAGAAGTATAACGAAAACAACGTTTCTAAGTATATTTTATGAAGCATTGTGGAGCATCTGCACTCAATCCCAAGTTCCCATGGTTGGTCTGGATGTTGCGTACACACGCACAAATTGAATTTACCATTGTGCTACAACTAGTGTAGGGTATTTTATATTTTTTTAGATGAAAAATATTTCGTCTTATTTGCTTTGTGGCTTGCTTGATTTTGACCCTGTTTTTACTTCTTTGCAATTAGTTAACGGATCCGACGTTATGACGAGTAATTCTTTGAAAATGCGACAAATGGAAAATAATATCAATGTTATTATCAGAAGTGACGGCAGTAAGCGCATTTCTGTTTCGATGTGTTACGAGTGCACTTGCTTGCTGGAATTCGGTCGCTGCTTTCAGCTGATAAATTATTGTCTGTACTTATGATGACATTGAAAATAGATAACGGTAAAGCTTTGTCGGCAACCCGATAAGACGATTTGTCCCGTCTGCATGGAATTCATGGAATTCATGGAATTAAAGGAGAGAAAACGCAGTCAGTGGCTAATGTTGGAAAGTACTTCAAATATTTTTTGTACGGGTAGCATTACGCAGAGGTTTGGCACTGAATTATCGACAAACCTCTCCGAACCTTTGCCACCAATCCTATAGGCAACTAAGGCTTTAAGTTCAAGCCTTATCATGGAAAAATGAAAAAAAAAACCATTTATAGAATTTTTTTGTAGAAACGAGAGAAAGCATCGTTCAACGGGAAAATATTGCCACGATATTAATAGAAGATAATAGGCCCGCAATTTGTTTTTAGATTTATTTTATTTAGCGGCAGTGGGTGTATTTAGTATTCTGTTGTGGTACATTTTTCTATTTAAAATTCCTCTCAAAAATCCTATATATATATATATATATATATATATTTATTTTGCTTAATTTTAATATATTTTTTTCTTGTATTAATTTCTTTATGTGACTTAAATTAATTTTCTTTTTAGTGGTTTTCTTAATCACATAGTAGTTAACTTAATTTATTTATTATATATATTTGTATATATATATAATTTTTTTTTTTTTTTAATTAAAATCTAACACTTAATATTTGGCTTCGATTTAGAATCTGTTTTTATTTTTATTCTTTAAGTAAATAATTATCACTGACATCTATATAAGCAGATAGTTTTTTTTTTCTATAATTTTAATGTCTATAAATGACTTTGCGGAATAATGACTGGATACGTTAAACAATAATGGCTTAAATTTTTTAATTTAAATTTTTTCACATATTTTTTTTTTTTTTTTTTTTCAAAAACACATTTTATGGTCATGTTATATTTTTTTTTGTATTAAATTATTAAAAATTAAAAAAATTTAAAATTATTTTTAAATATATATTTAATGAATTTTTTTCAAACTTAAGCAATAATTTTGAATGAAAAAAAATCTGAGAAGTGTATTCGCTTTGAAACGAATTTTAGTACCCATCATCAAAGTTAATCTATAAGAAAATAATTCCTCGTTGCGGATATATTCATAAGTCGCTTGCATTTGTTCGATGAGACAGATACACATTAAATTGAATTTTACATGAATTGTAACTAATTGATAGGAATTTCATTCAAGTTTCTCTTTATTGCTTTTTTTTTATATTATAAACCACTTACGGTCATCGGTATGTTATGTTTGTGCGGATGTATGTATCGCGCAAACCTGCCTCTTAGTATAAGGATCGGTTTAGTATCATATTCTGAATTCAAAATCATTTTCTGAATCGATCTAAGCCTGTCTGTCCGCCTGTCTGTCCGCCTGTCTATTCGTCCTATAAATCTTTGTCCCTTTTCAAATTGATGTTCAAGGTACAGCTAGCACTTTTTGGAATATTATGATGAAGTTTGGACGAACTTTATTGAAGATAGTCCGGACCGGTGTACTTCTTCGAACACCCTGGAAAAAAAATTGCAATTTTCAAAATTTCTTGACAGAACTTGACAGTCATTTTCAAATTGCACATTAATACGAAAAGTTTGGTTGAATTGGGGCAATTTCTTGAACTGTCTGTCCTACGAAAACGGAAGCTTTATATGGTAAAAAGCTCCAATTTTCAATATTTCATGGTGAAAATTGGCTCATGATGGTAAATTCATATAGAAATGAATCGTATCGAATTTGGACCTTGTAAGACTATTTTTTGAGTACAACCGCATATAAGAATTCCTCCAATATGAAGACATTTGCACGAAAATAATGTGTAACGTTTGGTGAATTATTGCCAAGGCGGTTGAATAACTGTATTAGTCGAAGTGGGGTATCTAATAGTCGGCCTTGCCGATAATAAAGTTCTTGTCTTCCTTTTGTTTTTAGCAATGATTGCCATGTTTGCCATGGATGTATTAGAACCATTTATCATTTTACTTTGTTAAGTTTACTTATCAGATCACACTCGTCTATAGGTTACAAGTTTTTCACATCGATTTACCAACATTTCTTTTTTATCGCTTGTAAATTAAAGTACGATAATGCGACAAATTAAGAAATGCGCATTAGTTAAGATTTGTTTTCAAGTTATATATTATCTTAGTAATGTAAAGGCTACAAGTCTCTGTTCTGAAATGTTTGCTATTCGTTCAGCTATTTCATCAGTCGACTATGGCTTTTTTATACCCCACACCACTGCTGGTGCAAGGGCATATGAAGTTTGTTCAGAAGTACTGAAGGAGTTGAAGTACTTCCACTTTATTTTCTGAATCGATCTAAGATTTTCCGCCCGTCCGTCTGCTTTGTTTTCTTTTTTTTAACCTATTTGTCCCAAATTTTTAAGATACTTTGATAAAACGTACTTTCGACGTACTTTCGCCCAAGGATGAACGCTATTGAAAACGGTTCCTATTAGACCACTTTTTCGACCTTTTTCATATAATTCCTCTTATGAATACCTGTGTGGTTTTGTAGGCTATTTAATAGTAGGCCGAGATCCACTATGGTATTTTATTTGTTCAAATTCCATGTGTTAACATATACCAAAAACCTACATCCCGAACGTCGACAGAAAACCGGCGGAAACGGTTTCTTTCAAGTTATGGATAAATGCTTCAAGTATGCTAATGGTATCATTTTCATTTCAAATATGATTTCTGGCCGGCCGTCTTCACTTAGAAAAGATGCTTTTAAGGTAAGCAGCTTGTCTGACTTTCAAATCTCACATAATGGACGAACGGACGCACACGAATATACTGATTTAGATGATTCTTTTACATAATACATAATTTATGATTTTTGTTTATGACATATATTTGCGGATATGACTCCGTCCTAGTCTTTCGGTGATGGGTGTACAAAAATATTGAAACTTTTAATAAATTTAATTTATTATTTGAATGTAATTTAGGAATTAAGAGAGAAATTAAATAAGTAAAGGACGATTTATGGTTACCGATATCGATTAAGTTCGTTAGCTGTCGATAGTGGACTCGTTGTAACGAGTAATAAGTATACAGTTGTCGTTAAAGTATTCCCTTCGATTACTACCGAATGAGAAAACGTTTGATCATAGATTTTCTTTCGAGTTTATTCGATATTGGCAACTATAAATCGTCTACAGTTCGAAAACTGTGAGTCTAAATATGTCTTTTTTCGTTACTTTTTTTTTTTTTAATTATTATTAATAAATTTATTTCCCGAACAGTTAAAATTCGATGAATTAAATCAATTAATCGGAACTTTTTCGATTTTCCCCTCCGTAAGTAAGAATGATTTCATTTTATTTCAATTCTTTAATATATCAAAAAAAAAAAAAATAAATAAGTAAAAAAATAATTTCATCCAAATTATACAAAAAATCAGTCTTCCAATTTTGGTGTAGAAAAATATAATACTTTAGTTGCCAAAAAAAAAAAAAAAATAAAAAAAATGTTGACTCACATGATTAAAAGATTGAAACACAATTATGAAAAAATATTTGCTTACATATAACATATCAAAAGTGATTATAATTAATGCTAAATGAAATCTTTTAAATTAAATAAATGTTTTTAAAAATAAAAGATGCTTTTTTTTTCTTTAAAGTATATAGGGAATCTTGTGCTTTAAGCATAAGTGTCAATAATCGAAATTTAGATCTACTCGATGGTTTCATAAACACCGTCAAACTCGCATTTTATTTTATCGACTGTCTTTGCCATTTTCTTTAATAATAAATAAATAAAGAGGAAAAATTGAATCCAACTTTGATTGGATAGGTTTTACTGACCATCACTAGGAGCTGGAATCAAGAAACATTCACTTAACGCATTGATCGTTTATTTGTAACGCAAATATCGTATATCGTATCTTGCCTTAAATGGTATCATGTTTCATATTTTTGATCAATTTCAATACAAGAAGAAGAAAATTGTCTTCAAAATAGATTCCAACAAATTAAAAATAAAAAAAAAACAATAAAAAGCAGAAAAGTATTGCACCAAAAAAAAGATGGAAAAAAACCGGCAAGCAATTCATTCCGCAATTCCTGATTCCGGTTAAGTTCGTTAATATTCTCTAATACCATTTCTACCAATAAACTGGCAGCGGTCAGATGATTGTTAGATTAACCTTAACAAAAGCTTTATCGAATCTAATAAGATGTAAAAGTACTACACTAAAGTTCAATATAATCAGCTTTTCGGCTTTTCCTCCCCCTCTCTCGGGTGAACTTTTTATGAGATCTTTTAAATCGCAACTGATCTTCTTATAATCAGAGTTCTTTAAGAGCAACCAGATAATATTTCAATTCATAATATAAAAAGTGGAGGACAATGCTAGCGAGTATAGATAACTCTAAAGACCTCTTGACCCAAGCAAACAAGAGAGTTACAATATGTAGTACACTCTGGCCGCTTCATTATTTAATAGAGAATGATTTTCCAATACCATTAGTTTCTAATTATTAGACAGAAATCGCGAAGAGTTATCTTACCGTCTTTGCGAAGGGTAATGAACTTAAGTATGTACTGGGCGTTTACCTGATGTTTTTCTTTTGTCATGAATCGTGATAGTGTATGTGCGTGTGAATGTGTGTATGTGTGTGCGAATGTGTGTGTTTGTGTGACTTCTTTAACCAAACAGAAAACGTTCCCATGACTTATAATAACAAGCAAGGACTTCGAATTTATTATCTCAAGCGAGATGATGAGGAGTACAAATGCACACTAGAATGCATTCGCTAGCAGTTGAGTTTTTAGGTATGTATAAAGTAGGTGGAGGAAACGAGGAAACCATTAAAAGACAATACTGAGAAATTTTCTTCATTTTGCTTATTTTCATTTCATGTTCTACGGAAAAGCAACCATCATTGAAAAATGCATAGCTAGGATTTTCGAAAAAAGCCTTGTTACACATAAGGAAAACAACACTTACTTGACCGCTTGCTTCCCTTTAAAATACTACCGGAAGTTCAAAAATAAAAAATATTTCTCCCAAAAAATTCTCATTTAAAAACACTCCCGTCTAACGCCTTTGGAATTCAAATCTCACGTTATCTTTATTTCCCATTTATTCCAACTGAGTTTTTTTGATATTATAAGGAAGCCTTCTTTTCAAAAAGGGAGCCTTCCTCAGCTAACGTGACAAAATATAGATAGATGAAAATAAATTAAGGATCCAGGAGAAATTTCAATATGTGAAATGTTATTTTGTAATCTTCCATTTTTTTCATTTATCTCGCCATTGTTTGCTTCCTTTATTTTCGTTGACCTTATATCTTCATGTATCTTCTACTTTCTTTTCGTTTTTTAATTTGTTGAAATTTATAATTTCACCACTAAACAAAAGTTTTGAATTCATTTCCCAGCAGAATGCGAGCTGGTTTACAGTATCTTTAGATATTGAAGAATAGGAATTGGTGAACTCCCATGTTCCCATGTCAATGAAATTATTCAATAAGTGAACAGAACATTCTGGGTTAACGAAATTTAAGTTTATCATATAGCAACCACTATGCTTAGGAAGTTAAGTTCATCGAACAACCGCTACTCTCAGGAACAGGACGCTGAATTATGAAACAAAAGAATACAAAATTTTCTTAGAATATATAGCCTTTAGCATGTAATTATTGAATATAAAGTTCTGTGAGAGAAAAATACTAAAGTTTTCATTCGTTATTGATTGTAAAAAATAGACATAAGTTTGCTGAAAAATGAACATTGATGTACTTGAACTATTGATTATTAATGAAAGTGGGTACAATTGCTTTTTTTTCACTTTTTTTACGAGGTATGGATCTGTAGTATTTCACCGGTAACATACAAGTGCAATTCCGAACACCTATGCTACATATTCACGTTGTGATTAGAAACTCACTCTTATGTAGTGAGCAAACAGAATATCACTTCTTCGCTTCCTTGTCTATAAACGTTAATTATGAAATGGTGTGGATCTATAGTATGTGACCGGTAACATAGATGTGCCATTCAAACCACGTATGTTAGGTATTTACGTTGTGATTAGAAACTCAATCTTGTATAGTGATTAAACAGAATATCACTTTTTCGCTCCCGTTGTCTATAAACGCCAATTATGAAATGGTGTGGATCTATAGTATGTGACCGGTAACATAGATGTGCCATTCAAACCACGTATATTAGGTATTTACGTTGTGATTAGATGATAGATTATCATTGCTTTTGATATTTTCCTCACAGATCCTTGATGGTTTTTGCTTTTGAGTTTGACAATATTTATGAGAAAATTGTATAAATATTTTTCTTTTAAATTTTTAAGAAATACATGACAATGATTTTTTTTTAGCAAATGACAAAAATGAATCATTTGTTTAGAAGAACGTCCTTACAAATATTTTTTAAAACAATTATTGATAAAATATAATTTCATTTTGTTTCTTGTATGTTTATTAATTAACATATAGCACTGAAACACTTAAAATTTGTAAATGAAAGAATAATTCATGTAAAAGTAAAAAATTAATGTAAATATAATCGAAAAATTACTTAATATTAGTTTTGATTATGTTTAAATTTGATTAGAATCAAAAGCACGATGAGCATATTTTATGTTAGAAGAAAAGCTATAATGTAAACTTTTATATATCTTCCCTATTCGATATGACATGAAGTACTTCTCGACAAGAACTTTTCTAGTAAAAAGGTTTCCGAGAAAATCTTTAGTATATGAAAATGCTTTTTATTTCAGGAAAAGATTGATTATATAAAAAGCTTTTCGGGAAAAGCTTGCTTGTTTAAGGATCTCTCCAAGATAAGTTTACTCGCGTAAAAAGCTTTTCAGGAAAAGCTTGTTTATATAGAAAGTTTTCAAAGAAAAGATTGCCAAGATTCTTCTTCCAGGAAAGCTTGATTATACAAAAGGGCTGCATGTATAGAAACTTTTTCAGAACTTATACAAGAAGCTTTCAGGTAAAGAGTGACAATGCAAAAAGATCTCCATCAAAACTTTACATTATAAAAAGCTTACTCAGAATTATATAAGAAGCCTTCCAGGAAAGGCTTGTTTACGTGAAAAGGTTTTCATCATAACCTGGCATGTATAAAAAGCTTCCTTATTTAAGGAGACTTCCAGAAAAAGCTTGCTTGTATAAAAATAAAATTGTTTATATAAAAAACTCTTCCAAAAACATTATCCAGAAAGGTTTTCAAGAAAACCTTGATTGCATCAAAAGTTTTTCAAGTAGATGTTGACTACATAAAATTCTTCATTGAATAAAAAGCTCTTCACGAAAAGCTTTTTTATATGAAAGCTGTTTCTAGAAGTGAATGCCTTCTGATTGAAGAATTCTTCCAATGCAGTTTTAATCAATTAGGGGCTTTTCAAGCTGCAAGCACTCCGGTAAAGGAGTCGAAATTTGATTTGCTTTAACAATAATTATATATGATATTGAAACTAATAGCTCGCACAACAAGCTCTAAAAAAAATTTGATATTTGCATTCTGTTTATAAAATTTCTCATTTTGCTTTGTTTTTTCTCAGTACTATAATCAGTCTTAGTTGGTTTGGTCTAAAAAAGTTGATCCAAAATCGACAACTTTTCTTTTAATTTTATCATATAAAAAAAAAAAAAAAAAAACGAGAGAAGAAAGTACAAAATATACCCTTGATAATATTAATAATCATTTTCAACGTTTAGAGATTCTGTTCTACTTTTCGATCTAGGATTGTTCTAGAATTTATAATTTTTGAATTAGAAAATTTTGTTTTCCAAATTCTTTTTTTTTGTTTTTTTTTTGTTTTTTTTTTTTCTTTTTAAATGAAATCGTATAACGTTCATGTAGGTGGCACTTGGAATCTTCTTCTTTTTTTTGTTTTTTTGGTTGGAGTTCTAAGGTGTTCTCGTTGTTTTTTTTCTTTATTCCTGCGACTGCTACCTATTTAGCAGTTGTAGTCTTTGAGCTAAAATGTAGGCCCACCACACTCATTTAGAACAATCAATAATCAATCTACTGGACGAGTCGTCCGAAGCACCAGCACTGCCGCTGGGATTATCTTCTAATTTTGTGGAATATTTTGAGCGGCGTTTACTGGCCAATTGCGGTAAATTGGCATGATGTTTACGCACATGTACTCCAAGATTTCCGCGTTGCTTTGCTTTATAGGGACAATAAGGGCACTGATGTGAAGGTTCTTTGTTACCGCATTCAACACTCATATGACGTCTTAACGTTGACTTCCAACGATACTTCTTGCCACAATACTTACATTTATACATTTGCTCACCGTCAGGTCCCAAATCCATTGCTACATCAGAACTATTGGCACTGGCATCGTTTAAATTATTAGCCAAATTTAGAGAGATTCCAAAATGGTGTAAAGCTTGCATTTGAGCCTGAACAGCTGATAAGTTTATGGCTTGTTGTGAATCGTCTGCGGTTAAATTCTCAGCATCCGTTGTATCCATATCAACGGAGGAATTCTTTTCTATTAAATGGATATCCGCAAAAGCATTAGTTGGATGAACTCTATCAGCTCCTTCGCCATCGTAATCATCGTCGTCATCGTCGTCATCATCTTCGTCTCCGTGATTGCTGACTTTTTCGTCTGCGTGAGTATTAGGCATGGATTTCAAATTTTCACGTTGCGTCATAAGCGGTGTGGGGTAAAAGTTTCTCAAAATGCCAGTAGAAACTGCCCGATAAGCGGCTGCTTCCTGAAGTTTTTGAAGAGCAGCGACTGCCTCACTTGCACTCGGCACTGGTTTTATGACCGTCGAGCTCGCCCCAGATGGCACTGGCGTTATTATTAAGCCCGTAGAAGGATGTATTTCGGGTTTAATGTCCAATGAATTATTACTGCCGCTATTTGCTAAAGCAGAAGCCACTACCACCGAAGTGGGTATAGCGGTCATTGCAGGCACATGGGTAGCCGAAGCTTTTTGGTTTGGTCCATCATTGTTGATCAATGATTTACTCGTATATTTAATGCGCGGGTGAAATGCCAAATTAATATTGCTACTGCTGTTAGCAATCGGAGGCGTAAGCATAGGCATTTCAATACCTTTCAAGTTTTTTGGTGACGATTGAGAGGCCGCACTATTCAAGGCAATAGCAGCTACCGTATACGGTTCATTTGTTTCGGCCGATGTGGGTGATATTTGACTAAACTTGTTACACAAATTATTTATCGTTTGCTCTTCATTGCTTTTAGGTGCTTTTGCTATCCCGTTCGTTCTATAGAGTTCATACAATTCGCCCGTGGCATCGGACATCGATAAACGCTTAGGTTTATTAAGGCTGCCTAAACTTTCACGGCCATTTAGCGAACTACGCTTGTGAGTATTTAAAATGGAACGAGTATTGGCCGTCTGTATAAGTTGCTGCATTGCATTATTAGGAGGAGGGGCCGTATTCTCTTTGTGCACCTGAGACGGCAATTTACGACTAAGATCTGAAAAACGAAAAAAAAAAATCAAAAAACAAATAAATAATTTTTTAAAGCAATAGTAAGATGATGTTTACATATATATATTTATAACTGTTTATGTTATCGTTTATTAGTCACAGTACACTAAACTATATACATTTTATATATTATATTATTCAAAATGTAAGGTTAATTCTGGGCACTCAAGCATTACTAAACAATTTAGAGCATGCACTAAAAAGATATTTTAAAATAGTTAATAAAAAAATATTAAATTTTTTTTTTTTTTTGGTTTAGTTTTTTTAAAAAATTTATTTCTAAAATAGCAACAATTATAATTCTTCATGTAAGAATTGATGAAATCTTTTTTATTAAAACTGAAAAATATTAAAACAATCATATCAATTTGTTTCTTAATCAGTCAATTATTTTATATTTTATTTCACAGAGAAAAAAAAATTAATTTAAAATCATGAATTTTTCCTTAAAACAAAAAAAAATCAAATCTTTGATTTTTAGGGGGCATAGGAGGAGGATGATCTTAAAATTCTCTCACACACTGTTCTTACACTCGATGCTCGTATAATGTGCGTAATAAAAGGTTAGAAGGACGGACAATAAATGAATTTTGAATTAATGGCTTAATTGAAATTATGTAAGTTATTTGAGTCTTCGCTATCGAAGTGGAATTATATGAAAATTATATCCTTTTATTAAGAAAGTGACGAAGAAGAATTATTTTTTAAGGAAGAAAGTTGGAAAAAGTGAGCATTGCCTAAACGATAATCACCCGTATTCTACGCAATCTCACAGATAGGTCAGCAGTGAATAAACATTTTTTTGTTTATGTTTTTCATGACTTAAAAATCTTGTTTTAATAAAAACTTTGTTGAAAAGGTTTCCTAAATAACCAATCCGATATAAAGTCCCAATGACAAGGGAATATATAGTTTCTGGTTATGATTAGCAACCGATCACAAGACCAGAATACGGCTTTTCACCAGTTAAAAGTATATGACGAGATATCAGAATCCGTCCATCAGTCCTTGTCGGATTTCCTCGGACACAATTAACTGATTAAGTACAACCTCCATCGGCAATACATCCAATGTTCGTCGCTTAAACGATAATCAGCCGCATTGTGACACTTTGTGTTTTTCATGACTTAACCAACTCGCTTCATTACAAAGTTTGTTGTACTGAAAAGACTTCCGGAATATCAAATTTAATAGAAAATCATAAGTGTTATAAGTGACAAGAATAAAAACGGTCTCCGCCTATGGCTAATGGCCGGTCACAACGACACCGACGCCTATACGCAAATAATAACACCTTATGTATGTCTTGCATGACATACATATAAGTAATAAAGATTTATATGGAACTTTGATAAGTAAACCGACCAAATCACGCAAGTGGATATTTGCCATGATTTGTAACGACGGGATTTAATTATTAAAAATTTTCTTACAAATTTATTTTATCATAAAATACGTTTAAGAGACGTTTGGTTAACACTTTAAAAAACAAATCCTTTTTAAACATTGCTTTAAAATTGTGCAGCTGAACTTTTGCATTTTGTTGTTATGAGTTTAATAGTTTTTCACGTTTCAGTTTTCAAATAGAGTTTAGTAAAAATGTTAATCACGGCGACTTGACGGCACTTGGCAGCTATGCATTAATCACGGTGAGAGTATGAGAATGATTTGTGTGGTGTTTTTTTTTTTTTTCATATACACAATTTAGGTTAAATATATTTAAACAAAAAAAAAAAAAAAAAACAAATTTGTGACACTTTAAAGCTCAATCATTTTTTTTTTCGTTGTTATGTGAATTTTTGATAAAAGCATCCCTTAACCTTTTGCGAACGATGTTGTTTGAGGAGTTGGTGATGATATTTGATGATTATATAAAACTCGATGATTAATTAGTAGTTTTCTTTTTTCTTTTTTTTTTTGTTTTGGCCTCGCGCTATGTATTTACCTTACTTAGTGAAATTGTTCGGAGCACCTTTTCAGATAAGACCTAGAAATGAAAGAAAGAAAAAATATATTAATTGAAATCATGGAAAAAAATTTAAATCAAAACAAAAAGCTCCTTAAACTCCAACAAATTCCGGTTACAAGGCCACGCAAAAAAAAAGCACCTGAAAAATATGAGAAAAATATTTTAAAAAAATATCTTAAATTAAAACTAGAAATTATTTAGTGCAGTATACTTCTAAAAAAAAATTTTTTTTTTCTCAAAAAATTTCTTGTAATAAAAATTTTTGCCAAAAATGATCATAAAATGTAATTTCTTTAAAAAGCTTTTCATTTCAATAAAGCTTTAAAGCTTTATAAACTTTAAAGTTTATGAAGCTTAATATATAAAATATAAAAAAAAGTATTGGCTTTTTAGTTTTTTCTTTTAATTATTTTTTCCTTTTTTTTTTTTTTTATTTAAGTTTGAATTTGAGGAAAAAGCGTCCTAACTACACTAGAAGTATTTCTGCACTAGCTGCAGGCGTATCAAAAGCAATCTTAGCTTATACATAAAAACGACAAATATATTTTAACCACTCACTCTCACTTATTGTGTACCGACATTATTACAGTGAAGTAAAAGTTATGTTTACTTTGTTATTTCGTTTGTAACACATCAAGCACGATTGTCATTATTACGGCTTAATGTGTGCAGAAAGTCTAATGTGATCCTCTGTGATCTATTGCTGTTGAAATGTTGGATGTTGGGCCAAACAGCTGCTTCGTCCATATGTTCTAAGCTTGGTTTGGGGTAATCATTCTCAAAAAGATCGGGCGAATAGTTGAAAAATTCTAAAATAAAAATATAAATAATAAAAATTAATTATGATAAATATTATATATAAATATATTTATACACATATATACTACCAATAGAGATCAGGGTTCAAAAACAAAAAACCTATATGTTATCGAGAACTTACAAATTTCTGAACAAATGCCTACAGGAACGCCTATAACTTAATATATATTTACTTTATTTAGGCTGAGAGTGTTTGAAATTCGTAAGGTATCGAATGTTAGTGTAGCTTTCTTACTTATTGCTATGAAAAGGATGTTTATCAAATGCAGCAAAAGTATAAAAGCGAAAAATAAAAGCAGAAAATTTTTCACACAAACAAAAAAAAAAAACAACAAGAAGAATTCTTTCCGTTTATCTTTCGCTCAATTTTCCAAATTGCAACAACAAATAAACTGTAACGAGAGAAGGTTACGCCTGCGCACAGCTGCCGGGGAAAACTTGTTTATTGTGCTCAATACAAATGCACGCATATGCACCGAAAATTTTTGTATTATGCTTGCTATTGTGCTGCGCAATGAGTAAAAGAGACAGTAAGTAAAAAGAAAAGAAGTCGTCAAACTTTTCCGATGCACACACACACACACTTACACACAAGCCTAGTATATATGCGTACATAGAGTTTTCATAAAAGATATCACAGCGTAGGCATCTGTGCAGGATTGCAAGTGTCTGGAAAATATCGAATATAAGTTGAGAGATACAGCAGCAACAACAACAACAACAACAAGATCGAACGAAAGAGCATATATTCACAATGATATCCTTTTGTGCTTATTTAGGTGGTATTAGTAAACGTATATTGTTGCATTTAGTGTAAATGCATATGTGCATGCGTATGTATGTGTCGTGTTTTGGCTGGCTACCTAATATACTTTTAAAATTTCACATTTCAATTTTTTCCATAGAATTTCAAATCTCTTCTCATTTTCAATTATCTAAACATTTATATACCTTTACGACTCTGAGTCGGATGTATTTATTTGTCTGCTTGTATATAATAAGCATTCGTAGATATGCGTGTGTTCGTATCTACTTGTATTTGTTGTGAATTTTCCTCATTTTTTTTTTTTTTCTGCTTTCTCTTAATGCGGGTTAAGCTGCTTTATATAATGTAATGTGAGTTTTTAGTTTTGCTTTCATTTATTTGGTGACTAAATATTTCTCTATATCTTTAGTTATTGTTTTTGTTGTTCAGAAATTCAATTTAGACTTTATTCAATTACTACTGAGCGTATTTTGTACATTCCGGTTTTTCAAGGTTAATTATATACATTTCTATATACATATACATATATATGTATATATAAATGGATAGATAGATATATAGGTCTACGCTAATCGAGAACAATATTTACTTCGACTTATTTTCAATGTTGTACAAGGTCATGGCACAATGAAGCGAAAAGTTGTACTTTTTTTTCAATTACTTGGATTTAGAAATGAAAAGTTTCGAGAGGAATTTTTTGAATTTTTAAGAAAATTTTTGAAAAAAAATTATTATAAAGTAGTGTAAAAAAAGCTATAACCGATATATGAACAGAGTTTAGAAATTAGTTAATGTTACATTTCCAATTTACAATGCATCGAATGCGTAAAAGATTTTGGCAATAAATCTTTATTGATTTATTTATTGATTCCTGAAAAACTGGGTAGGTGCTTGTTTGTGGTCCGTAAGAGATTTTGCCAATTATTTCTCTATTCCTAAAAAGAGATGGGTAGATAGACAGAAAGTAAGAAGTTTTTCTCATTTAAAATTCAGATTCATTATATATCAGAACATTTGGATTTTCATATGTAAGAAACTTTAAATTACATAAAACACAAAACAATTGATCATCAGATCAGATTTTCTAATTAAACCTTTTCATGTTCCAATGCTAACCATAAAAATTCGTTAATATCTCTCTATAGTATTCTCCGTTAACGGCGACTGCCTCGTTCATCTCCATGCGCATCATCAAAGGAATAGGAAATAGGGACCGATGGTGGCAATGGTGACACCGAAGCGACATCAAGCGATCGTTCTTGGGAAAACTAAAAGCGTCTCGTGAAAATTTTCTGAATTCATTTTACACTAAAAGCAACAATTTTACGCATTCATTGAACCTTTGAGAGGTTAATGAGCCTAATCTGGCAACGCGATTTTCTTAAAGATGCCGCGACGACTCGAAGTCGCTCAGTCGAGCAGTAAATGGTGTTAAAATTCATTTCCGCCGTCGGCATGGTAGCTGACGTTGTTGCTGCCGCAATATTATTATGTCATTCAATAAGAGTGTTGTCCTTCCGGGATAAAACAACAACTTTTTGGATAAATTTAATGCTTTTTGAGTTACTTAAAAAAAATATCTACACAAGTTTTAATAAAAAAAAATGTTTTTTTTTTTTTGCTTGAATCTCTACACAAAAGTTGTAAAATTAAGGAATTTTTTCAAAGTTTATAAGAACAATTTTTTAACTAATGTAATGGACTTGCACAAGGTCATCCATTAAATACTAAACTTCACCATCTATCCTTCCTTAAGGCAATTCTTCATCAAAAAGTACGAAAAACTATACCTTGTTGCAATGTAAAGTCCGATTTCATTACTCACCCCAAGTAAGATTGCAGGTCAAGTCAACATAAGTGTTAAAAGCAAGAGTTTGTTGCCATATAAGGACTTATTTTTATGTATGGAAGACCCTCCAAATGGAAAGAATCCGAATTACAGATCTATTTAGTCCAAATTTATTACAGTACAGTACAGTAAATCGTCCTGCCCCATTAAAATTTTCCACATTCATTTAATTTGATGTAATGCTTTTCTCACCACTTTTGTTAAAATTTTCGGACAGACACATCTTAAAAATCTGATGAATTTTTGATTTGATGAATATTTTGAGATACGTCATCTTATGGGAAGTGATCGTAGCAATGATCTGATCTAAGGCATTCTCAATGGCGCTCATACCTGAGTCAATGCATAAAATTTTATCGAACATGAAAGAAGATGAACAGACATCGGATAGAAAGACTGACATGCTTAAATTGATCGAACAAAATATTGGTTTATTTTAAGCACTCCTGTGCATTTGAAAGGTCCGGCCATATTTAATATATATGTATATGTTTATCCACGGTTTAGGACATCAAAATTTTATTTGTTAAGGTGAGATAAAAAAATCTCAACAAAAAGACAGACAGATGGGTGACTATTTACTGAACTTGTTAGAAGGAAAGCTGATAGATCCTTTAGAAGCCTTTATATTTATAGAAACTACATCTCTCTCTCTCTCTTTCTCCCTCTCTTCGGGGAATTATTAGATATAAGTTTGTCTTTTTTTGTTGCAATACCTACATCCTACCTTAAGAAGGGCTAAGTTTGTGCAGATATACTGTCTCCTCTTGGAAACCACTTAAAAGTTAACTCAAATTGAAAAGTAAACTTTCAGAAGCACGGCACGTATCTTGCATACAATGTCGGTCTAAAACTTGATACAAAAACTCAGAGTCATATAATATCTGAATGGTCTTCAACGGTCAATTAATATTCCAGAACACGATGCTTTTAGCAAATTGTATAGATATGCAAATTTTACTGATTATCGCTCAGATGTGATTATGACTTATCGCTGAGAAAATTTCCTAGTATATGGGGGCAGTGGCGCCAATCTAGATTTTCCAAAAAATTATTTTTTTATTGACTTTCCATTAAAATTAAGGTAAAGAAATATTCGGGGGCGTGGAAAAATTTTAAATGGTCAAAAAATTTAGTTTCCAAACACAATTACACAGCGGTACACACAGAACTTGAAACTTTGAACGCTTTTCACTCGAGAGGGGATTTTTCAAAATTGTATTTTGCATAAATAATTTCAACGATTTTCGTTTTTTTCATAGGAACTTTTCTTTAAAACAATTTCAAAATAACCCTCTCTACCACGATATGTAGGAGATTTTTTCGATAAGTCAATCGTTATACAATTTATTGGGGAAAGATGGGTTTCTTCTGGTTAAGAATTGCATTTTTTTTAGTTCAAATACTAGCCGATCACTTAATAATTAATTTTTTTGAAAGGTCCTACGTACTTCTCTAGCTATACGTATGTAAATGAAGCGATTTGTGTTTGTTTTGTTTTTAAATTCGCCAGTTATTTGCCGCAGAGCTGGGCAACAATCGCTCCGGTCCTGATATTTTGTAGTATTTTTTGGGAAAAAAAAACTTTTTTTTTCATACATCAATATAATGAATTTCTCGAATATTATTATTATTATTGTCGTCTTTCATTTTCATAAAAGAAATGAAAATTCCGAACAAACTTAATACGTTTTCATAAAGAACTAATCATGGGCGTTAGCCTCGGAGGTAGAAATTTTGCTAAGAAAAGCCGCTAAAAAAATTAATTAATGATATTGTCTTTAACGATCCCGTTACAAAATGACAATTCATATATCATTTTGTATGTATTTTCATTTCACATGATTAATGAAAGGAAATGATTTACAAAACCATTTTTTTCCTAATCAGTTAAACTTGTGGATATTTTTTTTCGAAAAATTTCTCACTAATCTATCGATTTCTAATCTAAGCATTTCTGCAATGTACCCTTAAAGTGAAAGAAAAAAAAAAAAAAAACAAATTCAAGGGACAGAGAGAAAGAAAGCCTTGCGCAAACGTTAGAAAAAAAAAAAAAGAACAAAAAAAGAATAAAAGAAAAAAATGAGGAAGAATTTTTCAATGTCAATCATTCAAAGATAAGAACAGTTAAAAGCAAAAAAAAAAAACATGTGTCTGCACATAATACATAGGACATAGGAACATAAGCCTCAAATAGTAAATGAATAGATATTTGTCCATGTGTAGACATAAAAAAAAAAAAAAAACAAAAAGCAAAAATGGCAGAGATTTTTGGGTTAAAAAGAATGAAAAGAAACAAAAACTTATTTATAGAAAAAAAAAAAAAAACAGAAGAGAGGTTTACATAGAATGTCTACTCTAATGTGCAATATGTGCACAGAAGGATCACAGCCGTATAACAGAAGAAGAAGAAATATAAGTACAGTTACGACATGAAAAACTTTAAAATCTCTTGTATTCTTACACTTACCGCAAAAATCCAATGATTGTTTGCTTTTCTTTGGTTTTCCATTCTTTGTTATGTTGTTGTTTCTTTTTTTTTTTGTTTCAAAACCTGTTCATCTGTGTTTTTCGAAGGTGTAGTGAAGCAAATGCATTGCGAATGGTTTTCTATTTCAAATTATTTTTATCTTTCGGATTCTTTTCCAAATAATAAGCAAACAATGCAAAAAAAAAAATATAGAAGAAAAATTGTATACACAAGAGAACATATTGATCTTGAAAGGTTCACATCTTGGGAATGCTTCTTAGATAATCTGGAAAATAAATAAAATTATAATTTCTATACAAATGCAAAATTTCATTATTATATAAAGATTTACATACCTGTCTATGAAGGAAATATCTTGCAGATTAAATATTTGCAGGTATAAATAAGACGCCTCTTGGCTTTCAGGCAAAATCAATTCTCTTATATATACATACGTTATTTCGATGCAGGTATTTATTAGTTGTCGAAATCAATATCGCTTTCGTTGTCATCTACACTCGGTTCAAATTCATTCTGCCAGACGGACAGATCGGTTTAGATCAATTCAGATTATGATTCTGAATCAAACGGTGTAATAAAAACTGGGTCTATTTTAAGCTCTTCTGCGTGTTACATACGTCCACACTACCTTAATATACCCTATATCACAAATAGTGTAGGGTATAACTAAAAAGGTGATAATTTTACGCACTCTTTTCATTTGTAGGATATATAGCTATAAAGTAATTTTATTAATTAAAAGGCTCTCAGGTGGCTTGTCTGAACTCTTTTTTACATTAGTTTTGGTAAACTTTAATATTCGATGTTGTATTGATATCGCTTCTATTATGAAAACAAGTGAACAGATTATAGACGATAACGGCCTATAAATAAATTAATTCACACAATGACTTTTTAGGATAATTCTTGATATGAGAAGTGGTCGAAGAAGTGATCCGGCCCGGACCCGGACCCGGACTTCAAGCCGAAACACTACAGTGTAAAACACTTTATCAAAGTTTCTGAAAAATTGTTGTTTGTCAGTTGAGAATAAGAAAACAAGACGGATAGACGGACAAATAAGCTTAATTCACTTCAGAAAGCAATTCCGAATCGATCAGTATACTAAAAAGTGCGTCCATCTTAAGTCTCTCTGTGTGTTTCATACATCATACATACAATTTTTACCGAAGAACGTTTCTCCATTCATTTGCATACACCACTTGTGGTATAGGGTATATTAACTTTGCGTGGACATATATAACACGCAGCAGCGCTTACGATACACTCGCTTTTTATTATACCAATCAAAAACCTGTTTGTCCGTCTGTCTGTCTGATTTCTGCTCATGTAAATTGTGTTCAAACTACAGATCGACATTTTTGAGATATTTTGATAAAATTTTATACACTGACGTGTTTTGACCCAAGGACGAACGCTATTGAAAATGGATCGGTCCACTTTTCGACCATTTCCCATATGATCCCCTATAACGGCCTATTTTGAAAACTAGTTATATGGAAAAAATTGCAATTTTCAAAGTTTCTTCACAAAAATGGCTAAGCAATAGTATTGCGGCATTTTAAATTGGTATGAAAACTTTGAACTGGTTGGCGTATTTTTTTGAACCCCTTCTCATCTAACGAAAACTGAAGTTCATATGACAGCATGTTCTGATTTTCAATGCTTTATGATGAAAATCAGATCATAATAGTTTAAGTAATAATTTAAGATAAAAAAATAACTATATCAAATTTGGATTATATCGGCCTATTTTTTGGATTCTACCCTATATATAGATATTCAAAAAATTGATCCTTTGTCAGAAAGAAACGTATAAATTTTAATATATTATGATGAACTTAACCCATAGTAGTAATTTAATATCAAAAAAGAGATTGCGCCAAATTTGGATCGTCCATGCTTATTTTTGGATCCTAGGTTATATAAAGATTTTTAGGAAAAAATTTTTTTTTTCAGGGCAGAAAAGCTTGGGTTTTAATATGTTATGATGAAAGTTCATTTATAATTGTAATTTGATATAAAAATTAACCCCAAAAAATTTTAACAATGTATGCCTATTACTGGATCCTACTCTACATAAGGATTTGCACGAAAATCTTTCTTTTTTAGGGCAGAAAAGTCTAGGTTTCAATATTTTATGATGAAAATTGACCCATAATAGCAGTTTGATATAACAATTAATTGTGCTGAGCACGTATCTTAAGCTTTGAACCTCTTGGGCGCAACTACTCTTGCGGAAAGTAAGCCCTTATTTGCAAAGAGGTCTATTTTGTTGAACAAAGTGAATTGAAGCAATCGTGTATGTCCATGTATTCAAAGATATTTGAACGAGATTTCGTTCAGGGAACACATAAATTACTGGAATCATGTCTAAGCTGCAAAATAAAGTAAAATTTACTTTGACACGTTGTTTTTTTTTTTTCAATTTTAAAAAGTAAAAGCACACCACCAACAGTCCACCGTTAAAAGACTTTTCAAAGCATGGCATGGTTATATGGGAAGTCGTTAAAAAAGTGCCCTGATCCGAACCATTTTAATAGCGTTCACAAACACCTCTAAAATTGCGACTTGCGGGTTAAACACAAGACAAACACAAAGGACGGATGGACAGACAAGCTTAAATCAATTCAAAAAATAATTTTAAATCGATCGGTACAATAAAAGAAGGATCTACCTGAGGCCCTTCTGGGTATTACGTACGTCCATATGGGTTTAATATACCCTGCACATCAACATGTAGGCTAAAAATATAAAAAAGTTTCACATAGCACGGTACGAATTATCCGTATTAAGCAAGGTATGACTTTATACAAAGAAGATTTTAAAAATATTTGAGTTAACTTGAGATTTGCTAGTTCGTTAGGAAATCAAGAATTCTTGTCACAATTTTAGAAAATACTTTCCATTTATTAAATTCTATTAAAATTTAATATTTTTGATTTTAGATGATTTTTTGCATTTAAAAAAATGCAGACATTAAGAGAAATCGTGTTACAATTAATTCATATTTGAAAAATGTTTCTTATATTTATTGAAACTAACTTAACCATTATCAATTTTTTTTTATTTTTTATACTGTTGTGCTTCGAAAGTTTTAACGAGCTTCATACCGTAATTAAGGTTAAGTGAGATAAGTGTAAAGCGAATTATTTGAAAAAAAAAAAAAGAAAAACTTACTTATGTTAGGAGGCATTGTTCTATCCGAGATGATATAAAATAATTATGAGGATGATAATGATGATGATGGTATTAATTTTACCATGTTTTCAAATGAGACGCCCGAAGGGCTTACGGTAAGACGTAAGGCAAGTTTGTCCACTTTATGAATTTTATATAAATGCCGCTTCAAGCAGTCTTTATACTTTGTACGTGTTGGACATAACGGGCAATGAAATTGCGGTTCCATATTTGTACATTGGTAGTTCATGTGCCGCTTCAGATGACATTTACGTCCATAGCTTTTTCCGCATGTCTTGCAAAAGTAACGGTATTCATTGTTTGTGCACAGAGTAGGTAATAAATCATTAAATCCTGAGCGGTTAGCTATAATGGAATAAAGAAGAAAGAAAAAAAAATTATAACAAAAATTTTGTTTTATATTTTTTACATATATATTTTTTTAATTATAATATTAAATCCGTTTCAGGAAATATTATTTTAATAATATCATTAGCAAGCATGTACTCTTTTTTATTTTTTTTTTATTTTCAATTTTGATTTACATTCATTTTTATTTATAAATTATTTTTAAATATATTTTTAATAATAATTTTAATAAAATTTGTGTTTTTAGTTTAAAGCTAGAGTTTTTCTTTTTTTTTTCAATATTTTTTTATTCATTTGTATTATCAGAGTTTTTATAAACGTAAAATATTTCCTTTGTCAGTGAAAATTTATTTTCATGAAAATTTTTATAAAAAAAAAATGCATATTTTTCAAAAATTAACTATATTCACTTGTTTTTTTTTTTTTTTTACAATTCATTTTAGAGGAAATTAATTTTAAATCGCGTAGTAAACATAATCATTATCGCGGATATCCTTAAGAGGCATAGTTCAACTTTAACGTTTTTATCAATGATTTTCCAAAAGTTTTTCTAATTCTATTTTATTTCTTTTTTTGATTTTACTGGTTTATAGAGAAAAAATATTTTTCAAAAAAAATTATTTTACATTTAATTGCTTTCTCTTTTGTTTTTACACTTAAAACTAAATTTCATGTATTTTTGAATTTCTTTAAATGGAAAATTGGTCATTAGGGTTAAATTTTTTTTTTTTTTTTTATTGTTTTGTTTAAAATTCTGCTTACTCTCGTTTGCATTCCAAAAATTATATCAATATTGAGTGTTCTTTGCGCATATGCTCATTGAGAAATGGTTGTGAACGATAGACACGAGAACACAACGGACAACGGTTTGTCTCGAATTGTGATAAACGTTTGGAACTTTGTCTTGGTATTTTGCCGCCACGTTGTCCATAGACAAATGTCTCACTTTGAGCCAATAATTCCTTGGGTATCTTAGGCACTAAACGTTCCATGCATTGGGCTGATGATATGGAAGCTAATTGCTGCAAGGCAATTAAGGCGGTCGGGTTGTTAATCGACATCGTACCTGCAGCATTGCGGCTTATATTTGACGTTGATGCTTCCGCTGCTGAAGTACTACTTGTTTCGCCTTCTAAAATATCAGGAGAATACGTTGTAAATATTTCCGAGCTACTGGAGCCATCGTCTGTATCCAAGACCTTTGCATTCTCAATTTTAGTTAAAGAAATACTTGGCTGTTGGCTAGGACGTCTTAAGCTGTATTTAACCGTGGCCGTACTGGTAGTAGGTGGACTGGTAGAGTTATCTAAAAATAAAATAATAAAAAAAAAAGAAATGAAAAATAGAAATAAAAATAAAAATCAAAGAGAAATTAAATATACGAAGCAAAATATTTTCCAAGAATTTTTTCTTTTAATTAAAAGTTTTCTGGACCATATATTTTATGTTTACAACTTTATTTTTTATTAATCAAAATAATATTAAACTATCATATGGGGAAAATAGTTTTTTGCAAAAACTTAACAATGTTTGTTTTAATCTAAATTTATTTAAAAAATTTTATAAAACAGTTAGAAGAAGAACTAGAAATTCTCAAATATAAAACATATATATAAAACCCTTAAACAGACTGACGGACGGACAAAACTTATTTATCGGATAGACTGATCATGTGCCCTTGGCCACTTTACACCCAGCCCTAACTATGAAGTTTGTATTGGAGAACCCGAGGTAGGGCAGTGTTATAAGATCAGTCCATCCGGTAAGTAAGTTTCGTACATCCGTCTATCTTCTTAAAGGTTTTCTTGAACGTATATAGGTTGAGTGCAATCGTCTGCGGAGTATTTGTTGGATAAAGAGTGGAATCCCCGCCTTACTACCGATCTGGTTAGCTTTGTAATGACACGTACTTCTACCTGTTTGCAACCTCTCGCCATCTAACTGTACAACTTAGAAAATTTTTTATTTCAGATTTTTTTTCATTGATTTTTTTTTTTTTTTGTCATTTATAACATTTGTATAAATAACAGTAACGGCCCCACTATTGATGCAAAATTTCTATCGTGATATTCTTAAATATGAGATGAATTAAAAAATGGCAAATGAGCAATGGCTCCCATATTTTAAAAGGTTAAGATTGTATTAGAAGGTTTTTTTTTTTGAAAACAAATTCAAAACGTTAGCCCGTGCAGTGCGGATACATACTGGTTTGCAACTAAAACACAAAGATAGAAAATGACAGTATGACGATTATATTAATATTATATGCCTTACTAAATAGGGCATCATTTCTGCAAAATTGGGTTTCTCTTTTCCCTTGTTTTTTGTAATTTCCACTCAACAACATTGTGTTTGTACAAAATTTCTTACTTTCTAAACTCATTATTATTATAGCTTTCACCTATAGTCTTACAAGCATATATTAAATTTGTACATATGTATAAAATATCTAAATGGACTTGGGATAGCTCTACCTTTCGACCAATCGATTTAGAATCACTTTCCGGACTGATCTAAGCTTATCTGTCCGTCCATCCGTTTTGTTTTCTTATGTTCAATCTACAGGCCGTAGAGATATTTTAAGAAAATTTCTTACACTGACTGCTTTTGACCCGAAAGGTTGAAATAGGAATAGGAAATAGGTTGGATTGTATCAGTTTTTCGATCACTTGCCATGTAATACCTTATTTTAAAAAGCCATTATATGAAATACTGTAGGGTGTTTTTGATACTGGACCGAGGAATCACTATAATTCATGTATGCTTGTGTTATTTTGATAAAATTTTATACACTGATCTATTGAAAATGGGTGGGGTTAAAACACTTTTTCCCACTACCTTTCATATAACGTGTTATTTTGAAAAGCCATTAAGTCAATAACAAACTAAAATGCGAGTAATTGTGAGTAAACATTTAGAATGCTCTCCTGCACTGGAGATGTAATTGAAAATTTGGCTGTAATTGAAAATTTTGTTAATTGTAGATGGATTCAAACGGATTTTTTACAACGAACCCATTTAATGTTTATGTCAAATTTTACATCCTTAAATTTTTAAAAGCCATATTCTTTTAAAAGATTAACGAGACTATTTTTTCATATTCTTTACCTGTTTATGACTATTTCCAATGTTTTTATATTAGTTTTTGGACCTATTGGAAACTCATATGGATACAATTTGAGTCTCGCTTGAGTCAAAAATATACACACATAAGATATTTAAATTTTTGTAAAAAATTCAAAAAGAAGAAGAAAAAGAATTTTCTTATACCGTTTTTATAGCTCCGGAAGTGTGTCTACCCAAAGTACCAAGGGGGGTGGTTTTTTCCGTTGATCCATCTGTCTGGCCTAGAGATCCTATTGTTCTTAATGAAAAAATTAATCTCGTTATTGGCCGTTTGACCGTTCATCCGCAATTCCGTTCGTTTCGTTATCTATTGGAACAATCACTGTGATAAGAATTGAAAATAATAGCTAAAGCTTTTCTTCAACTGTTAGGCGATAGCCAAAGAAATATGCGAAAATGGTTGAGAATAGTTTTGATGCTTAATACAAATACATCCTCAAGCTATGTAAAAGTTCGATATAAAGACATTCAAGTGACACACCACAGTTAAGGAAATATTTTTATATAATTGTAGGTAGATTCCTGATTCCAAAATGGGTGTTTTCTAAAAATCACTTATTGTTTGTGACTATTGTTAACTCCAGTGGGTTTTAGCAAAATTGCGTCAAACGATTTCCTGTTTTGTTCCTTTTTGTCTTTACAAGTCCTATTAAACATTACTAAATAATTTAATTTTTAGATCGTTTTTAAGTCTTTAAGTTAGGTACACACATACGGATTAAAATCACCGAAAATTTAAAAACGATATTTTCATAAAAATTGCGATAATTGGCATTACACATATTGCATACTATATATTGCACCTAACTGCAATATATTCGTCTACGAAATTTTTAAAAAAGACAGACGGACGGAGAAGCTTAGATCAGTATAATAATAATAAAGGGGGTCTAATTCAAGTTGCTCTTGATGTTGCCTACATCCGCACAAACTTAATATATCCTTGTTCCATAAGTGGCGTAGGTTATAAAAACGACACCTATACCTGCATATATGTAATATCAATATCCACAAAAGGATGGTCAAGATACTCCATAAACTAGATATAATTATGATGAAAGTAAAATTCTGGGCTGATTTAATATTTGAATAGACGAGTCTCATGGTTGCCAATTAAAACTAGAAACAAACGTGTCCATACGTCAAGTTTGCAAATGCCCCCAGGAATCGAAAGGTATATAGTGAATATTGATTAAAGATTTTATGCAAAGCTTTTCAAATTCAAGAAAAGAAGTCATAACCGTTTGATGGTAAAGCGCTTTGTTTGTACTAACAATCAAAGGATAGAATGTAATAAAACTTATACTTGCGGCAGTAATACCGATCACATATTCTTGGTAGACTAAAGAATTTTTCTTTGGGAAAAACGTGGATTGAGTTGAATTGAGTTACGTGGGGCATTATCTACGTAACAGCAATGTATTTAAAAGCCATTAGCTCATGCTTGATATCGATCATTTTGGTTATTTGCTCTTGTTACTGTATATGCATGTACAAAAAAAAGAAGGCTATGTCAATAAATTGAACAAATAAAATCGTGAACATTGAACATTGATATTCACAAGTTTATGTTATTATATGAAAATTGCAAAAATAACTATTAGTTATGGGTATGTTTGTTTTTTTTTATACATCTTTTAGTTCAGTAACTGTAATAAGCCTCCACTTGCCAGCTTTTTCCTTACGTATTTAAAACGAAGTTCTCTATGTGTTATAAGTACGGCTACGAAGCTTTCCTAGCAATATAAGACAAATGCATAGACGGACAGACGAACGGACGGACGGACGTAGAAGGTTTTATTGTCACTGACTTGTATGATGATAAGGAGTGCATGTACTTTATAGCAACTCTTATGCGTATTACGTTTATGGGTCATGCCCATAGTCTATCCTCTTATATAACGATCCATTTAAAGAGAATTCGTTATAGGAAAAAATTTACAATTTTTCATATTTCGGTAGAAAATAATATTTTGACCTTTTCAATGAAAATTGAAAACTAATACGAGATGCGCTCATTTTTTGAACCCCTCCCCACAAAATTATGTCAAGCAGGTCTGTTTTATAAGTACAAGTATTCTCATGAAAAATAAGTTTTTATATACCTATATCTATATATATATGTATATATACATATGCATTTTCATATATATATATATATTTACACATATGTATATATATTTATATATTTAAATACATATTTACACATTTATATACATATATATATATATATATACATGCACGCATGCACATATATAAAAGAATAGTATTAAATGAGATTTAGCGAAGCATCCAATAATCGGACTTGTCCTACTATAACGTTGCAACTTCTCACCTGTTAACTATTCTAAAGAGAAAAAGTTTTATCTTAAGTTTTATCTAAAACTTCTCGCCCTTAGGAAGGCCTTGCCAATCAATCAGGAAAATGGATGGACATATGGATGAACATTAGGATGGATAGGAAGGAATTCAATGAAATCTACGATCCACATCAATCTGCCTATATGATGAATTATTGGCCAATTTCAAAGATTATTGAAAAGATAAACGAAACATATGGATATATACCACTAATGCATTACAACTAAATATTTTAAATCTTAAGTATTATATAAAATCTCTATTAAGCTTAGAATTGACATTTTATTTTTGTTGAATACTTTATATAAATTATTTCTTAAATTTTATATATATATATATATCTATATATATGTATTTACATTTATGCAATTTTATGACATCCGTTATAATGTATTTATATAATAAAACTGCTCACAACTTTTTGCTTCCATCCGTTGATAAGATGGCAGAGAGAGAGAGAGAGAGACAGACAGAAGAAGAGAGACAGAGTGGTTGGAAAGCTTGCGTTGAAGGGTTTTGTGAAACGAAACTGTCCACATCACCTAGAAAGAAATTAACATTAATAAAATTCAAATATTTCCAAGAGAAACATTATCGCGGACAAACTATTTTTGGAAATAAAACCACTTCGTTTTTTTTTTTTTTTTTTTTTTTTTTGTATTAATAAGATTTTTAATTATAATTAACAGAATATTATTTTTTATTGTTTAGCATTTTTTTATTCTTAATAATTCGAAAAACAAAAGAAATCAAAAAGAAAAATGAAGTTTATTCATTTTTACATTGTTATATGTAAAATAAACACACACATAAATATTTTCTGTCATGTTATATATATGTATCGAAGTAAGATTTTAAAGTTTAAGTAATAAGAGTCATTTTTTTGTTACATGCAAAGACGGTTACTATTTATTTATTTATTATTTATTTTTTTCTTTTTTTTTCTTTGATAGCAAACCCCGAACTGGAAAAGAATCTATGCCTAAGAAAGCATTAACCCTTAATTGCATAATATTGCCAATTGTCTACATTCCATTTTTGCGTAATTTCAAAAATTATTTTTACAATGAAGTGTAACTGGAATGCAGACATTTGGCAACGACATGCACTTAAGGGTTACGGCTTTAGAAATGTATTAAGTAAAGTGAACTTTCAAAGATCGGCGACTTTTTAATTAAAAAAACATAAGTAAGAGTCTTCTTCCTAGCACGAAGTCTGCATTTTTATTTTATACTCTACATCACTTTTGGCGAAGGTGCATATAGGCATGTGTTTGTAATATTCAGAAGGTCTTGAGATAGGCTCACTTTTTATGTATATATGGTATTATGTCAGAAAATTTAGAATCGTTTCCTAAATTGTCTTTCCATCTGTCCGCTTGATATGTCCACAATTTTTGCGACATACTTTGGCGTAAGGATAAACGTTATTGGACATGGATTGAATCGGTTTACGTGTACGACGACTGTCTCCAGAAAAAGCTCTATTTTGAAAGATCATTATTTGAAAAAGATTTCAAGCATTTCTTACAAAAGGTGAAAGAAAAGTAGTATTTTAGAATACTAAATGAAAGCGAAAAGCATGGACGGAATGGGATCGTTTTGGAACACTCCTTCCCCTTAAACAGTTCATAAAATTGAAGCCTTTATATAGTAATATGATCTAACTTGTAATACTTTACGATTGACATCGAATAGTGATTTAATATCTAAACTTACTGTGCTAAGTTTGGACCACATAGACTAACTTTTCGGATCGCCTTCCCCATAAAGATTCTCATGACCAAAAGTTTTAATTCATTTACTTATTGTATGCCGAAGGTTAGTAAAAAATCATATTAAACGAAGTAGTGTAGAGTATTTAATAGTCGACCTTGTCC
Organism: Glossina pallidipes; assembly: GCA_000688715.1. Taxonomy (NCBI): domain Eukaryota; kingdom Metazoa; phylum Arthropoda; class Insecta; order Diptera; family Glossinidae; genus Glossina; species Glossina pallidipes. The sequence continues at coordinate 687,425 of KK499852.1, read as the reverse complement.
GACTTCAATATTTGAACTCATTTATTGTTATAATTTTTTATATATGAAATCTTTTTAAGGAATATTCTATATAAATATTCTATATATATATATATATACTATATATATTCTATATATATCCTATATATAAATATCGTTTTTATGAAATGGATATCTATACATAAATTACATTTTTATTTAGAACGGTCTTAAAAAATTCCAATAAAATTTATTTTATATATAAAATGATCATGTTATTGGGCAATTGGACTTTAATACTGATACAGTACAGTAAAGAACATTTTCTGATATAAACAAATCTAGAGATTAGCTAATCTTCATTGACTATTAAACTCTTATCATAATTTGTCATCATTTTAACAAGAACAATAGTGTCATCGGTATCACTAAAATAAAACAAAATATTTAAGATATCTTTGCCTTTAAACGATAGACTTAGTTGCTACTATATTAAGGGCATTCTCACGAAATTTAGTCAATCAATAAAAACGTGATAAGAAAAGTCTTTAATTTATTAACTAATATTTAATAAATAAGAAATATTTATAGCACGAGGAATGAAGGGAATAATTTTTTATGTGTTAATATCTTGTGAATGAGATTAACTGCAGGTTGTTATTATTGTAACTCTTTTTTTTGTTTGAAAACACACATGATACATAAGTTTTCACATTTATCATAATGCTGATCTATGCTTTTAAGTATATCAATATATCTTGGATTCATCTTTTTCTCAAAATTTTGGAAACAAAATTCTCACTTTCAAATGCACAGAATTATAATGCTAAGCATGTTGGTTAGTGCAACATGTTTCAGTGCAAAGTAAAATTGATATTTTTACATGTTTAGACTAATCTTCAAAGAAAAGAAGAAATTTCAAAAGAGCTCTCACCTTGGTTAGCATGTATATTGCAAAGTGCATCATCTTATAATGATACGAAAATGTTTTCCATGTCGTACAGTAATACATATTTTTTCACCCTATAACGGTACTGCCGGTACAGCAACGTACCGTATTTGGACCCACATTAAGTACGTCATTGCAATAATTCGTTGTGCATTGGTTAAGAGAGCAAGGAAAATGAAAATAACAAATTTCTATATTATATTTGAAGTTATTTCGTTTCTTCAAAACTTAAATTTTACTTAAAAAAATTAAATTTTTCAATGAATAAAAAAAAAAAACGAACTTTTAGAGATGCACCTATGAGTAGACAACTTATAAAAAGAAAATATTGATAAAATAGTTGAGAAAAACATTGTTTTGTTTATGTAGAAACAATATATGTTGCGAAACAACATATTGAAATTGTAAACAAAGTCTCAGCTACACTTATGAATCAGTATCTAATAAATGAGAAATGTTAGTCACATAGTTTATGATTTGAAAAAAGAATTAGCAACATTTTCAAATGTTAGTCACATAGTCCATGGCAACATGATTTGAAAAAAGAATTAGCAAACATTTTCAAATGTTAGTCACATAGCCCATGGCAACATGATTTGGAAAAAGAAATCAGCAACATTTGCAAATTGTACGCATGCGTAGACAAAAACATAAATTTACAGGAGGGGGAAGCCTTTTCAATTGATAAAGACATTTGACGTCATGATAAGGGTCAAAATATGTCAATTATACATACACACATATACGCATGCAAATATTGTTATATATATTACATATAAAAAATAATGTATGCTTATACGACAAACACAAACATGTATTATGTAAAAAATCATATATGTTTATATGACAAACACAAGCATGTATTATAATATATTTTTATATTATATATATATATAAACATGTATTATTTTAGACAACACCCAGAAGACTTCAAATGCTCCGGTCGCTTTACAATCAGTTTAAGCATGTCTGTCCGTCTGTCCATCTTCTTTTTTTATGGTCAACTTAAAGGTGGCCATTTTTGAGATATTTTGCACACTAACAGGCACCAACACTGTTAAAAATGAGGCGGATCGGACTACTTTTTCGACTACTTCCCGTATAAATCCTCGTTTTGGAAACTCCTTATATGAATATATCTATAGGGTAGGATGGTACTTAATGGTGGACCGTGGCCTACTATTGTGTGTTTATTCATTCTTTAGGCTTTCTTGAAAAAAAGAACAGTTTTAAAGAACATCTAGCGAATATTTTAAATGACATTTAAGTATAAAATGTTCTTGTAAGCTTTCACTTTCACTTTCATAACTTAATTTTTCTTTCATCTTTAAGAAAATAAAAATATATTAAAATACTCTATCAATGTGTTTTTGTAAAAGTTAGAAGGCATTGCCCTTTGCTTACATAAACGCTTTAGAAGCTGTATATAGCTTTGCACGATATTTCACAGTTTAGCATATTTTAAACATATATTAATTATCTACTAAAATATTTACATTTCGTTGCAATTAAGCAACTTTTTACTCATTATTTTTTAAATGTTTCTAATAAACTTTAAAATTATATCAAAAAAAATATTTTAAATCTAAACTTAAGCATCTAAAAAAAAAAAAAAAAAAAAACTAATTTTAGCATAAAATGTATTTGGTTTCAATTGAACTGAAAATTCCATAAAGCAATTTAAGGGCCCTTTATAAAATAAAGACTTTCATCCGATAGGAATCGTTTAAAGAAACGATTCACTTTAAAACATTTAAAAGCTTCCGTTCACACTTCACACACTGTTCGTGCTAAAGCCAGGAATCGATATTTCATTAAATTTGATAAACTTTTTTCAAAATATTTTTCAAAATATTTGCTAATTTTTTTTCCTTCTTTCTTCTAATAATTAACGATTAATTTTTAATTATTTTCGATTATCGATTAATAAGTATTACTATCGGCATTAGAACTACTGCTATTCGCAACTGTAGCGGCATGTTTTTGTGAGATATGTTTTCGTAAATCGGACTTATATTTACATTTGTGTAGACAATAAGGACAGGGCAAGGTGGGAGCTACACCGCATTCATAGCTTTTATGGCGTTTGAGAGAACCTTTTATTTTATATGATTTACCGCAAACATTGCAAACATATTGTAAGCCAGCCGAAGCCATTTCGGAAGGTTTCGTATTACTCTTGCAACGTTTATTGGGTGCTAGAAATTTCTCATTTTCCATATCGTTAGTGTTTATGGTATCTTGATGCAACACTTTCATATCCGGTACTGCATTATCGTCATTTTCCGCGATATGCGTATCGCTAGCTGCAACGGCAACGGCAGCAGCTGCTACTTCTTGTAACAGTAATTGTTCCTCATGATCATGCACTTGTTCGGATTTCGGATTTAATAATTTATTGGAATGGCCATCGTTTATAAGTATGGTAGCTTGCGTAGCAGTGGTAGTACTTTGCATACCAGTTGCCGTAGCTTGATTCGATGTAGCTGTCTCATATTGTACAACATTGCGCAGCAACATTTTATCTTCCAAACGTGAAGTATTGATTTTAATAAATTCTTGAGCAGTTTGTGCTGACGATATCTGTTGATGTTGCTGGTGATGTTGATGTTGATGAACTACGTTACTTGTTTCTAGACATTCTTGTAAAGCCAATTGTTGCATGTTGTCATCATGTTGCACAATATTGCCAGTAGTGGTAATGCGTGCCTGGTGACTTTGTTGTTGTTGTTGTTGATGATGATGGTGATGATGATGTTGCTGAATATTATTGTTTTGCTTAACAATTTGTATAGTTGTAGTGGTGGGAGTCTGAGCTGTCGGCATTTTGCCTATCGCCAAGGCAGCCGAATTCGTTGTTACTCTACGTATAATTTGATGCTGTTCGGCGGTTGTACTTTTCGGTATTGTATACTGATATTGTATAGTACTACCTGGTATACCAACTGATTCTGAAGGTATTTCCACAACTACATTCGCTGAAGCAATTAAACTTGTTGGATCATTCGCATCAGTTATATGATGTTGATGTTGCTCGGGATGATGGGTGGCCATGTGTATAGTTGTTGCACCGTTATGCTGATGTTCTGTACTGCTACTAATAACATTTGATACAGTAGACGTTGACCCATTTGTGCCGGCGTTTGCTAAAGAATAGGGTACCGTTTCTAAAATAGTCCAATAACCTTCGGGAGCAGTATTATTGCCTGAAATGATAGGTTAAAAGAAATTATTTAAAGGTAACAAATTTATAAACATTTTACTCTACAGTACAGTAATATCAAGCGAGACGACTTTAGTTGTAAGTTTTTTTTCCTTTTTTTTTCTTTTGCATATGATTTTCACAATTGTTTAGCTTACGGTAGTTCTTATTAGACATCTCCTATAAGGTAAACAAGGCAAATTTTTACTATTTGGTTTCACAGAGTCAAATATATTTATTTTTAATTTTTTTATTTTTCTACTAAATTTTATATATTTATTTAGAATATTTATAAATGTATACAAAATAATTGCACAACAATATATTTATTAAAATAACTTAAATAATAACATTTTTAATATATTTTTATGTAAAATTGTATATGCATATGAAGTAGTTTAAGTTTGTATTTGAAAGGAAATAACATACTTTAGTAAGAAAGGAAATTTTTATACGCCAAAAATTGTAATAAGCCGTAGATCATAATCAAATATTTCTCGTGCTCTTAATTAAACGTTAGTAAATTTCCCGAAGTTTAATTAGATGAAAGACATAGACGAAGTATTTACTTTCGAGAAGACAAGACAAACAATTTTCCAGCGTAAGATGGGAACAAAAAAACTATACAAAATCTTATTTTGCATCGAGTTTGTATTCTTCTTGTTTTATTTTTCTTTTACGTAAACAAGTGATTCTCTTCTTTTTTTCAATTTCTCGATTCCCTTTTGTGCTTGATGTGTTTCGGAAGTCGTTTTCAAAGGAAAATAGCTCATCTTCTTATATTTCAGGTTCTTCACTCAAGCAATATTTGCTAAGGTAAGTAATATTTTTAATTGTCTACGCATATGAAAACAGAAAAGAAGAGGAAACATTTCGTATCTACGTATCTACGCAGTGCCGCTTGCTATATTTTTCATGTATACAGAAACATTTAGTACCTAAACAATATTCCCTGCTATATTTCTTCTCTCTCAAACAACATTTAGTCGCTGAGCAATGTTGCTTGCTACGTTCTGAACCATATAGACACGTAAATACTGTTTGAATGTACGTATTTTTATGAAATTGAACCCAATGATTGTAGTAGCAGCACATATTGCTACACACTTTCTTGACAAAATTTCAAACTAGCTGCTAGTGCTCCACTTGATAAGCAATACAGGAACGAGTGAGCGATGTGTATATGAGAACAAAACGTAATCCACTTGGTTAATGTCTCCAGCAATATTTTGTGCTTTGCTAATGTTTACAAACACAAAAAGCTAATCATTTTTTTAAACCATACAATTTTCCTACATACTGCTACTGCTGTCATTGGGTTTATGTATGTTGCAACATAACATCACTGCGTACTTTTACATTACAATGTAACATCATTGCATACTGCTACTGCAGTCATTGTGTTTATGTTTTTTGCAGCATTGCCTTAATGCTGTGGCAGTCCTTGTGTGCAGATCTTTAATATAAGTCTGTCTCGTATAGAGCGAAAGCAGAAATTTTTACAGACAGACCACTTTCAATGCAACAAAGTCTAGTGGCAATGTGTAGAGTAAAATAAAGTCAATATATGGATGTTTTGGCCCTTTTTCAAAAATGTGCTTTTGTATTCAAATGTCTTTGAGAAAAAAGCAAAAATACACAACATATATTACATAATATATAGTTTGCTGTAATCGTTGCCTTGAAAGCATGGTGATTGCAGCAGAAAAGATTGAGAAGAAAATTAGTCTGAAAACATATTTTGTAAACAAGGTAAAAATATAAGCGTAAGCTTACAAATTTACGATTTTTGGTTATATTATATGATTTAATAAAAAAAAAAAAAAAATATTGACTTGTAATTATATCTGTTGGTCTACTATATTTAAGCTATTTATGTAAAAAATTTTTTACTTATATTAAATTATTAAGTTTTTGCAACTTGTTAAAAAAAAAAAATATAATAATAAAAAAATAAAAATTTAGAGAAACAAAAAAAAAAATTGAAATTATAAAAACATGAAAATAAAAAGATATAAGAAATTAATGTTCAAACCCACAAAATTTTCTGTAGCTAAAAGTGTGGAAGTAAGTCGATAATAACTATTTTATATATATATATATATATTTGTATATATGTATTATACCCTCACCTTCCTATTGAACTTGAAATGCTAAAAAAATAAAATAAAATAAATAAACAAAATTTAGGCAGAAAAAGAAATCACAAAAAGCAGAGCAAATATCTATAAATGAAAAAATCAATCGAAACCATATCTTATTATGAATATCCTTAATATGCTTAAGGTATACATAGAGCAGGTAATTGATTTGATAAATTGAGTAAAATTTATTTGAAATAGTTCCCTTTATATAACGAACATAACTAAACGATTATGTGAGGCAATAAGAATGAAGCTTTTGATCAATCCATGTATAGCGAATTAAGAAAAAGGTGACAAAAAGAAAAGATTTTAAACGGAACGTAATATAATATAATGAAATGACGTTGATTTATATTTATATAAATATAAAGAAAATTTAATAAGCAATAGGGAGTTCATTCACTAAATACTCATAAAAGAATTAAAGCTCTTTGCATGGTCAGAAGCAGTTATGTTATTAGAAATCTGAATCCATCCAAAAAACCATCTGTAGACCAGGATAACGATGGGAGGATAAAGCTGTTCATTTTATTTAGGGTGAGGGTATAAACAATAATAAATAAAAATTTTTAAATAAATTTTTAATAATCTAAAGAAATATATTTAAATATTTATAATTTTAATGAAACTAAAAGTAAATATATATATATATTAGAAAGTAATGGTTATTTAAGTTATTTTTAAATTGGCATACAATGGCATACGTTAGGGTCATTCACGTCCGTGAACAAAGAGCGTTGCAGTATCAGAACTTCTTCATCTGAGTGATTCCAGTTTAAACGATTTATTTGTAAGTAACATAAATGTTTTTAAAAATTTTTAATTATTGCAAAAATTAATATATTTTTATATTTATTGCATTCAAATAAAGCAAAACAAAAAAAAATTATTTATTATACTGAGGTATTTATGTCCTTTTAGAATCAGATATATATATTTTTTTTATTAATTAAAAAAATTGTATGAAATTATGCGCATTGGGGAAGAAACAAAAAAATGGAAATAGTTTAACGAAAATTTATTTAAAATTTTCTTATGAAACTTTTGCAATTTTATTAATGGCAAGATTTGTTTCAATTTTTAATTTTTTTAATTTTTTTTTAAATTTTATTTTCAATTATAATTTTCTTTCTCTATATTCTTTTTCCTATATGTAATTGAACTGAGTTATGAGGAATGTATTTAGAATTCGCTTATATTATTAATTAGATTTATTTACATAAATGAAAGTAATTGTCATTAAAAAAAGAAAATCTAAGCTTTCCTCAAAGAAAGATATTCTGCATATCTATGCTTAAGTTCAACTAAATAACGATAACTTTGCAAGAGATTAAAGAACTATATGAATTTAAAAAAAAAATTATTTCAATTTGTTATCGAAAAAAATCCGCAACAATTCAGTTCATTTAGGGCAATAATCTTTAGTGTCAATCGAAACTGTAGTCAACATTAAATTCAGTGAGGCCGGAAGAACTTAATGAGAATGTAAATAAAACTTTCTCTCTCTCTCTCTCACACACACACGCATACACTCTTTCTCTCTTTTTCTATCAGCAAGATGTCACATTTGCGCTCTTATATATCAATCAAAAGTGTACTCAGCCTTAAGTTAATTGACATGAGAGAAATTTAATTTTCTCTGCCTCTCCCTCTTTCAGGAAGATGTTACATTTAGACTTTTTTATATCAATCGAAAATACATTCAACATTAAGTAAGCTCTTTCTCTCTTTGTCACACATACATACATACGTACACGCTCTCTCTCTCTCTCTCTCTCTCCCTCATGTCACATTTGTGCTCTTTTATATCAATCGAAACTGCACTCAGCCTTTAGCTAACTGACACGAAAAGAGTTTAACTTTCATTGTCTCTCTCTCTCTCTCTCTCTCTCCCAAGTAGATGTTACATTTTGACTCCTTTATATCAAGCGAAAGTATATTCAGCGTTAAGTTAATTGAGCCCGAGAGGACTTAATAAAAACATGGATAAAATTTCCTCTTTCTCTCTCTTCCTCTGCCGCAAGCACACACACACTCTCACGCACTCTTTCTCTCTCTCTCCCTCTCTTTTGGAAAGGTGGTATATTTTCGCTCTCTTATGCCAATCGAAGTCTAGTCATCATTAAGTTAAATGATATAAGAAAAATTTAACTTTCCCTTTGCATAATTTTCTTTTACTTTCTTTTAAGGTTATGTCATATAATATTTGTTGGACATTTTTCCGATCTTTAATGTCCTCAAAATCTTTAATCAATTTGCAAATTCTTTTAGCTAAGCAGGTTGAAGGTTTTTTTGGTTTCTAATACTCTAGCTCCAGCCTCCCGTTTCTTGCAATCATTTCAATCAAGCGAAGCCTTCATATAATGTTCTTGAGCCTATAAATGATAGGAATGCAAAGAATGAAAAGATTATTGAAACTGCATTCAAGATACGGAACAATAACGGAAAGAGCAGTTACGGATATGCCTCTAATTAGCTAGTGAATAATTTATAGTCAAACTAGAAAAAATATCGTACGTTCGACTCAAGTGCGTGACATTCGAAGTAGGCGGCGAAAGAATCGAGAAACAAAACTGATAAGATTAAAGAGATTGAAATGATCTTAATTCGCAATAGCGTTTCCCCACAATTTCTTAGGTATTATACGAATTTTTTTTTTGCTTTAATTCTAACGTAAAGTTTGATCTTCGAAAACCGATTTTCTAAATCCATATATTTATACTAACTTTTTAAATATTCAATATTTCAAAACTAAAGACTTAAATTTTGTGCCCTTTTAGGTTAGAAATATAGAAAAATATTTTATATATATATATATATATATATATATATATATATATACATATACGTTTAGAGCGATCGGCAAATTTCAATTTAATTTACTCTCCCTAAAAGTCATAAATATTTTTTACTTATAAAATAAATATTTTTTCCGCGGAAATCTATTCTAAATACTAAGGAAAGGGGGAGAAGGTAAGCTATCCATTAAGAAATGAATTACAAAAAATGTATTTATAGAACAAATAAGCACATTGTAGGATATGGGGCAGATATGGGATAGTTATTAAGTAACAGTTGATAAGCTATAGGTTTTTTTTTATTAATAAAGATTTTATATGTGACAAATGTTCAAATGGTCGATCGATGATTGACATCAGCCAGAACTAAAATTATTCAAAATAAAATTTTCCTTTAGTAACGATCAAGACATCCTGCTCATCAAGTAACAAAGTTTATCGCTATTGAGCGAAGAGAGGAGATAAACATGACTTGGGAACAATAAGCCGTTCGCGTGCGCTTATTATGAAGTAAGACTTGCTGGTGATGAATGTTAGTGGTATTGCTAATTACAGTCGCTTGATTTGACCATTTCAGATATAATATTTTTATATGGGGCTAAGGGCATAAACGTTTGCAACAACGCTCGCAAAGCGATTTGTTGGAGTTCGTAAGCTTGAGCGACAAAACATTGATCAGATATTAGAGTTAAGAATTGTATTCAGTTGTTATCGAATCTTTTATATCCATCAGGAAATAAGTCAGTGGGCGTGACTGTTTTTTCCCCATTTTTTTGAATAAAAATAGAAATTTATATCATCCATCTTATGTAGTCTATGGGTAATGGCCAAAAATATAAAACAGACAAAACCCGGAAAGCAAAGCTGTTCTCGGTTTTTGTTGCCTAAGCCTGTGACTGTTGTAGCTCACGTGACAGGGTTTGACCGATTTAGGCCACTTTCTAATTCTTTTGCCAATTTATAGGCGATGTTTTCATTTTTGCGAACGGGAGAATGTTTACCACACGTCAGACGGACAGATGGACAGATAGATGTATTTACGTGCATTTCAAATTTCTAAGTGGCCAAGAATTTATATACTTTATGGACTTTTTGAAGCCTATTTCTGCGCGTTATATAAATGTTTAACACATACAGACGGACATGCTTAAATTGATTGATAACTTGATATCTTGATCAAATATATGTTTTATGGGGATGTCTGAATTTTCTTTCTAGATGTTGCACAGATTTTGACAAAATGAATATGTTTTGGTGATGGGTAAAAAATTGATTTCAATTCTTCCAATATAGAGGCTGCAAATTTTTCGCCTTAACTTGCGTTGGTAAGAATGGTTCAAAATAAAATGGTTCAAAATGTTGCTATCGCGTAAACGTTGTGGTCCCAAATTTTTTAATTTGACTGAACGCGTACCATATGTTAATTGTCATCTTCATTAGTTCGTTATTAGAATTTGATTAGTTTGCGGTGACATATTGTTCCGCTTTAAGTGATTGCCGATAAGCTTACTGCACATTCAGCTTAAAAGCGCTACTATTTTAAGATCATAATTTGTTAAAAAGGGAAGTGTAGGGTGGATTGATTAGTTCATTATGTTGCTGTCTTAAGCTGATGGAAATGATAAAGAAGAAATTTTGCAGAAGCAGACTAACTTTTTATTGGCAAGACATGTAATGAATGTTTCAGAAACTACTTGACAAACTTTCTAAATCCTATTGAAGAAACTGATGCATTACGGGCCCTATCACTTCGAGCCCCCGCTCACGGAAACCCTTTAATAATGAAAATTAGATTTTTTTTTTTTTTTTTTGGAGTTCGCATCTGTTTTGGCAACTGCAGACTTTGAAGGAACAATTTGAGTTTGAAAAAGTCACAAAAAATCCTTACATTGAACTATAAAAAGAAAGCGGAAAAATGATTCTTCATAATATTTTCCCTAAAATTATAAGCTAAAGAAATAAAACATAACTTTGAGAAATTGATCTAATAATTAAAAAAAAAAAAAAAAAAAAAAAGATAAATAACAAAAAGCACAAAACAAAGCTAGTGCTCTTTAGCAAGGATAGCATTGATTCTTCGGCCCTAGTATTTCTTTTACCATTCTTCTATTTGCTTTGGATTTTCAAAGATTTATGAAAAAAAGAAAAAAAAAAAACAATTAGCTATAATGTTGATTAAAAAAAAAATATATAATAAAAAGCCTTAAACAAAAAATTAAAAATGGGCTTATTTCACGTTCAGACCAAGTTTCTTAAAATATTCTTGAAATTTTGAAAATAATTCTTTTTTTCTTTTTTATTGTTATTATTATTATTATTATTATTATTGTTGTTTTTTTTTGGCTTACATGCACCTGCTTTTGAATTTTCTTCAGTTTTTTTTTTCAGTTTTATTTTATTTACTGTATTTACTGTATTGTCCATTTTCCTACTATTCGGCATCCTCATCGTAGTCATCATCATCCTCTTCACTTTCTTGCAAAATTGGAACAGCGGTTATGGTTAGATCACGACTACCGAAATCAAAGCCCAGCTCACGCATAGTAGTGGCCGGCATTAACGATGAAGAACTTAAATTTGATGTACCCGTTCCCAATGAGATGGCCGGTATTAGTATATCGTTGGCAAAATCATTATCATGATCGTAACGTCCACCGTCACGTTCATCGCTTTCGTCTTCGTTTCGTATAACAAATAAGCATTCCTCGTCGTCACGGTATTGCTCGTATAGCTCGCAGTGTTTGCGTTTCGCATGACGCAACACGTGATCTTTACGTCGCGAACGATATTCGCACGAGACGCATTTGTATTTTTTCTCTTTTAAACAATATTTACGTACATGTTCTTGCAACTTTTGTAGCGATTTATAAAAACGCTTACAATGCTTGCATTGCATATAAGCGTCACGTTCTAAAGGGTTGCTGTGACGTTGCTGTTGGTGTTGCTGCTGCTGTTGATGCTGGTGCTGCTGATGATGATGATGTAACTGTTGCTGTTGGTGCTGCTGTTGCTGTTGTGCTTGTTGATGTTGCTGCCCAGTTGCACTACGTTGTATAATGGTGTTGTTGTTATTTAAATAACCAAAAGAGTTATAGAGATCATTGTTGGCGATTGAATTTAAATTATCGTGACCGTTGTTGGTATCAACACCAAGTAGACTGCCCAAAATGGGATAAATATCTAATGGTTGGTTGAGGGAGGTGTTCGTTGGTGATAATTTTTGGAAGAATATTGGATTTGTGGAAGCAATGTAATAGTAGTTGTAGTAGTAGTAGTAGTAGTAGTAGCAGTCATGGTAGTGATGTTGTTGTTGGATTTGATGCGATGATTGATTTTTTTTTTGTTTTTTTTTTTTGTTAAATTAATGGCAAACAAAGTTAAAGTGTTTTTTTTTTGTCAAGGAGAGAAGGAAAAGAAAAAAGAAAAAAAAAATAATAAAAAATATAAAATTTTAAATTAATTAAAGCAAATTAAAAAGAGAACGTAAAATGAAAAAAATATTTAATAATTCATCATTTCATATTAAATCTATTAAAATACCCACATTTTATTAATTATTTAACCTTTATTGTCTAAGATTTATTTTGAATTAATTGCTATTTATGATGGATTTTCTTTTTTATCCTCATTTCCCATTTACAGAAGTGCTTTATTTATTTATTTTTTTTTTTTTTGATGATGATTGATCGATTGATTGATTGATTGTGGTTGTTTCGTGCTCTTGTTCTTGTTGTTCTTGTTTATCTTGATTGTTGCGATAAAAGAGATAAAATAAATGATGGTGGAGATGATGATGATGTTCTTGATGATGATAAAATGAATGCAAAGCTTTTAAGTGGTTATTTTTTTATATACACACAAACTTTATGAATTTTCTATAGAAGAGAGTGGTTGGTGATTTATGGTGCGATGAAGATGGTGATGGTGATGTTGCATTTGCTGATGCTGTGTAGGCCATATACAACGCTAATAAAATTTCATGTTTTCAATATAAAAAATAAATAAATAAATAAAACAAAACATAAGACAAAAAACAAAACTAAAAAGATAAAATTATTTATAATTGCTTATAAATATAAAGACTAAGTAGTGATGATCTATTGCGACTTTTATTATCGTTTTTTAAAATTTTTTGTTTTTTTTCTTAATTTTTTAATTCATGTCTATTAGAAATTATTTTGAAATTCTATTGGAATTATACTTCAATTTATGATGAATTTTTTTTTTTTTTTGCCGCAAGACCTCTCGAAATCCTCCATCCATTTTCTCGCTCCGTTGGTATATTTACCTAAAAGAAAAGAAACCCATGTTAATGAAAGTTTAACAATAATTTTCATTTAATTGATTTCTAGAAATATAAATTTTTATTTTACCTTAACCTAAAAAAAAAAAGAACTTAAATAAAATAAATTTTTATTATTATAATTAATTTAGCTGGAGAAATAAATTTTGAAGACTAAAGTTTCAACGCATTAGCATCTTAGGCATTTGAGATTTGAACCCACAAGTAAATTAAAAAGTCTATTACCTATCCCATATTTTTGATCTAAAAAATTATAGTAATAATGATAATAAAAATTGATTGCATTAATTTATAATATGTTTACTGAATTAATTGTTAGTTGCATTACTTTCAAACTGTAAACTGCAAGATGGATCTTTGCCTTCGCACTTGAAGTCTCCATTTTCAAGATAAACGTTTATAATCTATTCTTATCATCACCGTGCCCGCGCACGTATAGGGGACATCACCTGAGTGGGAAGATATCATCAAAGGAATTGTAATTAAATATATGCTTGGAAGCTTTTTTTTTGGATTGGATTTTGATTGTGTGCTTCTTCATGTCTCGTACGAACAAAGATATGTATTAAAAGTACAGTTCCCCTATAAGGCACGAATCTCTAGTAAAATTTGTGGAGTATTTTTGTAGTTATGGGAGAATGGCAATATGGCTCACATTTATATTGACTTGGCTCTACATAGAAGTGTATTATTTCGGTCCTGCTATGGTTTGCAAGATACAAACTTTAGTTCCAGCTTATTTGCAAAATTGATCTGAAACTAGAAAGTTATTAATCAAATTGAGAATTTTTTTCTTTCTTACAGTTCTATCGATCGCATGGACTGACGGTTACGGCTAAACCAACTTTAGAGTTTTCTATTGATCACACTGACGGTTGCGTCTAAAAGAATTTGAGGATGTTCAAGTGATCAAGAATATTACAAGAGGAAAGGCAAATCTAATAAGTAAAAATAAATAATACAAAAATATATAAATAAAATATAAAATGTATAATAATAATAATAATAATAATAATAATAATAATAAAACAATAATAACTAGATAAAATAATTCGACAGGAACAGGAAAAACAAAAATAATTTACGCGTATTCAAACTTTATAAACTAAGGTTAATTTAAGCAGCTTCGGTAAACAATTTCATTACGTGATGAGAACATTAATACTATGGATGAGATTTTGTCCATTTTGTTTCGCCGCAAGTCAAACCCCAATTCGCCTACGATTCTACAAAAAGGAAAAAATGATTGTTTAAATTTTTCCAAGGAAACCACAGAAGATGATTAAAACAATCTAAAAAAAAAAAAAATAAATAAGTAAATAAAAAAAATTATAAGTATTCGAGCAAAATTAAATATAATTAAATTGATAAATTTTTTAATAATACTAACCTGAAAGACATAATAAAAAAAAAAAATACGCATAATTTTATTTTACACCTTATTTTTTTTTTAATGCGTATTTTTTTTTTTTAAGAAATCTTGGCTAACTTTGCAGTATTCTTTGGAACATAACTCTTTTTTTTTTTTTCTTTTAAAAAATAAAAACCATACAAACTTTTTAGTTTTATTTTTATTATTATTATTTTTTTAAGTATATTTTAATTTTTTGTTGTATTTTCATCATGTTTTTCATTCATCGTCTTATCTAACAATAAAATAAGAATAATTTTTTTAGATTTTCGTTTCGTTTTTTTTAGTTTTTTTTTTCTTTTTAATAATAATAATAATAATAATTACATAAAATATTTAGTTGTTTTTTTTATTTAAGTTTATTTATGAATATAATTTACACAAATTTCATTTACTTCAAAGTTATTATTTATAATTTTTTTTTTTCGCTTTAATATATATAAAATATATTTTCTTTGTGTTATATAAATGTTTTTAAGGCGTTTTCTTGTGTTTCTTTTCTTTTTTTATTTTTTAAATACATATACTTATTAAATTTAGTTATTTTATTTGATAAGGATAAAATATATCAAGTTTTAACTAAGTAAATTAAAATTAAAAAAAAAAAAGAAAATTAAAAATGATTGTTAATAATTATTTGCGCTTTAAATATATTGAATATATGAATAAGAGAAAATAGTTTTTGTTTAACAATTTGTGTTTTTATTTATTAGATAAAAGAAAGCTAAAAAAAAAAAATTATTACAAATTATGCTATTTTTAATTTTAGAATTTTTTGTTTCTTTTATAGCTTTTAAGCTGTTTAACAAATCAAGCAAATGTGAGGAGGATCCTTTTCTATTGCATCCAGTTGGGATTTGGGTGAGAATTTATCAAAAATATCTAAAACGTGCTTAAACTATTTTTGAATTTTTTCTTTTTTGTATTAATGTGTACACGTTTCAAATTGTTTTTTGAAAATTATTTATTTAAGGCCCGTTTTAAACTGTGATATTTAATTTATGTTTTTTTTTTAACTTTAACTTTTTTCTGTTTTTCAACAACAATCACATAATTAATACGCATCACAAAATGTTTCATATATTTCTTCCATCGATTTAAAGTTTTAGTTTTTCTATTTTTTTTATTTTCGTTTTTTTTTTTTTAATTCATTCACAGCTCGTTTGTTTTTCTGCTTTTATTATTATTATTTGTTTATCTATTTATTTAATTTTTTTTTATTTAACAGAACAGAAGAAATTATTTAAACTTATTTTTATATGTGGATGTGTGTGTGTGTGTGTGCAGAATTTTTTTATTTATTTCTACCATTATATTAACCCTTCCAAAGCATATACTATAGAAAATGAAAAAGAAAATTAATTCATAGAAATAAAAAAATCCCTGCGCATACATTATTCTTAGTTTAGATTTTTATAATAATTTTTAGAATTTGTTATATTTGACTTTTAAAGCAAAAAAGAAGAAAGGAAATTTAACTTGTTTTTGGTTTTTTTTAATTAGTTTTAAGAAAAATGAACCCAAATATTTTGAATACCATTAAGCAAGAGGTTGAGTGTCGATCGCAAACCGAAAAGAGTTTAAACTGTTACAAACAGCAACAAACAAATAGATTAATATGAAATCTAAGAGCAAATTAATATATACATAAATATTTTTCGCATAATTACAAAAGCATTAGTTTACTTTCGTCTTACGGTTCGATGCAGTAACTAAAGAGACTGATACTACAACGACAATTCTACCCACCTTTTCTGTCTTTTTCGTTGTAAAGAAAACTTTCAAACATAAATTTAATTAAGAAATTTCCTTTAATAATTTTGTTGGATTGACGGACATAGACTGTCTTCCTCTCTCTCTGTCACTGTAAAGAAAACTTTCCAACATAAATCTAATTAAAAAGTTAAGAGGACTTCTTCCTTTAACAATTCTGTCGGATTGACGGACACTCTTAAAGACAATTAACATTTAGCTGGCAATTCCCGGATTTTTTTTTTTGACAGAAAGTGTATATATATATATATATATATATATATATATATATATATATATTTATTTATTTATTTATTATTTTTTTTTGCAAACAAGTTAATTCCTTTTTAAACTTTATTATAAAAAATAAAAAAAGAAAATTATAATAATGAAGCCAAGAAAAAAGTAAATCTATATATATATATAAAAAAAAAATAGTTAAACTATATATATATAACCACAACCTTAAGTGAGAAAAAAAATTATATATAAAACATTATTATAATTATATAGATTAGACAGATATGCATACAGACACATAAGTATAAAGCATTTATTCATGAATTATAATTTTCAAAAAAAAACTATGCAAGAAATTAAAATTAAATAAAAATTGAAAAAAAAATATATATATATGTTTATAAAATTATGCAATTTTTTTTAGAATGACTAGTGGGAAATTGCACAGAAAAAAAAAAATAAAAACATAAATATCAATTATTAATTTTTTAAAATCTTTTTCCAAAAAAAAAAAAATCAACTTATGGTTCTCTTTCTTTTAATTATCTTCGCTTTTTTTTGCACGAATACTGACCGAAATTCTTATTTAAATTTAAATTTTGTTTTTTGTTTTTTGTTTTTTTTATTATTTTCGCTAAGTTCTGGTTCAATAAAAGCCAATTAAAATAATAAAATATATAAAAAAATTTGGAATAAATCACACCGAAAGCTATTCAAGGAGTAAATAATAATAATAATTTTGTTTGTTATTTTTTTACATTAGGTACATAAATTTTGAATTCAAAACAAGTAAATAAATAAAAATAAGATGAGATAATTTTTAATAAATTAAACATAGAAAAAAAAAAAATTATAATTAAGCCGTTTATTTTGGAAGAGCCGTCTAATTTGTATTTGAGTGAAATTTTGATTTAATTAAGTCCTTCAACTATAGAAATGTAAAAATATATGTAAGCTAAACTACTTTCGCAAACAAGAGGATCGTAACACGGACCTATCGTTCTAGAGGTGCTATACCAAGTACACCGTTCAGTTCTTAAAGAGATAACCGTGCACGACTTCAAGGATCCTCTGGGGTTAACTACAGTCTTGAAGGCAATAGGTACGCATGCAAGGACTAAATGGTCTTGAGATCCAGTATGCACATGATTGCGAAAGAATGAAAGCAAAGCAATAGGGACAACTACCCATATATCAATCTATTGTCACGAGGGCAATACGTGCGCGAGGAATGACTAAAGGATCTTGAGATCCTGATGAATGAAAACAAAACAGTAAGGACAACTTTCTTATTATCAATTTATCGTCTTGAAGGCAATACGTACGTATGCAGTGACTAAAGGCCCATGTGAACCAGTACGCTCGTAACTGTGAAGGAATGAAAAGAAGTTGAATATTACACTATCGCCTGCCGAGATATTGCAGATTATTACGAGACCTATGCCTGAAATGAATTGAAAATGATGATAGCTGCCATCGAAAAAGACAAACGTCTTTCAAAAACCAAAAAAAAAAAAGCGATTCTATCGTTTGACTTGCATTGATTGACTATGACGATGCAATTTATTAGAATCTGATTAATTTTTGCTGTCTATTAAGACATATGAAAACCAATAACTTTAAAATATAAAGTAAGAAAATTCAAATTCTCGGAGGTTAATGGGGTTTTGTTTTTGAAAAACGAGTTTAAGTCACTTTCAAAATTAACGGCTAATAAAAAAAAAAAAAAAATATACCGAAAATAAAATAATATTAAGATAATTTTTTGCGCCATATTTTTCTTCAAAAAAAAAAAATCTTAAATTCTTCTTTTGTTTCTTTTTTGTTTTGTTTATAAATTTATGCTCAAACGATATTAACATACAAGAGAGGATTTGGTTGCTATCACATTTTCACAGCACAAAATCGTTTGTGTTTGTTTTTTCTTTGCATAAATTTTTTTTTTTTTTTAGAATTTTTCTTTCTCTTTTTTGTTTGCATAGATTTTTAAGAAAACAAAAAAGCATAAAAACAAAAATTAGCTGATATTTTTCATTAGTAACATATATATATATATATATATATATATACGGTATATGCAAGAATATAAAAAGAAAAAAAAAATGATTAATTTTTTAACTTTTTTCTTTTTTAAAAAAAAGTTCGCATTAAATCTATTAATAATAAGTTAATTTTATAATTTAAATATTATTATTATAGTTTATTTATTTATTATTTTCTTTCATCCATTGATTTATATTTTATATCATTTATCTTTGTGTTTGAATTTTTTATTATTATTATTATTATTTATTTTTAAAATTTATTTTTTATTGTATCACATTCCAATAAATTAATTTTTTTCATTATTTACTTATTTTTTTTTTTTTTTTTTAATTATTTCATTTTCTATGGTTTTCGTCTAACTGTGACTGACTGACTGACTGTGTGTTTTTATGGTTGCTTGACTAATTGTTATATATGATTAGCTGACTATTGACTGTGGCAACATAAGCGAGTGTCGGATTTTATTATTTCATTTTTGTTTTATTATTCATTTATAAAAATTTGTATAAAAGGACAAAGTTTTATAAAATTAAGAAAAAGGAAAGAAGAAGAAACAGAAGAAGAGGAGTACAATTAGTGAAATATAAAGTAAAAGTAATTTCCTCTGAAAAGATAATAATGCATTGATTGAGAGAAGAAGTGCACATTGCACATAGAAAACATTTAATTTATTTGAAAGAACTTATCAAGTTTTTCTTTACCGAAATATTTTCAATCGTATTCTGAACAACATCACGGGCAATTGCTTGTATTTTTCGTGACTTAACAATGTTATTTATGCATGTCCCAGGTCGAACACTTTTTCAATCAATTTACGGTTATCTGTCCATCTGTCCGTCTTATTTGCTGGTGTTCTACCTACAGGCCGCACATTTGGAAATATTTTGAGGAAATTTCTTACGTTGACGTGTCTTAAGACTGCTTCGGATCGGACTACTTTTTCGACCACCTCTAATATGAAGCCTTCTTTTAAAAACTCGTTATATAACCAAATGTATTAAGTCATGGGCCGTGCCATGCTATACACTCTTTTGTCCTCGAACTTTGGGGTTGGTAATAATTAATAAATAATTTCCCGGGTCTAAATGAATGTTTGGAAATGTGTTCCGAGATATTTTATAAGAGCTTTTTTGCAAGGACTTCGGATATCGTTTACCTCTTCACTAAAGGGAAAGCCACTTGACGAATTAGCGCAAAATTTAAGCTCTTTGTCATATAATGCATGCCTTTGGCGTGTTCCGAGTTGCTCTAGCATCGGCATAAGATTAATCATATTCCAGTTTTGAGTTCTCTCAACAATGAAGTGAAGTCTCGAAAACAAGACATTTACACTTTTCGCTTTAAGGAAATAACAAGTTTTTTAACTAAATGAAAAAGTTAAAATGAAAGTATTGAACCTTTGCTGGGTCAAAGAATTTTACAGAATACAATAAGAATTCGGAAACATTAATTTTTTTTTTCTTTTAAATTTAATTAATGGAATGAAGTAAATATATCTATTTTTTTCGTTATTAATCGTTTGCATAAAAAAAAAATCAAAATCCTTTAATATTAAAAATTTTATAAAATTATATATTATAATAATAATAATAATAATGATAAAGATTAAAAACAATACAACTAGAAAAGCTATCAAAGAAATAGATTTTATCTTTACGATTATATACAAAAAGGAAAAAATAGACATATATAACGTTAAAAAGAGATCGCAAGTGTAAAAATTAAATGTTAAAAATTAAACAAAAAAAAAATTTTTTTTTTACATTTAACGGTTATTTTTTTTATTTATTTTTTTTTTTATTAAGCTTTGCAAGTTACCAAAATTTTGCGGAAGTATATATATATATATAAATGAAGAAAATATAAAGAAAATGAATTAATTATAATTTAAAAAGGACGGCCTTTAGATATTTTTTTTTTTCTTCCTTTCATTTCTTATATTTTCGAAAAAAAAATTTTTTTTTCTTTTTTTGTTGTTTTCCATTTAAGTGCAGCTCATTTTGTTTCATAAATAGTTTGCAAAGCTAAATGCAAAGATTTTTTCTATATAAAGTTAGTTATTTTTTCGATTTTTCTTTTTAAGATACATATATATATATATATATATATGCACATATATATATGTCTATATAAACATATATATCTGTAAATATATATATGTATGCATACATATATATATATATATATATATATATATATATATATATATATATNTATATATATATATATATATATGTATATATTATATATATATTATTATATATATACATATAAGTGGTTGGTCTGGTGTGTTGTGTAAGGAGGTGTAAATATAATTTGTTGTTTTTTTTTATATTTTCTTCAAAAAAAAAAAAATATTTATCTAAAATATTTGAAAGTTTATCGGGGATTGTATTTGCTCTCTGTGTAGCAGTTGTTTTTGTATTTACAGTAATTATTATTTTACCTTTACTTCTTATTTATTTTTATATTTTTTTGCTTTTTTCACATTTCCATTTCCACGTCCAATTCCACTATTCTTTTCCGAAAGGCGATTGCAAAGCCTTTTATTCTTTAAAACTTTCTTGTTTTTCGAAATCTTTGTCATTGTTTGACTAGTTATAACTACAGTGTGTTTTAAACACAAGAATCACAAGAAACTAAAAGTGCTTACAGACCCTTAGCCATTAAAAAAAAAAAAAAATGATTACATATTTTTACTATAAGTTTACAATATATTCTTCTTTTTTTTTTTTTTTTACCTTTTCGCTTCGTCGTTTTTTATATAAATATTTTTTATTTTCATACATATATATATGTATTTTTATTTTTTTTTTTTAACGGTTGCTACTCTTTTCATTCACGTTTTCTCTATCACAAGTGTTATTCAGCATACGCAATAATATTCAGCCAAAGAGGTGTACTTCTCCTTTCTCTTTCTCGCCCATGTTCAGTGTCAGTTTCGAACTGTACACATCTGAGATATGAATAACTTTAAATGTTTTCTCTTTATTTTAGTTTAAAACAAAGTACACCTTTTTGTTGCCGTTCTATCTTTTTCTAGGTTTACGTCTATCTCACACACATATTTATTTAGCTAATTTTACCTCTCTCTCTTTCTCTCTCTTCATTTCTCTTTATACTACTTTTATCTATATCTCCCTCCTCGCTATCTTTCTTTCTCCCTTCGTTTCGAACATGAACTTACTTTTAGTAAAATTATTCGTTCATTGTATGTAATCTACCTATCTCGCTCTCACTTTCTGCTGCGCTTAACTTCTTTCGCTTTTTCTATGAATTACGCAAAAGTTACGGAAAAGCAATCACTATTGCGACTATGTACGCGATTTCTCTTTCTTTCTTTTAAACTGGTGCTGCTAGATTGTTTTTGTATTATTTGTTGTAAATTGTATTTTTTCTCTTTTTTTTTTGTTTTTTGTTTTTCTTTTTTTGTATTGCACATTTAGTTCTGATACTTAGTTTTAAATTGTTATGTAAGTAATTAATTAACTTTTATTATATATTAGACTTAATGATGACTCTATTTGAAAATTTTACTTTTCAAAAAAAAAAAAAAAACCTAACTCTGCGTAGCTTTAGATGCTATTTCTGTTAAGGCAAGTATTGTATCAAAAAAAAAAAAAAAAAAAAAAAAAAAAAAAATTCAAAATCAAGATCAAAAACAAAAAACCCAAGAGAGTAGAGTAAATATAGAAAAAGAGAAGTTTTCAAGAAATATTCGAGTTTCCAGAGAAAACTAAGAATGCAATTAAAAAACTGTGAAAACTTTCTTTTAAAAAAACTACGTATTTAAAATTTAATCAAATGCATAACTATTAATGTTATTGAGATCACTGCGTTGTAAGAAGAAAAAGATTACAAATTAATTAAGGATTTTCTCTGGCACTCTTAAGCTTCTGATTCCCCCCCTCTCCCTCTCTATTTTATTTATTTATTTATTTATTTTTTGTCCTCTTTTGCAAAACATTTGTAAGCAGAAAATCTAAGCACGACTTAAAAAATCCTCCAAAAAAAAAAAAAAGAAAACGTCACACCGCGTATCCTGGTAAAAAATGTAGATTTAAAGGCATTCCTTTCTTTCTGTGTGTGTTTTTTTTTTAGGATTATTTTCATAAAGCTTGACTTAAAGAATGGATTCAGTTTTTTTTTTTTGTTTTTTTTGTTTTAATTAAATTTTAAGCTCTTACGTTTTTGTCTCTATTTCTCAATTAGAAGCGCGAAAACGATAACGCGTTATTGTTATTAGTGTCTGAGAATTGTATCGTATTGTCTGTCATCGATTATATCATCGATGTTGATGAGTGCGCATATGCAGTACTAGGTTATGCTTGTGCTTAGATTTCTTGTGACAAATGGGACACTCAAACTTGGGTTCGACACCGCACTCGAAGCGCACATGTCGATTAAGACTATGCGGTCGGGCGTATGAATTGCCACAACGATCACATGTGTAAGCCCCACCCCATGACGTGTTAGAATTATTGCCGCCACCACTACCGCCAGTGCCGCTAGATCCAGGAGCGCCTGCGCTATTGGATCCAGAGGCACCGGAGCCCATAACACCGCCACCAGCGACGTTACCGCTAGATGTAGGCGTATGGGGCGCTACAGCACTTGAGGTAGAAACGCCTAAAGCCGTACCGGCGGCATTGGTAGCGGTACCAACAGAAGCCGGCCCGCTTGAGCCACCCACAGCAACTGCAGCAGCCGCAGTTAAATTCGTTCCGGCACTGCTGCTACTATAGCGGCGTGTAGGCGTAACAGCTCCAGCCGCTGCAGCCGCATGTGTAGGAAAATTCATTAAGGCATGATGGCTATGCTGTTGATGTAGAGAATGACTCGACCCATGATGATGATGCGATGATGTCGCTGCGGCAGCTATACTTTGTAAGGCAGCATGTTGCAATTGTGTTGCGGGAGGCATACCTGTCGATCCAGCGGTACCACTACCTATAACCGCAGCCGCCATAGCGGCAGCAGTTTGCTGATCGCCAGAGGCTGCTGCAGCAGCAGCTTGCTGCAGTGCAATCGAGACGAGGTTTAACTTAAAGTGACTACTCAAACGTAAATCACACGGTTGCTCACTATCCTCATCATCCTCTTCATCATCCAAATTACAACCACTCACCCCATGACCGCTGCCGACATTGCTTACTGCCGTGCCGGCCGATGTTACTGAAACTTTTTTTTCTATACACATTGTAGGTATTTTGTCTTCATTATCTTCATCATTAGTAGAGCTTGGCTCAAATTTTATTACACTTGAACCTGGCGCGACGGTGGCAATAGGGCTGCTTAGCGGGCTCACTTTTAAACGCATTCGGGGACGTTGTGGTTGGTGTTGCAATGTAACACCACTGCTACTGTGCGTTGGGGTAAGTGAACCTACAGTAATTAAAATATAAAATATAGAGAAAAAATAAAAAAATATCAATTAATCGGAAAAAGGGAATAAGAGTAAATACGAACTTTTGAAAACTATATAACAAAAAAAAAAAAATTTGCCTTTGTTTTAATATAAAATAAAAAAATAATAATAATTTCCTGACACCTTTTTCCTTTTGTTTTGTTTTTTGTTTTTTTTTGTTTCTTTGATTCTTAACGATACTCAAAGAGTGCGATTCAGTGGTAGAGCGAGAGAGAATGTTTTGTTGCGGTGAAATGGATATTTTTGTGTTGCAGATGTAATGATTAATTTTCAAAAAAAAAAAATTCAAAAAGTGAAAATTTTGAAAACTGCAATGAATTCTTTACTTCCTTCATTTTCTTAGTGAAAAGCTTTAAAGTAATGTTTGGTGTTTATGATTATTAGTAAGTGGAATATGTTATGTGTTGCACACAGAAAACAAAAATACATATACATGTTATGTTCATAGTCAGTATTAAATACGAATTAAGTGACGTTCATAGTGTTGTTTAAGAAATTTATTTAAAAAATAAAAATAAATAAATAAAAGAAATAAAAACCAACTGAAAATAAATTTTAACGAGTGAGTAATAACAGTTAAGTGAGAAGAATTTTATTAAATTTTTTTTTTTATTGTGTGGTTAAGACGCAGCTTCTTTTTCGCCACATAAATTTTTAAGCAATTGGAAGGGCTTCTATTCCTCCAGGTACGACTTGCAAAAAAATAGCGATATCTCATTGATCGATTCATGTAGATTCTGCGAAGAGACGATGGAAATGTCCCATCACATGTGCGAGCCATCTACGGAATCAGATGTCAAATGCTTGGTGAACAGTTTACAACACCAACGGATAACGTATAACATTCCAAACCTAAGAAGGTGGCGGGATTTATAAGAATGCTAAAGCTGAAGGGATTGAGGCATGGGCAAGTACAACAGACCTTTTTAGATCGCAGTATGGATTGCCCAATATATTACAATTACAACGATTAGAATTATTTCACTTAGAATATCCAAGAATATGCTCGAGATGTTCCCGAGAAAGTCATATCTTTTGACGTGATGCGTCCTAGCAGTTAAGCTATGTAGCTATAAATAGTTGAAATTTCATTTATATATGATTTCTCTATAAACTTCACAATTACGTACGTATTGTAATCGCACAAATAACTGCAAGGTCCAAACAAAAAAAAAAATTGGTTCATATCTCAATAAGAATTTTTATATACGTTTACCCTCGCAAGCTTATGGATAGAAAATAATATGTTAATGTCATTTTAGAAAACCAGCTGGACGAACAATGAATGAAGGATAACCATATTTTATTAATATTACGAATGAAACGCAATTGGGGAAAGACTTGTTTGAACGACTTATCTTCGTTTGGATAGAAAATGAACTTTGGTTTACAATTTTTTTGTTAATAACCTAGCTAGGTTATAGTTTAATTATTTAATAAGTGGGATACCCATAGGTTATTCCAATGGGTCCGATCATATATATATATATATATATAGTAGAGACTTGTCTCAACGATCAGACTGGGTTTGGATAGAAAATTAAATTTGGTTTAACATTTTTTTCTTAATAACGTAGGTAGGTTAAGATTCAGGTATTTGTTAAACCGGCTAAAGGTTATTCCGATAGATCTGATCATATACGAACAGCATTCACTTTGCGCCCCTCACGTCACGTTACGTCTGCACGTACGTGGAGCCTTGCCAGCTGCAATGCAATACAATGCTGTGAATGGAAGGGAAAAGTATATCATATATATATATGTATATAAATATATACGTTATTACTTATGTATACGTATATTACTAAAGAAACTTTTGCTTCTCGAACATTTGTTAGCGGATAAAGGCATATTGGACTCAAGCCGAAAATAATTATCGTCTTACTTAATGATAGGTAAATAATTTCACTTTTTCAAAAGGACAGACATAGAGACTTACAATTTACTTTTAAGAGTTTTCCAAAATCATAAATTATTTTTTTTTTTTGTGAAAAAATCATTTTAAAAAAATCTTGAATTTAAAAAAAAACATAACATACACAAGTTTTCTAGGAAATTTTCCTAGTCTCTTCAAATTGTCATTGTCTTAAAAATAAGGAAATTTTTGTAGACATATTTTGTATAAATATTATATATAGTTTTTGTTTCTTCTAATAAAATTTTGAAGGAATTCGCCCATCTAATCCAAATTTTTTCTATTCATTCCATATGCCAAAAAGCTATGTTGCAACGATTCTTGCAAAGAAGTTGTAAAAATGGACATATTTTTTTGTTGTTTTATCATAACTTGTTCAAACTAAAGCGGTATATGCAACTCGATCTAATACATTTTAAATATGATTTGTTCTTGGGCTAAAATATTTCAGTCAGTAAATCAAAATATATCAAAAATTTATGACCTCTACGCTGAACACAAGTCAGGTATGCGCAACCACATATCATAGCCACGGACGGACGTGTTTCAATCTTAGCAAAGATAGGGAAGATAATGTCCGCAGGAATTTGGTGTGTGGATAAGTCTCTACCGACTAAACACTCGCTGCGGCTACGACCGAAGTAAACCGTACCGCACTTAAGATTTGAGTTCGCGAGTACTGACTTCTTATCTGCTCGTATACTCAAGGGGCGGCCCTTGTAGTCTTTGCAATAAACTCATGATTACGAATTTGAAGCAGACTTGACTCTTTGGGTAAATATATTTATAATACGAAAATAATTTTGTACGACTTATTTATATCAACAATTGACAAAACTTTTGTATCGATTGTCGAAATGTTTAGTCGAATTTAATAATAGAGCTAACAGAAAGTACAACAGAGAAAGCATTTCTTTCTTATCCTCTCATTGCAGGTAGAATTCTAGCTTACTTTCAAAGTCTACATATAGGTAGAAACTTTCAAGTAGTAAGCGTTTTTTGGAAAAGATACGTTAAGTAAATATTTTTTTTTTTTTTTTTTTTAAATAAATTAAATACGCATGCTCTTAACATTATATTAAAACAAAATACATTTGTTGTAAATAGCGAGAAAAATTACCTGTTTTATATATAAAATAAGTGTTTTTGTTTTTTTTTTTATTATTATTATATTGTAAGGAAAATAGTTGTAGTAGAGAAAAGAACCGGTAACTGGAAATTTCGAATTTTGTGTGATAACAACAACAACAACAACGACTTCAACAAGAATTGTCGGCCAAATTTTGTGGTATAAAGTTTCCGGTTCTTTTATAAAAAAGCTGAAATGAAATAATACTAGAAAAAAATAATAAATTAATTAAAAAATATTAAAACAGAAATAAAATAAATAAATAAATAAAAAAAAAATTATATACGTATTATAAAACATTGTACGGAAAACCTTATACCCATCACCATTTAAAGCAAATTAAGTAAAAATTTCAATTTCTTCGCTTACGAAAAACTCACATCGAATTTTTCGAATTTTCTTTAGTTATAATTAATTTATCAGTCATTTTTCGAAGTTTTGTTTTTTTTTTTTAATATAATTAATGTACACACTTAGGTCATGTACCCTAAGGAGCGAGATAGGGAGGTGATCGCGGCTCAGTGCTGGTGTGCGTTCCCAATGAGTAACTATCATGCCTTTACCGACTAAGCACCAACCGAGCTTAGTACAGCAACAACCAAAGTAGACTCTACCGCTTAGTTCTTAACTAATAAAGTTTTATCAGTTAAAAAATCTTGAGCGTTTTTAAATTAAATTCATGAAACCCAGTCAACGTTATTTACACGAAGGCTTTGTTCCTTTGCTTTCACAAGTTTAGTTAACCTATCACCCTATAACCTATAATTCTAAGCAACATCAAGGCATTTTTTTTCTGTTTGTGACTTCTGCGACTTGATAGCCTTATTATATTTTGATACAATGTACAAAAAGCGATAACAAGAAGATTACGTTGTTTACAACACAACGTCAGCATGTAAAATGATCTTGAGTTGATCGAATTAGTTTTGTTTTAAATTCGAAGCATTTAAAATAGTTTGTTCGATAAAATAGTTCAGATCAATATTTGAAAAAGATGACAAGTAAATTGTTATTAATAATATTTAAAAAAAAATTTATTTCTCTTATAATTTATGCGGTCGTAAGCAACACTTAGAAGGACTTGAGATAGACCTCCCTTTTTATTATACCAATCACTTCAGATTTTCTTTTTCCATCACTTCCTCAATCGATCTAACTTTGTCTGTCCGTCTTCTGGTACAGTCTTCAATTTCCGCAATTGTTGAGACATTTTGATGAAATTTATTACACCGGAGTGTTTTGGATCGAGGACGAACACTATTGCAAATGGATCGGATCGGGTCATTGTTTTTCTCGTATAAAATCTCATTTTGAAAAGTCGTCACATGAATAGCAACAGCTTGATGTCGAGTATTTTAAGATGGGCCGTGGACCTGTAAAGCTTTTCCCTGTCTGCAGAGCCATGCTCATGACAGGATCAAGCCAAGTTTCAAAAGTTCAATCTGGAAGAATTAGCTGAACGGATTTTTACCGAAGTTTAGACTTAGCCTTTAGACAGATACAATCCATCGCTGAAACAAAGTGAGGATAATTTTGTACTAAATATGAAAACATTAAAATATTCTACAATACTACAGGTCGATCGATATATGATACAATTTATAATAATAATAACGTTTATGAACTATTTGATGTTTTTTTTTGTTTTTTCGGAATTATGCAAAATAAGTCAGTGGGTAAATTTTTATTATGGTAAGAGAAGTTGGAAATATAAATTGGCTTTCGGATCTCGCCTTTGTAAGAGTATTTGTAGGTTAATCATACTTTTTTCAGTTTTGATTTTGTCGAGAAGAGGACAAGAGACATGTTGACATGGCTTACCATCAGTAAGCGTGGACGTACTTTAAAATGTTTAAAATATTTTCTTTTAGATGATACGATAGAAATTAAAATATGAACACATTCTTGATCTTTCTTTAAGAGCAGACGATTTGGGAGTTAATTTCAATATAAAATTTATTTATCAGTTAATACGGACATAGAAATGATTTAAGTTTTTGAATTTATCCCTAATTTTTATTAATTGTTTTTTTTTTTTTTTTTTTTTAATAATATCAGTTAAAAACATAACGAAAAAAAATTTTTTTTTTCTATTTAGTTTTTTCCTGAAAAACGATAATCATGCTAAAGTTCAAAATAAAATTAAAAAATTTAAAAATTATTATTCTTAATTAGATATAAATAAACATGTAAAGAATATAGACACAAAAAGAATAAAAAAAAATTATTATTATATGTATATATATAAATACATATATAAATGTGAATATAATTTCAATTATTATACTTTTACTCTACACATAATTTTATAAAAGAAACAAAAAAAAAAAAATATTTGTATATTTATTTCTATGTATAAAACAAAATGATCAACTGCTCTAGAACCTAAAGTTGATAGGCAGGCATAGTACAGAGAATAGTAGTAGTGGTAGTACTAGTAGTAGTAGTAGTAGTAGTGGTAGTAGTAGTAGAAGAGAGATTGTTTTACACACTACTTTAGATTGGATGGAGATGAAGAAACAACATCGCATTTGTTTGTAATTTTTCTTTTTTTGTTTTTTTTTGCTTGCATTCTTAGGGTGGGAGTTGTGTGGTTGTTCTACATCAAACACGTACCTGAAAGAAAAAATTGGTTAGTAAAAATTTAAAAAAAATTGTTTAAAATTAAAAAAAAAAAAAATTGTAATGTAAAGTAAAGATCAAGCTATGGGTAATTTATTTAAAAGGACTTTTAAGGATCAATTAGGATTTAAAGGGAAATGTCTTTGGTTTTTTTTGTAGTTATATTTCTTATGAAAAATAAAAGGCCTTTTTGTTTTATTTGTTTTTTTTTCAGAATTTATTTCTTGAATTATATTATTTTCAATATGCATGTGTTTTAATATGATTTATATATGCATACACATATACATATCTTCATACATATATATATATAGATGAAAGTATGTATATAGACATGTATATGTATACGTATATATATATATATATGTTTATGCAAGTGTTCGTGTTCAAGTGTTGTAAGTATTTATTATTTTATGTGTTTTTGGTGATAGTTAGTTATGCTTAAAATAATTTATTTTAGAAGTTTTTCATAATTTTCTTCTTTTTTTTTTGTTTTTTATTAACGATATACTATATGCGTTTGTGTTCCGTATTGAAGATAATATATATAAATTATATTTGTTCTTTTTTTTTTTGTTTTTTTCAAATTAAATTTACAATATATTGCAATTAGAGTTTGTTTTATTAAACTGTTATGTTAGTTTATAATGAAATGCCAAAATAAGTCTGCATAGTGTTGATATATATATGTATATATATATATGTTTATAGACATATGCATATATATATATATATCCAAACACCCAAACATATGTATGTGTATAAGCAAACATTTATCTATATAAACATATATACATACACTTACATTTATATATATGTATACAAACATGTATGTACATAACATGTAGAAATATGTACGTAAACACGTATATATATGTATATAAACATACACATATGAATATATACAATACACTTATAAACATGTGCATATATGTATACACACATACATATATGTGTATAAGCAAATATATATCTATATAAACATATATGCATGCACGTACATATATATGTGTGTTTCCACAAATATGTATATATATGTGTATATCTGTACATATGTGTATAAACATTTCTATATACACATATCCTTACATATATATATATATATATATATATATACATCTAGACATATATGATATATATGTATATATATATATATATATATATATATACATATACATACATACATATATGTCTGTATATACACACGTTTTTACACACATACATTCATGTTTATATACATATATATAGGTTTATACGCACACACATCTATGTTTATATACATATATACATGTTTATATACAAATATATACATATTTAGATACAAATGTATATATATTTATTTACGAATTTTATTGTAAACCGACTTAGAATTGATTTTTTTTTATAAGCTCCGTATAAAGTGAATTTTTTATACCTTTCTTTGTGAAAAATTTTTTTTTTTAACTCAGAAAGCTGGGTCGTCACGAAAAGGCCCTTGGAAAACAGCTTGGCTAACGAAAGAAAATTTCACAAAATGTTTTGTCGAATGGAATATTTTATAATACAAATAAGTTGATTAAGACCAAATTCTTGCTCGAGTGAATTTTAGTTTTGAAAAAAAATTTAAAAAAAAACTTTTTTTTCTAATTACAAGTAAAAAGAGGCCGTGATTAACAAAAAAATTGAAAAAATTAAGCGCAAATATGATTTTGAATATGATTTGAATTTGATAACATTATTTAATATGTTGGGCATGAGAAAAATCCAAATGACAAATTTTATAAGTCAAGAATTATCTTTCTCTTGATAATAACCGAAGGTAAGAGCTTACTTATTTGACAAACCACTACAACAAAGTTAAGATTGTGAAAAGATTTTCTGATGTCTTTCTGTCCGCCTGCCCATTCATTCGTCTATATTTGTTGGAAAGCCCATGACTGCGAAATAATACGGTCCGTCCTTTTTACTGTATAGAGTTCCGAACCCACAATAGAGAAAATACTGTCACCTCTTCTAACAACCGTTAAGGTATAACTTAATGCAAACATTTATAAGAAGATCATTTAAAAGTTTACTGTATAAAGCCTTTCCTAATACATAAGTAGCTCGAATACTATCCCTCGAGGATATGTATATACTATGAAATCAAATCTGGCTTGGTGGCTAGTGCTTATCCTGTCTTTTTAGTCCTACAGTTTATTTCTTTGGTCTAAATAAATTATACTAATAATTAAAAAAATATATATATTATTTTTTTGGACTTTTTACGTTATCAACTCTTAGTCGATTTAAATCGAAATTCAGCATATAATTATTTAAATTTGATTTTATATAAGCCTTTAAGTTATTTTATTGATTGATTTATTAATGTTTATTATTTTACTTTAATTTTTTTTTTTTGTTCTTTTCTTTTTTTATTATACTATTTATATAAGCTTTATGTTAAGCCATTCCGGTTGAGTTAATTTATTGAGTTTTATGAACTTTTTTTATTGTTCTTATTGTTTATTGTTTTTTTGCCTACTTATTAGTTTTTGTTTATTTTATTTTTAATTAATTTTTTTTTTATATCCACTGTACTTTCCCTTGATTTTATTTTCATCCGAATTATTTTAATAATTAATTTTTTGGCTTTATTCATTTATTTTCTTTTACAATGATTTGTTAATTATTTATTTTTTTAATATTTTTCTTTAATTTATTTTTATTTTGTATTATTTTATTCATTATTATTATAAATTTTATTTTTAAGAAATTAAATTGATAATCGATTGACTAGAGAAGAATTTGTCTTTTGCTTTCAATAATTTAAAGTTTTCATAATAATTATAATATAATAATTTTCTCTAAAAAAAGGTTTAGGGTTTCGACTAGGTTTGTATATATATTTTTTTTGTATTTTTCTTTTTTTTTTTAATAAACTCTAAGCTTTAAATATACATTTGCAAGACTGATAAATAGATAGATAATACATTAACATATTAAATATTGATAAATAAAAATAAACTAATTAAACTAATTTTTTTGTTTTGTTTTTTAAAGTAAGCCCTAAACAAACTTTTCAAGTATTTTAAAAAATTTCTTTGTTTTGCAAATGACTAGCAAAAAGTAATTTTTTGTTTAATTTTTTTTTTTAATTTTTAAAATTAAAATAAATTGTAATTAATTAAAAAATGAATAATTCCATTGCCTGCAATAACGACTAGAAATTTCTGTTTCGTAATGAGAAATATTAGTTATGGCTTCGAAATGAAATTAATTAAAGTTAATGTTTTACATTTTTTTTTTTTCTTTTGTCAATTCAAATATAAAATATTGTTAAGTAATATTATAAATGTATTATGAATTTTGAGATAATATTTTGTAACTTTAGACTATCTTGAAGTCCTTTTACATTATATAGAAAATTATTAATGAATTAAGTTGATATTTTTAATTATTTTTGCTTTTTTTTTTTTTGTTTTTAATTTACAATTTGCACAATAATTGCTGGTTTCATTTTAAACAACTAAAGCCAAGCTTGTATAATATTTTTATTAATTAGATGTCCAATGTACGTACGTAAGCGAAAAAATTATATAAGAAAATTTAAAAACAAACAATAAAACTTTATTTAATTGGGTTTAAATAACGAATATCTTAAAATTGTTTACAAGCTAAATGGAAAAAATAAATAAATAAAATAAAAAAAAAAATGGAATAACTGTACCAAGTTAAAATCACTTTGAACGCCATGTGCGCTAAACTTTCCATGGGTTAATATTAATAAACGAATTTCCTGAAATTGAAAATGATCTCAAGGACCAATTCTAGTTTCAAACCAAAAAAAAGGGAACCGAACAGATTTGCCTTTTTAATGCCTTGAACATATTCGATTTGAAAAGGAACAAAAATTAATTGAGGTTAGATAACCAACATCTTGAACTTAAGAAAGATCTTAAGTAGAAATGACTTTCAATTACAAGATAAAAATAGTTAACCTAAATAGCAGTATAAAGCCGTTTAAATTCTTTTTTTTCAAAATTTAAAAAAAAAAACAAAAATTATTTTCACAATTGAGGTTAAGTTGAAAAGAACACAGTGAACTTGAGGATCATAAGGTTAAAATAAGAAACATAGTGCACTTGGGGAATGTCTAGCAAATATATTAATACAAGAATTGATTGAGAGGCCATCTCGGGCTGCTTTACGTCATTGTGAACTTATTTCAAAATAAAATTCTCTGAGGAAAAAATACTTTTTGAAAATCATCATCAAACAGTGTAATGAAGGTAGGCAAGGTAGGCATAAAATGATATCTCAATCATTTCATTCAAAATATTTTGAAGTTATATTTAAAAAAAAAAATAAATAAGAAATTCTTAAAATTTTTACAGTTCTCTGTTATTATTTTTAAGGAAGTGTAATAAAGTACGAAATTTTTTTTTTTTTTTTTTGGTTGCTTATAAAAATTGTTCTGAAGAAAGACTTAAGTTAAGTGTGCTCATCAATTTTTTTTTTTTTTATTAAATTTCAACTTGACTTGAATTGACGTTTTTCTATAAACTATAGTTCATTAAATCTGAATATATTATTATATTAAAGATGCAGGCACCTAAAAACCTAATCACTGCTAATACCTAAAAAATTTTATTTTAGAAAACTGACTCTTATTAACTAAAATTTCACATATGGCAAGCAAACGAAATCAAAGAATAAAAAGAATAAAAAATCGTAAAAGATGGTAAAAAAAAAAAAAAAATAAGAAAAAAAATTGCAGAAAATATTATCAAAAACATATAACAAAAAAATGAAATTAATATAAATGAATAAAATTATTTTTTTAATTAAACAACAAAAAAAATAACAAAAAAACACTTATTGAAATATTGAAAATAGAAGAAAAATAAATGTTTATTCGCTAAAAACTCTCTTCGAAATTGAAATGCAAATCTATTTGAAAGGAGAGAAAAACATTATACAAGCTTGTTACAGTTCTTTGCCCTTTTGGAATACTTCTCTTGCTTTTTTAGATGAAAAATCGTTACAAAAAAAACAAAAACTTTGACAACATTGCACGCCACAAAATTTTTATAAACATACATTCATCCATATACATACATTACATACTAATTTAAAAAGAAGAAAAAAAAATAAATAAAATAATAATTACGAGTTTTTCGTATGCAATTCTTCTTCTCTTTTCCTCTTTCTCTCGCCCTTCCTGTCATGATCATGTTAATATCTTTTTCTATAATTTTTTCGACGTAGCATACGTAAGACTCGTTCTCTAACGTGTACTCACTTCTATTCACTTTTCTGTAAGACCAACGTATACGAAGTACTACCCTGTTCGATGGCACCCGTTGAGGACGAGGTCATCGTAGTAGTAGTAGTACTGGGTACAATGGTCGGATTATTATCATTTACGATAGCGGCGACGGCGGCGGCAGACTGACGTGACATTAATTGCGATTGAGATTGTGATTGCGTTTGTGATTGCTGTTGCTGAGACGACTGCTGCTGCTGCTGTTGCTGCTGCTGTGGTGATTGTTGGGCTAAATTTTGATTTGTTGCATTCTCCTCCTCGTTACGATCGCGGCATTTTGTGTTTAAATGACGTTTTAAGTTACTATGAACATTGGTGGCATAACCACATAGTTTACTGCAAAAGTAACGCGGTGGTTGGCCACATTCGTTTTTCAAATGACATTTTAAACTATTTTTCCATTTATAATTGCGATTGCAATTGCGGCATACCCAGGGCTTTTCAATATCCGCATTATAGATCATATCTTGGGAATGTTCGAGGGATTCTTTGCGCATGCGTTGATTTTGTACCAAAATACGGTAACGCTTATCCTTAGAGAGCATAGATTGATAATCAGCGGATTTCATATTGGACACATTTCTGGGGGTCTCGAGTGGTTTAGGAGTTAGAGGTGCCAAGGGCGGTGCCGTGGACCGAGGCATTTGCGGTGTAATAGTAGTTATTGTGGCCGGTATGGAATGCAACTTTATTTGAACCGGTAAATTGGGTTTAAGCTGTAAATTCTGCAAATGTTGTTGTTGTTCTAATAATTGTTCCGGTGTCTGCAGTTCGATATGGGTTACAGCCGCTGCTGGCGAATTCATAGCCGATGATTTTTTCATTAATAAAGTGCGTCTTTTACGTGGCATATTGTTAGCATCATTTGATTCAGCGGCTAATTTAGCTGAAGCCGCTGCTGTTGTCAATAAGTCTTCATCGGCGAGATCCTGACCAGCTGATAATATATCTTCAAATTCTTCTTCTTGTTCAATTTTTACAGCATCTAAAGACCATTCCATAGGACTGGATAATTTAATATCATAGTTTAATTCAGTATCATCATCATCGGGTTCCTCGCTTTCTTCGTGTGCTTCTTCGTCTTCATCGTTTATCGATGAAGCGGAATTTTCAATTTTCACTATAACTTCTGTCATGCTATCGTCGACAGTATCCAGTTCAACACCGGCAGCAGCTAAAGCGGCCGCTGTATTCATACCAACACTACCGTTATGCGAACCGACCACCGGTCCCGTACCAGCGGGTGTTATACAAGCTATAGTGGTACGACCAATGCTACCAATACGTGTCATAGTTGCCTGCGTATTCGGATCGAGAGTCATCTTCGGTTTCAATTGCAATAAGGGAGGCGCGGCAATTTGATTAGAATTCGATCCTCCAGCACTACCACAACTTGTACTGGTAGCTACATTCGTGGTTGCGGTATTAGTTGTAATTGATGTTAGTCCAGCCTCAATGTTATTATTGTTATTATTGTTCAGGGTTAAGGATTCTGGTTTAGTAGTAGTAGTATTAAAGGTGGAATTAATGTTAGTTTCGATAAGAAAGAATTTTTTGGTAAATTTTGTAGAAAAAAATTTAGTTTTTTGTTTTTTTTTTTAATGAAAAATTAAAATAACTTTTTGTTTTTGGAAAAGAAAAGGTAGCGTTTTAAAAAAATAAATATTTAAACAAATACCAAACGAGTTGAGGAGAGATATAGCAAAAAGCCTACGAATAATTACAACAAAGTACTGAAAAAAAGAAAAACAAAATTTTAAGAAAACAACATAAAGTAAAATTAAAATTATTTTAAGATGACAGAAAAAGATTATGAAATAATAAAAAAAACAAGAAAAATATATATGTAAACTATAAATAATATTGTTATTCAATAATTTAATTAAATTAAAGAAAATCTTTTGTAAAAATATCGTTTCGATCCGATACTTAGATATAACCCACAGCCGATAGCAGTAAACTGAACGAGCAGAAAAATATGGGTATCTGATGTTCTGCTCTCAGATTTTTGTATTGTTATGAAGAGACAAGTCTACTGTGATCTATTTTTTCCGGGGGAAAACCGTGGTTATCCGTGTGAGGAAAGAGAAAGGTATAGGGAAGTGGTGACCGCAAACTAGTGGATGTCTGGCCAATCAGTAAATGTTAGGCTTTTATCTGAACTTCATACAGGTATATGAGGAAAGTATTTTATGAAGAACCCATCGTATAGGAATCGTTTACCGCGGACGAAAGCGGACGAGTTATGCTAAATGTGTCCTTGGTTCATAAACTTCTCAATCGCATATGTGATTCCAATTATTTGACGTCTAAGGTATACTTAAATGTTCCATAGCGAGTGTTTACGCATTTTCGATTATTTAACATAACCTACTACAACAAGAAACAAAGGCAACAACGATTCTTTCCGAAGATTGTGGGGACAATAGAATCAAAACTGTAAGTTAATCCATTTTGATGTGAGTGCTTTCACCATAAAGTCGAAGATTATTAAACACTTGAGCCCTTTACAGTGAAAGTCCTTATTGATACTGGTTCGTGATTAACTGGGGTTTTTATGTTTCAAATTTTCATGACCACGGCTAATGCTCGTACCGGTTGAAATACACTTTGTAGCTAATAAACTTATATATGTATCTATGGAATAAAAAGATTGCTGCTAATAAATGCCTTAACACCGTGCACGAAAAAAGCCATCATATACCAGAAATCACATTTTCGGTCAAGGATGTTAAACTTGAACATTACCGTGGGCCGAAAGGAATAGGTTTGGGAGCAAAAAAGCAGGTTAATCTTCGTAGAAGAAGCATATGTTTTTTTTTTTTTTGAAAAATCCATAAATTAAAGGGACAAAGACAATTCCATATTATCTTCCTAAAACATGGCATCTTATCCCTGCTACCATCCTTCCTACTTGGAAAGATTTAAAGTTTGAAAATCTTAAATTTTTCCTTAAACATTAACTTATCGGATATAGGATATCTAAACAAATAAATCGTGTAACTTACAATACTGGTCTTACCTTTTGGTCACAGTATTATAAAAGAAGAAAACACATTGATGTCTTTTGTGATTAGTGACCGATCATAAAGCGAGATAGAATAGCACTTAAGGCATAGTTTGTCCGCATAGGCTAGTAACTCAAACAACTTTGAAGAAACATCGATAATTTTTCCCTAATTTCATTAATTGCTTATGATTAGATTAAAGTTTATCACAAATATTTATGATAACAAGCCATTTACGAGTTGCATTGAACAATGTTATCGAAGACATTTACTAACACGATCCTCTTTTTGCATTTTCATATTGATCGATTTTCCCCGTTTTTATTCATTGTACTTTTTCATCAGATGGGCAATGAAAGGTATCATAGTTACTGCTAAGCAGCCCTCACAAACACATACATGACTTGACTGTGAGAAGACTTAAACCCGGAATCGATCATTCAAACCTAACGAAAAAGATTATTAACCCTTCAAATTTGAAAATTAATTGAAACTGGAATGTAAACAATTGGCAACAATATACATTTAAGGGTTAATAGTCGTTGGACGCCAAATTCAATCATCCAATCGCGGTTACCTAAGTTAACCGATATTCAGATTATGGACACGGGCAAAGGTCCTCCGACGTGAATTGAAACTAATCAGCCAATCGACACCACACTCCTACTTCAATATACATGCTGAGAAAAAATTGTAATTTTTTTTTTTTGGCGGATTTTATGGTGGAAATTGCTGTAGAACGTGGACTTGACATATAAACTTATTGCATTAACTTTGGGCCGTAGAAGTCTATTTTTCGGATCGTAACTGCTATATAAATATTCTCATGAAAAGTAAGCGTTTGTATGACAGCAAGATATCTTAGACAGATAGATGAAGCCTTTCGTAAAGCCAAACGGTGGTCAATGGGCAGCCTTTGCTGGCCATGAAGTTGTAACTTGTTTTAAAATAAAACCCAAGATAAACCGAACGAGTTCAATAGAAGTTTTTAGGATATATTCTACAATAGTTACTGGATCTATCAGCTTCGTGGGATATACCTAATTACACACATATTTATATATATATGTGAATAGTCATGAATACATATCCATATTTATATGGCCATATGTACACGTGTAAATATGTATATATATACACAAATATATATTTATATAAATTAATATTAAAAAAAGGAACTAAACAACTAATATTTCGAAAAGCAAATATTTTTTTTTTATGTTTCACATACCGCATGAGGTTTCATTGGCTGCTGTTTTCTCGAGAACCGATTGATCAGCCAACATTATCCAATTCCGTACCCGTATACGCGATTCACTTTGCGTAGAATTAATAGAACCAGTAAGAGAGGTAGCGGCAGTGTTACCAGCGACCATTTTATTATTAGAAGCATTGCTGACATTGAGATCATCTTGAGTAGAGAAAATCGTATCTAAAAATTAAAGAAAAAGAAAAAACAAGAAGAAAAATGTATTAGTAAAAGAAAAATTAAAAGAATATGAATATTTTTAAATGAAGATTTTAAGATTCTTTTTTTTTATTTAAATTCTCTAAATCGAATTTCTCTAAAAAAAATCGGTGCAAGTAGTTTTTTATTTTATTTTTTTTTTTTAGATTTTTTATTTTAATAAAATGTAAAG
Organism: Glossina pallidipes; assembly: GCA_000688715.1. NCBI lineage: Eukaryota > Metazoa > Arthropoda > Insecta > Diptera > Glossinidae > Glossina > Glossina pallidipes. Next base: position 647,593 of record KK499852.1, on the reverse strand, counting down.
AAGAAAAAATTATTATAGAAATATAATTTATTAAATACTCACTTTAAAGAAAATGCTAAAAATTATAAAAGAAAATATAAAAAGCAAAAAAGCTACAAAAATTAAACAAAAAAAAAAAAAAAAAATTAAAAAAAAAAAAATTGTACAAATAAATTATTATGAAATATTTAAGACGAAAAACTTGAATATAAAGAAATTTTTGAGTTTTTTTTTATAGCTTTATTATACATTATTTAAAAAAATTAAATATTTTTACAATTTTTTTTTTTTTACACATATAAAAAATTACATTTAAAATAATATTTAAAAAATTGTAGTTTACGCATAGAAAAGGAATAAACTTAGATAATAATATGTTTTAATGAGTATTTCTTGTGTTGCAGTATTTTTTTTTTTTACAATTTTCAAGATAAAAACAATCTATACTTAGATAAAAAAAAAAAAAGATAATAAACAAGAAAAAATTATTGAGAAAATTACAATTTCTTGTTTAAATAATTTTGTAATTTTTTTTTTTTTTTTTAATAAGTATATTTTAAACAATAACTTTTAAAAAAGAATAAATTAAAGAATTTATTATTAATCCCAACACCAATCAGAACCAATTTTTTTATTTATTTTTAATTACTCTTAATATTTGTATTAAACATATTTTTTTTTTGTTAAGAAATTTCTAGGGAATGGAAAAACCTCACTTTTTTTTGTTTTACTAATCGCCACTAAAAATGTGATTAAATAGTTATTCGGAAAAGTTTTTAATTTCGTGATAAAAGCACGATTTTTAACTTGGAGGAAATTTCTGAATCATGATTTCCAAATAATAACTAAGTAATTGTTTAAACTTTCAACCGTCAAACAAATTTTTGGAACACATCTAATAAATTTGTCACTTTGAGGTGAATCCTACCTAGAAATCTTCTGGGAATCTTTGCTTTTAATCTCGCCTTAGAAAGCATTTGAAAGTTCGCGTCTTAAGATGAAAATTATTTGCTTTTAATTCAGAAGGCATTTGAAAGGTAGTAGAAAGTCTTAGTTGGTTATCATCTTAACTCAGCTTTTCTTAGCAACGGGAGTTTTAGTTACATTGGAAAGTTCGGTAATAGGTTATCCGATGAAGTTTACATTTATGCTTTTCAAGTATATGCACAATTTAGTCATTTTTGGTGAGTTTGAGAATCAATTAAGTCGATCTAACTTCTGAATATTAATTAAAATTATAGATAACAAATATAGTAGAAATTTTCCGTCATAATGTTTGGAATTTTGTGGCTCAAACGCCGCCTTAGAAACTTTCAAGTACTGTACTAATGGTGGATGTGTCAACCAGCAGATTACCATTTTATAAACATATATCCGATGACCGGGGAATATTTTTGAAGACAGTTTTATTGGATGTGCTCATGGACTCATGATCGTACTTATAGTACAAGGGCGTAGGAAGTTTATGCAGACGTATGCAATACTCAGAAGAACTTCAGAATCACTTTTTGAATCGATTTAAGCTTGTCTGTCCATCTGTCCGTTGTTTTATTTTAGTTTTTAAGCTGCCTGTCACAATTTTTGGGAAATGCTGATGAAGTTTGATACACCGACACGGTGGTTACAAGGCGACCACTTTTTGAATCGATTTAGGCTTGTCTGTCCTTGTTATTCTGCATATTTTGAGTTATTTTGATGAAATTTTCGGTCACTTCCCATATAACGCCTTATTTTGAAAAACTGTTATATAAATAACTGTACATTAACGTAGTGTATTTTACGGCAGACCGCAGCCCACTGTAATCGTTTTCCTTGCTAATTTTCCAATTCCGTTGCTGTTATTGTAACCGTTTTATAATAACAGATTTGCAGATTCACAAGCACTTAAGGGACAATTGCATAAGTAATTGTAAGCAATAAAATGTGCAACTGAAATACATTTACTGTGTATTTGTATATATATATATATATATACATATTAAAATAAATTATAACCCAATAGAGGAAAAAGTCCCGTTACGTCAACTAAGAATATTCTTAAATCGCCCGATATGACTTCACGTTAGTACGTAAGTGATTACTTTCAAATTTTCCCTTTAACTAGAACTTAGCATAAGACAATGAGTACAAATATATTAAAGAAAGAAACAGTGGCTGTGGCGCGTCCTATATGTATATATATATAAATTGGAATGTTTCATGATGTAAAAAAGTATTTAAATTTAAACTCTATATAAAGTATATTGAAATAAATAAGAAAAAATATATATATATATTTTTTCAAATAAATATATATATATATATATATGTATATATATATATATATGGATATATGCGGAATTAACTTAATACTATAAATAAAAGGAAGTATTTAAAAGAAAAAAACACACACATTTTATAATGCATTTTATAAAAAAAAAAAAAAATAATAATAATCATTGGAATATTAATAAACTATTTGTGACGTATGTTGTATAGTTTGAGCTTAACAAGTATAATGATCGAAACGAGCATTTTTTTTTTTTCATAATTTATTCTATTGAATGTAGGAGCGTGTCGGGAGGATACGTTGAAGCGCAGCTTCTTTTTCTTTTCTATTTCAATTATTTTTAAATAATATTTTACACACAAACTAAGTACCTGAGGTTTTCTGTTTTTTTTTTTTAATTTTAATAACCGTTAATTTTTTTTTCTTTTTTTTTTGTTTCACTTATATCCTACATATGTTAAAAATTAAATATATTTAAGAGTAATAAAATTATGGCTTTATAAAGTCAATTTTAAGATTTTTAGTTAAAGACAAAAAATCATTTTCGAAAATCTTAAATTATTTCAAATACTAAATTACACCATTTTGTATGTTATGCTGCTTTCAAAGGAAAATTAATGCGAAAGTTAATTTGAAATAGAGCAAAAGATTGTAAGGCTAAAACAAAACCTTGGATCTGGTATGATATAAATGAGTATAAATGAATATCGGCGCACTGGCCCTATATTGCTTTACATCTGTATACGGTTAAGTCAGTTAGGTTGCCCAATAATATTTTATTAAGAATTCACTGCGAAATATTTGCATCAATTTTTAGAACAATCGATTTTCTATAAGTTGGGGTTTTTATGCCCTACACATATACAAATGTATGTTGAATTTGTGGGGATGTACGCAAGACCCAGCGATTATACCGATCGACGGAGAATCATTTTCTGAGTCGATGTATGCTTGTCTGCCCATCTGTCCGTCAACCTACAAGTGGAAATTTTAAGCCTTACTTGAAAAGTCCTTACATAAATAGCTGTGTTAAGTGAAATAATGTAAGGTATTTGATAGTGGACGATACAACATTTTTCCTAGTTTTCCTCTTGCGGTTTTATGACCAAAGAATGATAAATTTTTTTCTTACACTACTACTATTTTAGATGATTTCTTTGTATCAACATATTAAACAATTGTTCATCGTGGATTGGTGGGAGTCTTCTTTCTATTGTGTAATCATTTTTGAAAAAATGTCACCTTTCGGAATCGTAAGCACTCTAAAGGTGACGATAGACGGACATAAGTATATGAATTTGGTATGCATAACTCAGAAGCTCTTTAATGCGTTTCTCTAAGGGAAAAGAAACAAGTCGATAAATTCGATATTTTCGATTCTTCAGTGGCAGAAGCAAGTTTTTTTTTAATTAACTCCTTGGCCAATAATATCCTCTTAAGTCCTCTTCTTTAGTGGACTTCATCTTTGCTCGACCCGTCCTTTTTCCTGTCGTGCGTGGCATTATAGATGAAAACAGGATTTAAGCTTTAATCTTCAAATTTAATCTTTGATTTGCGAACTTTGTCATTTTGAAGATTAGATTTTCATCACTTCCAAGATATTTTTGTTGTTCTTTCAACGAAACTTGGATATGAATGGAAAGTACTATTCCTTGTCGCTTCAACTGCAACACAATTAAAAACATACGTATAAGAGCGACTAAGGTATGCATACACTTGATTAAAGCCAAATTTGACCGTCCGTTCATCTGCGTATTTTTAGAATTAAGTCACGGATAAATCAGGAGAAATTGAAATAGAAAACTTTCACTTAGTATATCGGTGAGATGCTGATCTGCTTCAACTTAGCAGATAGCTGAGGACTACAAGATTTGAAATTATGAGACTGCGGAAATGGTGTACAAAGGCACGACAAGTGATCTATGAAATATTGTTGCCATTTGTCTGGAAATCATATCGAAATACTTATTGGGACCACTTATAGGATGACTTTAAACATAAACCCATAGAATCTATATAATTTTAATAAAAATAAATTTTACGATTATGACAGCGAAAAAAGCAAATGGTGTAAAAAAGTGTTATTCATCCTTATTATAACGCATATGAACACCTTTATGTAGCAAAATCTATAAGTTAAATATCAATCAGAAAAAGTATCAAAAAAAAAANAAAAAAAAAACAAAAAAAAAAAAAAAGAAGAAAAATTATTAGAAAATAAATTGAATTTAAAAGAAATTTTCAACTTTTAAAGTTTTCCAAAAAGTTTCTAACTTTTTAAGTTATTTATTTTTTTTTTTTTGTATATCGGCAGAATATTTTTTCTGTGGTTTTGAACTTTACAAGTTTTTGAATTTCAACGAAATCGAAAAATATTACAGGTTTCTATTATTTTTAATTTTTTCTTTCTAATAGGGAATAATTTTATTATGTTGGCTTTTCAACTTTAAAAGTTTTGTAATTTACTTTGCAAGTTAGTTATGTTTCAAAGAAACGATTAAAACTTTTCAAGTAAAGATATTTTTTTTTTTTTTTGTTTGTAGGCGAAGTGAAGTTTAAAACTTTTCCAATTTTTATCCAAATATGTAGAATTTTTTTGCCTAAAAATTTTTGCAACTTTTTAAGTTCGTTATTTTAGCGAAGATGTTCCCTTTTTTTTAATATTTTAAAAGTTCGTATATATATGTATATATATATATATATGTGTGTATGTAAAAGGAATGAAAATTTTGTAACTTTTTGAAAGTTGGCGACTGGTTTTATGGAATTTTAAAAGTTTGTTAAAAAAAACAAAATATAATAAAAAATGTAATTGAAAAAGTGAATATTTACAACTTTTCAAGTTCGACTTTTTCGGATTAAAAAAAAAAAATTAAATTTTTTAACTTAAAATCAAACCGGCTTTTTTTTTAAATATTGTTTGTGTGAAAATGTTTTTTTGTTTTTTTTTTTTCAATTTTTGTTTGAACCTTAAAACTATTACTTAATTCCTTAAACATCTTTATTTATTTAAAGGCACTGTCTTTTATTAAACTTATTTAAAATGAAATTAAAAAAAAAAATCTTTAATTCTAATCATCTTAATATTGGAATGCTTTGTTATTAAATTGAGAAAAAAAAAAAGCTAGTAATATATAACCTATAACAAGCAATGACATTTTATAAATACAAATATATATTTGAGCATAATTTTTTTTTTTTGTTTTTTCTATTTTCTTTACCTTCATTTTCTTTTTGTTAACAAATTTGAGGTATATCAGGTTATTGATGATTTGTTTAGCACACACAAAAAAAAAAAACACAAAAATGATTTCCGAAATTGAAGAATTTTTTTTTTTTGTTTTTTCTATTTTCTTTACCTTCATTTTCTTTTTGTTAACAAATTTGAGGTATATCAGGTTATTGATGATTTGTTTAGCACACACAAAAAAAAAAAACACAAAAATGATTTCCGAAATTGAAGAATTTTTTTTTTTTGTTTTTAAGATGTGGAACTTAAGCAGAGAGTTAAAGATTTTGTAAATTTTAAAATTCGATTCTAAGAAAAGGAATTTCAAAGGGCTTAACAGAAATTGATTGATTTCCATTCTTTCCGAAATTTTATTGATAACTTTTTTAAAGCTGGAGCAAAAGAGGAACTTAAAGCTGCTTTTTCTTTCACAGGAAAGGTCTCTATATAAAATTTCTCTAAACAAGAATCAGAAAAGAATTTAAAAAAGAAACTCTGGAATTAAATATGAAACTTCAACTTTCGGAGCTTTGAAATTTATTGATACCTTAAGGTAGGCAATATTCACAGAAGGTAGACTTTCATATAATATCATATAGCAGAAGTAGGGGCCTTCAACACTTTTTGAACTTTAAACCAACATTTTGTTTTTTCCACCGTCAAAAAGACAGAAGAGGTTTTATATTCTTCAAACTTTAACCAGTTAAATGTATCGACATCTTTAGCGAGAGACTCGTATACTTCTCAAACAGAGAGTATATTTAATATAAAGTTAGATTATAATGAAACTTGACACAATGACAAAAATATTTTCTAAAATACACATTGATAATGTTAAAATTTAATGAGGAAATATGACAAGCGCGGATGGACGGACCACTTAACTAGTTAAAGCATAATATATTTCACAGATAAAAAGAAAGAAGCGTTTTAAAGTTTCTTCAACTTTGAAATATTATTTGTTTTTATACATAATCTACTTGTGGTAAAGGGTATGTTAAGTTTGTGGGGATGTATACACCACCAAGAAAGTTTCGAGATAGATCCCCTTTTATTGTACCTCTAGAGTGAACAAAAAAAAATATACAGACAGATATTGGACGGACGGACGAACAGACGAGCTTAGATTTTGAAATTGGTTCTGAATTGATCTAATATTGGAAAGTGTTCCTGAATCGATCTAAGATTGGAAGGTGTTTTTAAATCGATCTAACATTTGAAAGTGCTTTTGAATCGGTCTAAGCTTGCATGTCCGCCTGCCCATCGCGTATTCTTGTGGTCAATCTAAAAGTCGAGTCGTGAGATATTGTGTTGAAACTCGATACCCTGAGGCGTTACATCCCAAGGAAAATCGTTTCGAACTGTAACATATTTTTAACCACCTGCCATAGAAGACTTTATTTTGTAAAGTCTTTATATCTATAAGGCGCTATAAATAGCTGTATAAAGCGAAATTGTGTTGAGCGTTTAGGCGTTGGCCATGGCCGTCGATTTTGGGTTGTTTAAATAAAAAGTCAATTTTTTGGAAATTAGCAGCAATGAAGGACACTTGAATTCTTTTTTAGATAGAACTTGGTCTTCCATTTCTTGCTTAGACATACTGAAGAAATTTCTAGTATGACTATGAGGAAATTTTGGAAATCTAAAGTTGATTATTTTGTGTTTTTGTGTTATTTATAATATTTTCATTAAATAATGACTCGATTAGTTTATCAATTCGTTGTTGTTTGAGGAATTTATGGTTCATCTTCTTTATAAAAAAAAAAAAAAAAAACAAAAAGCTCTTAAAATTTTATTTATATATCCTTTTTAAATCGAATTACTTTGTGTTCCTTTTTACAAATTAAAAATTATTTATTATAAAAAAAAAGCTTTTCATTTTGCAAATATCCACTGAGAATGTTTAATAAAAAGAAATGATTAAAAAAATTTTTAATTTCAACTTAAGCTAATTATTTTTTTGTCTCTATTTTTTTTTGTTTGTCTTGTTTTTTTTTTTTTAATAAATATCACTTGCCTAAATCTAATGCAATATCTATACGAGGAAAAAGGATAGATTTCAATAATAATAATAATAATAATAAGTCATACTTTTAAAAAGCATTATAAAGAAATTCACTTTATCTCGCTTAAGGTCTTGGTTACCGAAAACCCAGTTTTCGTTAAATTTTTGTTAAAAATTTAATGCGAATGTTATGAAAGGTCTTTTTTTATGTTCTTTTTTGTTGTTGTTCATATATGTATACGATACATGTACATGTATACATATATAAAGGAAAAAATTAATAATTGTGTCTTTTTTTTTTTTTTGTTTCTTCTTTAAAGGGTTTAATGTTGGGGGATTGACGAAGAAAATTTTCAAAATTTCCTTTTTTTTTTTAATTATAAAGAAAAAAAAAAAAAATTTGGCACACTTGTTTCCATATTTCACACTTGATCAGCTACTTCAGTACTTAATTTTATAAAACAAGAAAGAAAAAAAAAAAAAAGTTAAATACCCCTGATGTTTGACGTTGAAACGTAGTGTGCTTTCGCGAAGCTCTACGCTGTAAATATGTAAAAAAAAAAAAGAAAAGAAAAACAATAATAATTAAATCCCTGATTTTTTTTTTGTTTTCTTTTCAAAAATCTCTCTCTCATAATGATGGTTAAGCTTAATATGAGTTTCTTTTATTTTAGCTTACGAAAAGTGTTGATGCATTTCATTGACGGCAGTGGTAGTTGTCGTTTCCTCGCCGCTACTGCTTACGCTTCCGGTAGGACCACTCGTTCCGGCCGTATGTGTAGCGCTAGTAGCGAAACTTTTCAAATCTTCAACTTTAAAGAATTTCTCTTTGTGCATACGTTCCATATGACGACCTATGTGCATTTTTTGTTTAGCTCGATATACGCAGAACGGACACTGAAATTGTGGTTCTTTACCGCATTCCCATTTCTGATGATTGCGTAATGATGATTTCAATTTATAAACTCGACCGCATTCCGGACACGGGTGACCAGCACCACTTGGTGATCCACCGATAACACCTAGACCGCTTGCCGATGTAGATAAACCTAGACCTCCGTTACTACCTGCCCCTGAGCCACTTATTAAACTATTCATGGCACTGATACTGTTTAAAATATTTATATTACATAGGCCGGCAGCATTTCCGACATCGGCAAATGCCGGATGATAATCCCCTGGACCTCCGTTGCCACTACTATTCGCTCCAATATTATCTTCACTATAGCTGTTGTCGCTTAAATTACCGCTATTATTAGCTGCAGCGGCCGATTTCTCAGCAGCCGCTTTCAGCATCAAAACTGTCGCCTCTTCTTCCGTTAAGTGTTTAAGTGTTGAACAAACATTACCACCACTACTACTCCCACCGTCAACGGAAGCATTTTTTTCCACCTTCTCCACCCCAACCAAACTAGAACAGCTCTGCTCATTCAATTCTTTGGACGAGACGGGCGATGACGTTAACGGATGTTGCTTTAACGGAGATTTACGTTCACTTTTAGTGATTTCTTTTAGAGCTGCACTTAAGCCATTGCCAGCAGAGCTAGATAAGCTTTTTTCAACACTTTTATCAATTGACAAGTCCGTAGGAAATACCAAAGGGTGAACACCTTCGCGCAATTGAGTGACCAAAGGCATAGCTAAACGAGCATTCCACTCATTCCAGGTGAGGCCAGCTATACGAGTAATACTTAAATCTGCACAATTTTTGCGATTTGATTATGTTTTTTAGTGATATATGTAACACAATAAAAACCATTATTAAATGTTTTTGGAAAATATTTTATTTGTTGAGCGTAGTTAGAGTGTAGTATGTAGTTTTTTTTTTTGTATTTTTTTTTTTTTAATTTTTAACAGTTTAAACAGCGGAGAACAGCAGTGGCGGCGGCAGCAACGGCAGTAAATTTCAAAAATTTACAAAAGAAAAAAAATGTTTCAAAAGAAAATAAAAATAAAAGAAAAAAAGAGAGAAATAAACCAAAATAATTAAATAAAAAAATTTAGGTGTATATATATACACATATATATACATGATATATATATATATATATATGTATTTATAATAAACTAAGGGTCATGTGTAATAAACAATTATTAAATGGTTTTACAGATTTTTTTTTTTTGTTCTTTAATAAACAAAATAAAAAAGTAATTGTAAACTAAGCAACATTAAAACAAAATTAAATTAAAAAAAAAATGCATATATATATATATATATATATATGTATATATGTATACTAAAATAAAACAACTTTGCAAAACCAAGACCCAGAGGAAAAGATTAAAATAACACACGAGCGATTAATATGGAATACAAATGCGTTAACTTTAACGTTATATGAGGATTTTATTAAATTACATCAAAAATGCTTTACCATTACGAATGAATATGAGTAATGAAAGTTACCAAAAATGTGTTATAAAAGCAAAAACTCCAAACTCTTTCAAATAATGTTTCCACGTTTTTTTTTATACTCTGCCCTAACTTTGTGGTACAAGGATATATTAAGTTTGTAGAGATATATGCAACACCCATAAGGATACCGAACTATTCAGAATCATTGTCTAATTTCAGTTAAGCATGTCTGTCCGTTTTATATAATAATAATATTTTTCTTTTGTTTGAAAACCTTTGACTTCAATTTTGTAGAAAAATTTACCAAGCGTTTCGGAAAAACACTTTAAAAACTTTCAACAACTTTCTAGGATGCATTCAAAATATTTTTAATAAATTGTTGTTCAGTCAAGCTGACCAATTGTTGCCCTTTCCTGCACTGAAGATCAGACAACCTTGTATATTGTCTAAAGCATGTTACTCCCAAAAGTCTATGCCATTAATTATGGGCACAATTCGGATCTGAACAATATCCCAAAGATATTTGGAGACATTATCTACCGTTTCCGGTTCAATATTTTGTTAATCGGTTAACAGGCAAAATATGGACCAGCTACCATTACTAATGATCAAGAAAAAAGCATAAATACACAAATACAAGCAAAGCTACCACTTTCATGGCCTTCTTCGGGGGCATGGTTACATCATTGCAACAAGTTTACAAGAGAGCTTTAGTAATAAAAATACTAGAGTTTCAGTGTATATGATAGGAAAAATAAATTGCATTGCATAAAAAGGAGTGAGAAAATCATGATGTTTGATATCATCTGATGTTGAATACGAAAGTTTAGAACTCAGTAAAGGGAATAAAATAATCATAGAAGACGATTCTCTTCCCCAACAACTCGATATCTGGTCCTGAATATAGTAATCTAGGATTTAAAGATGACAAGTGAAAACATTATTGTAGGCCATCGCCCATCACAAAACACTTGATATGGGTATTTATGTTAAAATAAATTGCTATATGGAAAGTGATCGAAAAATGATCCGATCCGAATGATTTTCAATAGCATTCATCCTTGGGTAAAAATCCATCCCCCTACTAGATTTAGTCAAAAAATCGTAAAAATTACGGCCTGAAGATTGAACATAACAGACAGGGCTGAGGGACAAACAAGCTTAGATAGATTCAAAAAGTGACTGTCGTAAAGATCTCGAAGAAAAACCTCAACCATCTGAAGATCTATTTTTGACATAAACATTTTTAAAGATCAACCCTTGTATCATTATGATGGCACTCATTCAGGCCGTCTTTCGGACTCATTTTTACTCATAATCTCAAAAACTGAGCTGGAATTCTGAAATCCAGCTTATATGCTAATAGATTGAATTTAGAAAAAAGACCTTGATTAGCCATAAATCACCGCAAAATTTTGTATCGTTTTATGTTTGGCCGTTTATCCTACTTATGTTGCAAGAAAACTCTCATAGTCAAATTGTCACAAAAAAGGGACTCCAAGCTGATGGCAAAATCACAATGCCAAAATTCAGTCAGCGACAGATATCGGGCTCAAATTGAAAGTGACCCAGTTCCGATCCGAAAGGATTTCGCATGTAATAAAAAAAAATTAAACAGTTTTTCATTACATAAATTTCGATTTTCGGGCGAATATAACGATATATGGAATTTATTTTAAAGAGTTTTTCGCTTTGAATATGCGAAATGTGTAATATGTGAATGAAATTTTTGAAATAAATTTTGAAAAAAATAAACAAACCAATCAATATATCTATATGTATAAACAAAATGTAATTATTTGTAAAATATGTTTAGCGATAATTATTTTTTTTTAACTACTTTCTAGTCAATTATGATAAGACAATTTTTCTGTTCTTCTAATTACAAATACAGCAAAGTAAAATTGCACTTCGTTTTATTCAGGACTCGTCAATTATGCAGAAAAAGACAGACATAGAAAGAGAGAGAAAGAGAGAGGGACAGAGCCGCAAGCTCTTCTATGGAAAGGTATTTATGTAATTTGGAAGCGTTTCAAAAAAAACGCTTCCCAAACGATGAAGAATAATATGAAGAATATTTTAAAAGCTAAATTGCACACGCACACACGCACAAAACTAAACAATAATATAGATTTTCTTGGAGATGTTATTGAAGGTAAAAAAAAAACAAAAAAAAAAAATCATAATAAAAAAGGGAAAAAGTCGTAATTAAAAAAAAATTATATATAAAAAAAAATATATAATTAAGAAAAAATTACAATTTTATATATAAACTGTTTAAAAGTAGTAATGGCTCCAAAGACATTCCACACACAGCTCGATGATAAGAGGAGACCATGACTTCTAACTCTTAAATCCATAAGGAAACGTTATCCGAAAGCAGTCAGCCGTAAGTCCTTTGGGGAACCTAGAAAAAAGAGAAATATGTTAGTAAAAGAAGTTTTAAAAAAAAAAAAATTTTTTTGCATTTTATTTTTAAACACTGAAAAAAAGACAAACAAACAAACAAAAGGTAGGAAAAACTTATAACTAGAATGGAAAAGAATGAGACATTTTGATAATCAGAAGCCTTTGCAGTCACCTATAAAAAAGAATGAAATTAAAAATAAACGTATTAGTAAAAAACATTTTTAAATGTTTTTATTTTTCAAATCCATTTGCAAACAACAACAACAAAAAAAAAACACTTTTATAATCAACAGATATATTTTCATTTAAATTTTTATTAAATTTTATATAGAATTATCATCATTTTCCTACAGTTCTACATGTAATTAATATTTATATTAATAAGTATGATAGTGTGTGTAATGGTGTTGGCGTTGTTGGTGGAATTTTAAATGTGTGGATATATTTTATAAATGAATTTTACAAGTATATTATATTGGATAAAAAAAAAAAAAAAAAAAAAAAAAAAAATATTTAACCACGGTTTTAATAAAAAATTTGATAGATCATAAAATATTACAACTATTCACAAAAGATAAGATGTCCATTACATAAAGTATTTATGTATGTAAATAAATTTTATTATTATAATTTTTATTTTTTTTGCAATACACATTTACACTTACTGAGATGAGATGAGTCCGGGTAAAGAATTTGTGCTCTTTTCAAACTATGTCAGAATATAATCAATGACTATTTTCTCTATTGCTGTTTGAAATTATGAAATTTTATTAATTTTATTTTTTTTTTTTTTGTATTTAATAAAAAAGATGTTTTTTTGTTTTTTTGAAAACTTATTATTTTTGCTTATATAAAAATATTTTATTTATCAACCTTTTAAAAGCAAAAAAAAAAATTTTTTTTCTTTCTCTTTTGAAAATCATGTTAGTTTTTTTGTTTTAATGAAGCTTTAATAATAAAAAAAAAAAAATTATTATATATATATATATATATATATATATATATAATCATAGATATTGGTTTGTTCCATTTCGTTCCCATATTTAGTTAAACTTATCAATTTTATAAAATTTTATTAGAAATGAAGAAAAAACATCTTTAAAAGCTTAAAATACATTGCGAAGTTAAACTATTTTTCATTTACTTAATTTATATATTTTTTTTCAATTTTTTTTTTCTTTTTTTTCTCAAACTAACTTTTTGTCTATCTTATTAAAATTTATTCTAGTTTATTCTACATCATATTACAGTTAATTATTATTTTTTTTTTTTATAACAAAATAAAAATTAAACAAAAAATTAAATTCGATTTGAACCGAAATTTTCTACACTTTCCCTTAGCCTATTATGTTGTCCATAAAGTGTGATTTCAAAGTCCTCAACATATTTGCGGGTCAATAATAAATATATATACACATTTCTGTAATGTATATATAGATAGGAGCAGTCCGCAAAACCTATACACATATCTTTCACTTTATTTATAACAGCTTTTCCCATAAACAGATGGGAGTTTTCGGGCCGATTTGGGCCGACAATTTTTAGATACTTCAATATCGTATTTAAAAGAAAAAGGGGTTTTGAGTTCTTTTTTTGTTTTAACTAAGGGCGGGCTAAGGACTCACTTTTATAACCTAAAATATTGCAATCAAGGAAGTTTCGATTTCAATAGATACTTAAGCAGGGGCCCTAACGAGGTACATCGAATACCTTATTGGTCATGCTTTTTATACTTGTTTAGATTTCCAATGGATATTTCTGTGTCTCAAAAGGGGTAGGTATAAAAATAATTGATAAAATATTTTATATATACACAATAAGGCATATGCTGACGTTGAGGCTCCTCCAATACAAAATCATGGGCTGAAGGAGACCCTAGATATAGCAGAGTGTAGAGCGGCCCAGCCCATTTGACAAGTAAATTTCGTCCATCTGTCTGTCTCCATAAGGGCCTCGGCGCTTGTATTTCTTGAGTGTAACCGTCTTCGGAGTGTTCCTTGTATAAAAAATGTGAAATCAAGCATTACTACGGAAGTAGTTAACTTTGCAATGACACTTGCGTTTATTCGTTACAATCTCCAATCACCTGACGCAACGACTTGGAAAATTTTTATTTTAGACACCATTTTATTTTATATTGCTTTTTTTTGTTATCTATAACATTTTGTGAAATCAAAGTGAAGACGTGGCTGGGGCCTGACTACTGATAAAAGTTTTGCTAACGTGATATTTCTAAATCTTAAGTCAAAGTGAAATATTACGTATGTCACAAAAGTCTTAAAAGAATACAATATGCATTCTTGTGATTTTTTTTTTTTTTTCGATTTTGCATCAGTTTTGAGTTTCGCAAGGAATATAGTCCGATATCAGGGTTGTTAAATGCCTTGCTCAAAAGGCGACTATATGCATTATGTCCCGTCATAAATATTGAAATAAAATCCTAAAATTTGATATTTTCGTTCAAGTATAAAAATACATACAGTTTGTCCGAGAAATCACCCTCATAGCAGGTAATTAGCAGTAACATATCACCCAAAGCGGATATTGATCGATAAGACCTGATAAATTCTTTGTGATTACCTAAATGACTCAGAGTCTTTATTAAATCAATAGCTTTTAAGCCATTTTTCAAAGATTGGTTAAATCTTACTTCTGTTATTTATTTTTAGAACATAAATTCCATGGCTTGATAAAAATTTACGTAAACTACGAACACCGTCTGATATTGCCTTTTGTAAAGGTATGCGGTGCAGACATTACACTTAATATACGTATCAAGCAATGAGGATCAATTCGTCTCAACATTTTCTTTTTGTGACAGACTGACTTTGGTTAAGTCCCATTTTTAACCAAGCGATACTAGAAATTGGTTTGACCCTTTTTTGTAAGACTAAGTATTTTTTTGAACTTAACGAGACCAATGAACGGATAAACCGTCTCCGAAGAACTTTCTGCAATCAATCTGCGGTCGATATGTGCACTGGAATTTAATATATTATTGTAAAAAGAAAGCTCTTTCTTTTTTAATTTTAAATTATTTAATTTTAAATTAAACGAAAATTGTCTCAAAAAAAAAAAAAAAAAAAAACAGCTAAAAACTCTGTAGTAGGACAGGACTCTACACCAATTTGCTTAAAACCGTTATTCATATAACCATTTTTCTAAATGGGGCTTAATATTGGAAGTTGCGGGAAGAGCAGTCCCATCCTAGCCATTGTCAATAGCATTCTTCCTTGGTCCAAAGCATGTCAACGTTGCAAATTTCACTAATATGTCTTATGCGGCTTTTAAGGTGAACATAAGAAAACAAGACAGACAGACAAGCTTAAACTGATTCAGAAAGTGATTCCGAATCGATCGGTATAATAAAAGACGGGTCAATCTCAACTCCTTCTGGGTCGAAAATTGTGATCTAGTGGTTGAATAAAAGAAAATAAGACGGACAGACAGACGGACTAGCTTAAAGTCGCTTTTTGAATAGATAGGTGTAATAAAAGATATCGTCACAAGTGCTATAATATATAAAAAGGTGGACTATTCACCAGAATTCTATGTTTCAAGTCCCTTTACCCATCGCACATATTTTACAGTGAGCGTATCAAAATTGATAACATTTTCGAAACCTGGGTTTTTTTTTTTGTATTAGCACTAACTTTACGCTTCTGAGGTTTACGATAAAACGGAAACTCGGTGAACAGAGAGACATGGTTAAGGGGGAATTTCACATTGATGGCGAGCAGCGCAAACTAAGAGATGATTGTCTTGTGTGTGTCAAGACGTTTGCTGAAAAATTCTACTTCTTCGCTTTTGTCAGTCGCACTAAAAGTAAATATTAAGTAATTTTCAAAATCACTTAAATGTATTGCAGTTTAAGGGAAACGGAAATGAAGGAAATTACGTTTTCATAATTAAGGAAATATTTTTCTTTTCCTTTTTTTTTCCTAAAACTAAATTTGCACATCAATATATATAATTTTTTTTTGTTTTTTTACTATTTATATAATATATATGAATTTTTACTTTTTTATATTCAAAATTTACATTTTTCATAAAAAAAGAATTTATCATAAAATGATGTAAACATTATAAAAATAAACAACAGCTTCATTAAGATTTTTAATAAAAAAAAAAAAAAAAAATAAAAGGAAACTAAGCAAAACTAACAAAACTTAATGTAAAAAAAAAATATATATCGTAAAAAAAAAATAAAAATAATAACTAAAAAAAGAATGTCTCCCGATCTATTTAAAAGAACAAAAAAAAAAAAAATGTGTTAACAAATCCTAAAAAAAAAAAAAAAATGAAATATTACTTCATTTTTTCTTCCAACAATTTTTTCTTAAAAAATTCTCTTATCTTCTTCTCCTTGGAATTCTCTAAATCTTAAATGTCTAAAAAAAAAAACAGAAAAAAATTGAAAAACTTTTCTTTTTTTTCTACTCACTTAAACGAAATTCAGAATTTCTGCTAAAGTTCAGGGAGAACATCGGAGCTCATCAACTTACACTTTTCGCCCTCGTTTACTTTCTAGCTGGGGTTTCTCGGGATGATGTTTACGCACATGTACACCTAGATTGCCGCGCTGCTTGGCTTTATACGAGCAGTACGGGCACGGATGACATGGTTCCTTACCGCCGCATTCCACATTCTCGTGACGTCTTAATGTTGATTTCCATCGATATTTCTTACCGCAATGACGACATACATACTTTGCTTCATCGCCCCGATCCTCGCTCGCTCCCAACGATGAATCGCTTAATGACAATTCATAGGTAGTTGCAGTTGTCTGGCCGCCATCGCCCAATTGAGATGATTCCTGTTTAAGAGGTCGAGCTGTTAATATTGTATAACTTTTCGTTATAGTCGGTTGTTCGTGTACCGTTATACTTTCGGGTATTATCGTCTCAACATCGTCGTGCTCATGCAGCTGCAATTGCTGATGATGGACCACATGCGTTTGCGATACTTGTTGTTGCTGCTGCTGCTGCTGTTGTTGCTGCTGCTGCTGTTGCTGCTGGATTACATGATGTGTGGTAACTGGCGAGGTTTGTAAATGATGAACTTGCGTTTGTAACGCTTGCGTCTGCAATGTCTGATGTGTTGCATCTTGTTCGATAATTTGCGTTGTGGTTGTGCCGGATGTCGAGCCAACAGAACCGCTCGCTTGCATATGTTCGGTGATTTCTGTCGGTGCAAATCCGATCCCGATTTTCGTGCCATCCGGTAACTCAATATCATCGATCTCCGCATACTTTACCAAATCGCTGATTATCGCTGCAGATGTTTGCGGATTATTTAAATCAATTTCGCTAATTTCGTATTTTGTAGTCTCTGTCAGGTCATGCATTTGAGGATCTTGCGTTTGTACAATTTGTACATTGCCAGCAGGTGTAATGATTTTACCGCGTGAATATTTGATGCGAGAACCAATGGGTTTTTGTTCGGTTATTTGCACGCTACGTAAACCCATCAAATTGATGGTCTGAGCATGCGGTGGCGCAGTCGTTATAATACTTTGTACTTGGGGATGATGTTGTAATTGATGCTGGGATTGATGCTGATGCTGTGCTGTCTGTTGTTGATGTTGAGGTTGTACTATAATTTCTTGTTGGTGTATTTGCTGTTGCTGTTGTTGTTGTTGATGATGATGATGAATCTGGTGTGTGTGAATTTGTTCCGCTTGCTGCTGTTGATGGTGATGATGATGCTGCTGCTGCTGTTGTTGTTGTTGTTGTTGTTGCTGTGGCTGATGGTGTTGCGATTGTGCAACTTGATGTATTTCCTGCGCTTGAATAATCGTCGTATGAGGATGATGGGTGGCAATTGTTGTTGTGGCCGGTATTATTTTCTTCAAATTTATTAACTCTATAAAGTGCAATATTCGGATAAAAAAAAGATGCGAGAGATATGGAAAAGGTAAACAAAATTATTTTAAAAATAGGATAAATACTAGAAACTATATAATCTTAATGAATATATCTACATATATGTATATATGAGATTGATATTTTGTCCTTTCTTGCCTGATTTCACCGAAATGTTCGGTTTTTCTAGTTTACACGAAAAAGTTTGTTGAGCGGAAAAGTTTTTCGAGAGCAAATCGAGAAGCAATTCAGATCAGGTGTGTCTTGCAATCTCAAGCATTTAATGCTAAGTGAGAGGGAGAGGGGGAGAGGGAGAGAGAGAGAGAGAGAGAGAGAGAGAAAGAGAGAGAGTTTCCCACTTCTCAGTTCTTTTCCTCTTTTCGGCTACGCGAGAAACGAGCAGCACACGGACGCATTTAAAGTTGCCTTAAAATCTTGCATAAAATGGAAATATATTAAGCTGTCCGGGAAATAACGTCGTTTTTTTTTTTTCTTTCAACAGAGGACTTAATTGTATTTTTTCGCAGCCAACTGCACACTTAAGGCACATAATCATTATATACCGTATTTTATTACAAGTGATGTTGGTTGTAAAACTTAAACACTTTATGAACTGTCTAATGGAATATTGTGTGTGCGAGGAATTAAGGGCACATATTACACAGAAGTGGAAAAAATTTGACATATAGTTCGCGACTTAAGTAAGATAGTCTAGCGAAAAATTAGTACTCTCTTATCGCGGATTTTTTGAGCATCGGAAAGAGATTCAGGGAACTATTGTGATAGCTCTCACTAAATGAATTATTGCTGGCAATGTTCTTCACATATTAAGGTTTCTGAGGACAAAGACTTATTTTCTTTTCATAAGATTTTCTCAGCCCGTGATGCAAGTATCCTCTCCTTTTTTTCTTTTTAAAATGCTACATTTTGGAAAGTAAATTAAAAATATTTCAAAAGTCAGTTATCGTGTGTGCCGCACAACTTGTGGCACGAGTATATTAATTTTTTGTGTATCTATACAACACCCACAAGGACTTGAGATAGACCCAATCGATTCAAAGTGTGATTTTAGTAAAAAGTGTCTGTCCGTCTATCCGTCTGGTGTACTTGCGTTTAACTTACAGTTCGCAATTTTTACGATATTTTGATGAAATTTGCTTCACTGTTTGTTATGTTTTAGCTCAAGAAAGCACGCTACTGAAAATTTGTTTGGGACCACTACACATTTTCTTCAATCGCTTCTAACATAAACTTTTTTTTTAAAAAGTCGTTCTATATAAAATGGTTTAATCTTTAATTTTTATGTATTTGTACATCGCTTACCACATTCCGACGAGGGTAGTTTGATGGCCTGACTGGTTGTTAAAGTGGTAAAAGTAGGCTTAACATCAGGTATCTCTTGAACTTCGGTGATCTGTGGTTGAGCATGCACCTGGTCACTGGTTGCAGCGGCTACAGCTGCCGCAGTTACTTGATCATCATCTTGTGAAGGGATTTTTGCTGTGGTAATATTACCCAATTTCTTGACATGCAACACAAAACCATCTTTATTCTGAGTGATAACGATATCATTGCTCTCCAATAAGCAGTCATCCAATTCAAACTCTTCAGGTGTAATATCAGTTTGTTCGGACTTATCGTGTTTAACTGAGTGGATTCGGGGATAAAATGGGATAATTGAAAAATAATAAAGCAAAAATTATATTAATTTATATCAAAAAAAAAAAAAAAAAAATTAAATACGAAGATATCTCTATTTCGAGTGAAGTTTTTTTAAAGAAGAGAAATTTTAGTTTTTTTTTTTTTTTTTTTTTACTTTTTTGATGCCTAGTAAGAAAATTATTATATGTAATTAGTAATATTT